>JAVJIF010000936.1:0-582745 GCA_038442645.1 Agave tequilana
CAGCGCCCTCCCCAGGCTGCGCAAGCCCACCTCAGACCAGCAGCGTCCCATCCTTCTCCTTGTTGCCGCAACATCTCCATTAGGCAAGCCCTTACATTGGCAGGCGCCCCTCCCCCCATTGGACGTGAGTCTCGCTCCTCTCTCTCTCTTAATATTTTGCACACTCTCAAATTACATCTGTTTGGGTATTTTTCACATTAGATTTGGGGTTATTTACAGATCATAATCCATGTTTGAATTAGTGCTTTAGCTTCTCAATTACTTCTGAATCTACTGTTGATTGTTTTTATTTGCTTTTGAAGCCATCTTGCCGAGCTTTCCCATTGGCTTGCTGATTGTGCAGTGCTTCCAATGAAAACCAAGTCAGCCGTGAGCCCCTTTCACATCTCTCTCCATTGTATAATTTCATGTGTGTTGGGGTGTTGTAGATTAATTATGTAAGTTTAATTATTAATTCATATATGTGTTTATTTCATGTGCGGTGGTGAAATTCTTACTCCGGGCCATTTTTGGGCTCTCCGTGGGATGCCGTTGATCGCCGTCGGCGAGCGCGAACGCACCCCACGCTCTTCACGGCGAGTTGCTCTATCCAACGACCCTCCGCGGCCCCGTACGCCTCCGTCGGAGCCTCCGTCGGCGTGCCGCAATGCACCTAGTTGAGTGAGTAATTTTTCCCCCCTTTTCTAATTATTTCCCTTTTCATAAATTATATTGTGAGTTCTTTTTACATGCTTGGTGTGTTGTGTAAATATTGCATGTTGGTGGGTGAATTATTGTGCATGCATGGGATGTGAATTATTTAATATGTATAGATATTTATAGTTAATAATAGATATTTATTAATTTGGATATTTATGGATGGTACATATATTTGCATGAATTCATTCCTTAAGCATTTATGTGTAATTTATTAATTAATGTATAGGTATATTTATTAATTTGGATGCATGCATGTGTTTATGTATAACCATGTATGTGTATGCATGATTTATATGCATGAGTTCCTATTTATTTGTGTAGATGGGTTATGCCATTTAATTAAGTGTATGTACTTATAATAATATGTGTTGGCATTTATTTAAGATGCATGTATGTATGTATGTGTATGCTTGTATACGTGTATATGTACGTGTACGTGTATATGTTCGTATGCACGTGTGGGTGTTTAGTGTGTATTTAAATTATTTGTATGTATGGCTGCGTGTTACAACATTTTGGATTTGTTTGGTGAGATCCGGACCAGCAGCCCAGGAAGGAGAGCAGCAGCACGGCAGCGAGCGAGCAGCGAGTTCTCCCGATCCATGCCAGCCCATCGTTGGAGACCGGCACGGTGGCCTTCTCCAGCACCCTGGCTACCCCCCTATGCAGTCCAACAGCGAAGATCGGCACCACAGCGACTTGATTAGTACACAATATTGCATATTTTACATCATAATCCCCATGCATATTACAAATAAATATGTGATTTTTTACTCCTCTTCTCTACATATTTGCAGGTACACACTTAATGGAGAGATTTCCAAATAATCACTTAATTAACACTAATTAAGTGATTAATCCAAGCTTAAAGGATAAAGCCAAATTCAAATCCAGATCCAGAAAAAGATCCGCCCAACAAACGAAGATTCTAGATATGCCACGTGGATAACCACCTAACAAACTGATCCCAACAGAAAGATCCGAGCCAACGGCCCAGATCTGGCGGCAGATCCGCGGCAATCCGCGGCAAATCTAGGTCGTTATGACCTCGGATTTTGCGCCAACAACCTTGCTTCTGGATCCTTCACCTGGGTGCTATAAATAGTCCACCTTCACCTGCGAGCAAAAACTGATCAGAGAAGAGAGAGAGATTAGTGAATAGCTTGTAATTTTGCTAGGTTTTGTTTAGGATTTTGTAGCTCTCTATGATCTTCTTCTCCCTAGATTTCATTGCAAGAGAGAGTTGTATGAGAGAGAGAGCTTGTATCATCAAGGAGTGACAACTTGGAGCTATACAAGGATTGATCCATTCTCTACTTCTCTACTTGAGCTTGATTCTAGTTTGATTTCTTTCCTTACTTGCTTTGTTTACTTTCTTGCAATTTAATTCATGTTTAGCTTTTCTTTTGTAATGATGTGTAGCTAATTCTTTCTCCATGTACTAGCTAACCACTACCTTGCTAACATCTAACTCATGGGTGATTGCTTTACTTCATCTTGCAATTTGTATGGTTTTCTCTTCTCCGATGGGTTTCTTTTCATTCCTTGGCAAGTATCTTGTTGTAATTCTCCATATGATTATGTGTGCCTCACTTGGAGGCTAGCTTTGAACTAGTGCCTTGGGGAACATGGAGATGGATCACCAATATGCTATTTGTTGTAAACTTCATTATGTCGATTCTTGAATGTTGTATGCCTATTCATTAGCATCCCTTGAGTGTAGCTCTTTTGTTTCCATTATTGAAAGTCTAATTTGTAGGCCGATGACCATCTATGGAGGCTACAAGACAAGTCCAAGAATGAATCCCCATCATCCAAGTGAGAAAGTAATTAGACCAACAAGCAAGACATATCCATGCCAATGAATCAACATGAGGCATGCATCACTATCAAGGAGTTTAGTATGTTTTGGCAATAGTTAAGGTTAGCTAGTCATGGTTGTCTTTCATTCAAGTTTTCTAAAGTTTTCTTTTCTTTTAGTGTGAATACAACAAACCTCTTCTTGATTTCTTTTCACTTACCACCATGAACATATCCATACATTCTTTCATTCCTTTCTTTGTGTTTTATTCATTCTTTTAAGCAAGAGAAGAATTCTCGTTTTCCTTTTCTCACGAGTATCGTAACGCTTCTACGCTAGCTCTCCTTGTGGTTCGACTCGGTATAGCTTTATGCTATAGCGGAAGATTGGAACAAGGTATATCAATACATATTCGAAGTGAACAAGAAACCAAAGGTGAACTCTAAACATTGAACCATATCTTTTATACCTAGTTCTTGTGCAAATAACTTCACATACCTCGTTTAGTACCAATCAAATTTTTGGCGCCGTTGCCGGGGAGAGCGACGTTCTTTTTGGTTTAAAGTGAAGTACTAAACGATCCTTCTTCTCTGTTGCAGGTTACAGGAGAAGAAAACAGGAAACTATTCATTGCAGTAACATACAAGTGGACCTGGGACTCTGCTCAAGAAAGCAGAGCCCAGGATCCCTCCAAATTGCCGCGGATCCACGGCACTTTGCCGTGGGAACGCGGCAATAAGGAGTTCACTACTCACCAATTTTCTGCAGGGCTTCTGGTTCTGTAAAATACATCTGTTTCTATACTTTATTTCCTGTATTCTGCATCCTACTCCTGCTAATTAAAAAAAACAGTAAAAGTTGGTTGAATTGTTAAAAATTGTTTAGACACTTGCATTTTAGGCACGTGTCTCTTCAATTCTTTACTTTTACTGTTGAAGAGTGCTGGAGGCAAGGTACGTGTTTGCATTGCATATTAGACTAGGACAAACTCCTTGCTTGATTTTCTTGCTTTGAGTGTATCCTAGCTATCTTTCTTGTACACTTGCACAATTCAAATTTAAGGGCATACCCGTAAATAAGATAAGGTGGGGGAGGTCATTACCCTTTCCTTAGCCCGAAAACCATTTACCCAAGCACTCACTAACCCAAGCCTAATTTAATAAAAAAGTAGACGTTGGCCCTAGGGACATCTCGGACTCACTTAGGAGATTATCCTAAGGGGGAAAAGTGTTGGAATTTAACTCTTGCAAAATCGGTGTCTAGGAAAGGGGTTGAGGGCCGAAAGCCCGAAGGTTGCTGGTTACTTAATTAAGGAACGTCTCCGGACGGAAAACCTCCCACCAACCTTACCTTTCCCTGGCTGATTAGCTTGTGGTTAGAGTCTACACTAAACCTCTCCGTGGACAGTCTATTTGTTAGGAGTCGTCTAGGTCTAAGTCTACCCTAACTTAGGTTAGAAATTTTTCTTTTGTTTGTTTGTTTGTTTGTTTGTCTGTTTTTGTTTGTGATTGTGTGATATGGCTTATAATTACAATTCTTTCCATCCATATGTCACACACACTCCATATTCGGATAATTCCAACCCGGTGTTTTACCATATGCACCAACCAAATACACCGGGTTGGCCTTATCCGAATCAAGATGACCCATACCCCCCATCTAATAATTATAATGTCCAAAATAATTTCAACTCTTCATCGAGTCATTGGGGATTCCAGTCCCCCGAGTTTAATTATCAACCTCTTTGTCCACCATTTCCACCAAGTCCACAATATTCATTTCCCGATTCCGCTTCATATACTCCTTTTTCTGAACCAGTTGAAGAAAAATCTGATTTACTAAGGAGTTTAGAAGCTAACTTACAGAGAGCTGAGCAAACACTTCCTGAATTATTTCCCTCTCCAATTCCACAGTATTTTCAAGAATCTTACTCAGTTCCACCTTCTCAGTGTGAACAAACCATTTGTCATGGAACCGAGTAATGATTTCTTGTGTGAGTCCACTTTTCCATCATCACACACTTTTGACTCACAATTTCACCATCACTTCCAAGACAACACTTCATCTTTTCATCCAAATAATGAAGTTATCAATTTTGAAAAGATGCTTGAAGACATGACTCATGCTCAAAATGCTCGTGCCCGTGACTTAGATTTGCTGATCCAAACTCTTCATCCTATTTCTAAGGTCACTAGCCACTCTGTCAAAACCAAAGAGTCATGTAGTCTTGGAAGTCCAAATTCAATTTCAGCACATTCACCTGAACTTGTCCACACTTCTGAAAATCCAATTGATATATTGGCAAGTTTTCCTTTTTCTGAAATTGAATTGGAACATGATTTTGATCCTGAACTTCCACTTGATGATTCTAATTTACTTCCTGATTCAATCATGACTTCCATATCCTTACCTGATTTCAATCCATTTCCCAAGTCAGAATTGGATCCATTTCCTATCCATTGTGAAAATGAATCACCAATCTTTTATGATGATCACATTGAACTTGACCAATTTCATACTTCTGAAAATCCAATTGATAAATTGGCAAGTTCTCCACATTTAATTGAACTACATGAGGAATGTGATCTTGAACCCCAACTTTGTGATTCAATTCTTCTTCCTAATTCCATAATGACTCCGGTATCTTTACCTCACTTTAATTCTTTCCCGGAATCAACCTTGGATCCTTTCACAATTCACAATGAAGTTGAATCAACCATCTTTGAGGATCATGTCGAACTTGCCCAATTCTACACTTCTGAAGATTCAATTGACATTTTGGCAAGTTCTCCATCTTGTGGAATTGAACTCAATGAGAAATGTGACCTTGATTTTCTCGATCTCTTTACTTCTGAAACTGATTGTACAATTCTATCAGAAGATTTTGACTTAAGTTTTGAAGAATTGTATGGCGATGAGCTTGAATTCCTTAATATTGGAAGTAAAGAGATATCACCCATATTAGGTCACATCCCATTGTTGGACAATGATTGTGGACTTGAGTTTTCATTTCTTGACTTGGACCCAATTTTTGAACTCACTTCGACTCCTGCACCATCACTTGACTTAATTCACTTCCCTGAGTCGGTGTTAGTTCCTGTTCATTCCGAGTCCAAGTCGACCATTCTATCATTTCATAATCCATTCTGGGACAAGGAGTTTGATAAAAATGACTCTGAAATTATTAGGAAAATCTTGAAATTAGATGGGGTGGTCATGTATATAATTAAGAGCACACACGCATGCATCATTTTTATGGGTCATATTTCTGTGATTTTTGGTGGGTTTCTGAAAACCCAACGACAAGCTGATTGGGCCATGTTCCGTGGACCAATCCGACCACCACCGGAACCACCACCTTAAGGTAATTTGTTTCCTCCCCTTTCCATTTTGTTTCATGCATACATATATCATGATGCATTGAGGACAATGCATGAAATAAGTGTGGGGGAGGGTTTACTAACGTAGAGTTTTTAGACTTTCTTTCTTTTACATTCCTTTTAGAAATAAATAAAAAATAAAAAAATATAATAAAAATAAAAAAATAAAAACTTTTTGAAATAAGAGACAAAAGTTTTGATCTATTTTTAAAAAAATTAAGATGTATCTTAGAAATTAAGAAAGCCTTAATTATGACATCTTAAACATAGTTGAAGTAATAGATCTTGTTTGAGATTATAGGCTAAGTAAGAAAAATTGGTGAGATATTTTTATCTTGAATTTTTTGCCTTAGATAATATGCACTTTACACTTACACATTTCTTGGGATGGAAACAAAGACCAAAATGCCATAAAAAAAAAAAAGAAAAAAAAAAAATATATATATAAATAAAAGATCACTTATTAAGCTGGATAACTATGCCTCAAGAAGCATGGTTACTCACGCCTAACGGTGATCTCACTTATTAAGCTGGATAATTATGCCTCAAGAAGCATGATTATTCACGCCTAAAGGTGATAATAAATAATCCCCTTTAGTTTTGTGGCCTTTTTTACTCGAGACCTTAAACCCGAGGGATGTTTTCTCATCTGGTGCCCTAAGACCGTCTGGTTTGGGAGTCATCGGTTAAAGGCTCGCTACAAGGGTAGACTAGAAAGCCTAAACTAAGGAAGAAAAAAGCATAAAAAGTATATATAAATAAATAAATGGCTTTATGGTTGGAGTTGAAATCCCAGAAATTTTCACAGAGCACGGTGTGCATATTATCTAGGTTTTATGAAAGATAAAATATTAATCCAATTTTGAATTCTTACCTTAATTAAAAACAAGATCTTGCATGGATACTAAGTTTAAGGAAGAATAATTATAGGTGGACTTATGACCTAGGATCACTTATATTTTTGCAAAATAGTTCGTAAACATGTCTCTTATTCAAAATGCGTTTCAAAATACTAACATTTGTCTTCTTTCTTTATGGATTTTGTGGGTGTAATCCGCTGAAAACCCTCAGGAGACAACACTCCTCCTCTAGGGTAACCTAGAGGTTTAACGGCTTGTTGCACATGCTCAGTGCAATCGCGTCACCTGCGAAAGTGGTGCAATAAATTGGTAGTATAGATTTTTTTTTTCTTTGTTTGCTCGGGACGAGCAAAAGAATAAGTGTGGGGGTGTGATTAGTACACAATATTGCATATTTTACATCATAATCCCCATGCATATTACAAATAAATATGTGATTTTTACTCCTCTTCTCTACATATTTGCAGGTACACACTTAATGGAGAGATTTCCAAATAATCACTTAATTAACACTAATTAAGTGATTAATCCAAGCTTAAAGGATAAAGCCAAATTCAAATCCAGATCCAGAAAGATCCGCCCAACAAACGAAGATTCTAGATATGCCACGTGGATAACCACCTAACAACTGATCCCAACAGAAAGATCCGAGCCAACGGCCCAGATCTGGCGGCAGATCCGTGGCAATCCGCGGCAAATCTAGGTCGTTATGACCTCGGATTTTGCGCCAACAACCTTGCTTCTGGATCCTTCACCTGGGTGCTATAAATAGTCCACCTTCACCTGCGAGCAAAAACTGATCAGAGAAGAGAGAGAGATTAGTGAATAGCTTGTAATTTTGCTAGGTTTTGTTTAGGATTTTGTAGCTCTCTATGATCTTCTTCTCCCTAGATTTCATTGCAAGAGAGAGTTGTATGAGAGAGAGAGCTTGTATCATCAAGGAGTGACAACTTGGAGCTATACAAGGATTGATCCATTCTCTACTTCTCTACTTGAGCTTGATTCTAGTTTGATTTCTTTCCTTACTTGCTTTGTTTACTTTCTTGCAATTTAATTCATGTTTAGCTTTTCTTTTGTAATGATGTGTAGCTAATTCTTTCTCCATGTACTAGCTAACCACTACCTTGCTAACATCTAACTCATGGGTGATTGCTTTACTTCATCTTGCAATTTGTATGGTTTTCTCTTCTCCGATGGGTTTCTTTTCATTCCTTGGCAAGTATCTTGTTGTAATTCTCCATATGATTCATGTGTGCCTCACTTGGAGCCTAGTCTTTGAACTAGTGCCTTGATGGAACATGGAGATGGATCACCAATATGCTATTTGTTGTACAACTTCATTATGTCGATTCTTGAATGTTGTATGCCTATTCATTAGCATCCCTTGAGTGTAGCTCTTTTGTTTCCATTATTGAAAGTCTAATTTGTAGGCCGATGACCATCTATGGAGGCTATAAGACAAATCCAAGAATGAATCCCCATCATCCAAGTGAGAAAGTAATTAGACCAACAAGCAAGACATATCCATGCCAATGAATCAACATGAGGCATGCATCACTATCAAGGAGTTTAGTATGTTTTGGCAAGGTAGTTAAGGTTAGCTAGTCATGGTTGTCTTTCATTCAAGTTTTCTAAAGTTTTCTTTTCTTTTAGTGTGAATACAACAAACCTCTTCTTGATTTCTTTTCACTTACCACCATGAACATATCCATACATTCTTTCATTCCTTTCTTTGTGTTTTATTCATTCTTTTAAGCAAGAGAAGAATTCTCGTTTTCCTTTTCTCACGAGTATCGTAACGCTTCTACGCTAGCTCTCCTTGTGGTTCGACTCGGTATAGCTTTATGCTATAGCGGAAGATTGGAACAAGGTATATCAATTACATATTCGAAGTGAACAAGAACCAAAGGTGAACTCTAAACATTGAACCATATCTTTTATACCTAGTTCTTGTGCAAATAACTTCACATACCTCGTTTAGTACCAATCACGACTGTAACGGCGACTCGCCCGGCGATGACCAGATTCCCCAATGTGAGTGTCTCTTCCTCCTTCTCTCTTTTATTAAGTGATTGCAGCTATTATTGTATATGTTATGTAATTGTTTAGTAGAATACTTAGATTACATGTTTATGTATGGGGATCTTTAAGTATGGTAGTGGATTATCTTTGCCCTTTATGTTACATGATGAATGCATAGAAACAGGAGATGCATATCTATGATGTTGGAATCCTTTAATTACCATATGAATGCTTAGATTTCTAGTGTAGTCATGTGTGTTGAAGAGTATGTAAGTACTGGAGAGAGTATGAGAAGAATAAGTGATGATGTATCTCTGATTTCTGTTCTGGCAGGGGAGTTAGTCGACTTGGCCCACTTGATTAGTCGACTATACTTCCCCCTAGCCGACTTGTATATAGCCTTAGTCGACTAATATGAGTCTGTCAGCTATGTATGTATAGACATCTGATGGATTGTGGACTTCACCCATGGATTATGTATTGGTTATTGATGGATGTACATGATTCCTAGAGATGGATATTGGTGGTAATGACTTGATCAAATAGAACTAAGATGCATGTATATGTTGTGATACCGAGTATTGGGATATCATGTTTGATCTTAATAGAAGTGTGAACCCTTGAGGATTTGGGAATCAGATTAAATTGTTAGAGTGAGAGAGCTGAGCTTGATTATGGATATATGTTGGAATGACAATTATTATATCAAAATCATTAATGTATATTGGTAATTGATGATCATATGACTGTTAGGAATGTGAGTTGAATATGATGACTCTGGATTGATCTGGGACTTATGCTTTTTACATTGAATGATGATCAGTAATTAGACATAAACTTATTAGTTGAGTATTGAGGACATATCAGATATGACTGAATTAGTTGAGTGTGACTTAGACTGATCTTGAGTTAGAAGTTATCCAGAATCTATATTCCTTTTATTGGAGCCTGACTGGTATTGAGATGAGATTGATGTTGTTGACACTTGGGATCTGTTAGATGATATATGGATGATGTTGAGTGCCAAGAGTAGATAGTTTAGACCATAAGTTATTTGAGGATGATTCCCTTACCTTGATATGATTCAGTATGTGTTGACTTGTTATTAATTTATTGGTGATGATTTAAGTGATGATTCATTCTGGTATTGATGAGGACTTGTTATGATGTTAGAGACTGGGTTACTTAGTGATATGGATAGAATTATTGTGAGAGTGAATTTAGCGATGTCGGTGATTTTATATATATTCAGAGTTTGATAGCTTTTACTATTTGATCTCTATTATTGGTGACTTGAGGATCAGTGTCTAGACTGTTACTGTTTTTATGTTCATGTTATTGAGAGTTACTGGGAAAGTATCATTGACCGTAACCACGGTACAGTCCTATTGTTCATCGTATACAGGTTACTGTTACTGTTCACTGTTACTGATATTATTCACCGTGTATACGATTACTGATTGACTGTTACTGTACTGTTATTGTTACTGTCACCGTATCGTCCCAGTATTCTAGATAATATTGACATTGACTGATTTAACTGAATTGAATAAATAATAATGTAATGGACAACTTACACTAGGATTGGGGAAATTGATGGAGGAGACATCGTTTGTATTTTGGGTGGACCTAGGATACAGGTTGCGCAGCCGACTGAGGGTTCCACTGCAGGGTTCCTAGGGGATGACTGGCATCCCATCTGTATTGTTACTGTTCTACTGTTTTCACAGTGAGATTACTGTTACTGTTACTGTTACTGAGTACCTAGCGGTACGGCCTGGTTCAGCGCCAGGAAACTGAGGTCGTGGTCCCGGGTATGTACGAGACCCACCTAAAACATGGACAACGTCTCCAACCAATCAGTTTCAATAACTTAGGACTCTGGTTGACACGTGTAGTAGGCGTAGTATGGGATGCGTCTATTACAGGTGGCAATTGGTGTTCGCTGACATAATAAATGAAAATAAACTGTTAATGTATTGTGACTGACTATATCACCTGACTGTACATTTATATTACTGTGATAAACATATAACTATAACCCTGACCAGACTTGGATACCAGCCTAGTGACATATGATAGGTTACCTATAGAGACATCAGTTGCTTGCTTATTATTGATCAGTTGTTGCCTATCTTTATTCGTGTTGTTATTATGTTTATTACAGTTCTTTTATTTATCTGTTATATGGTCTCTTTTATCTGTAGTTGCTCTTATTACTAATTATGCACATTGTTTCTTCTGCACGAGCTGTTTCCCCTTTACACACACACTCATTATGGTCGCGTTCTGACGACCCTGGGTTTGCACGTCCAGCTATTGGACGATTGTTTCTAATGTGCAGGTTTTCGATGAGACGGCACGCCTTGCGAGGAGCTTGGGTCCTCTCCCTTTGATTCTGGTATACTTGCATTTTATTCTTGTTATTATTCTTTGTTCCTATATATCACCTTTGACTTCTGTTCAGCTGCCATTTTCTTCCTGTTGTTCATTGCTATCATGTGTAGTCTTATATGTATTATTGCAGTGGTCCTTGATTATTATAGTTCTGATTATAGCTTGTTCAGGTTACAATTTAGGCTTAGCGCGTATACGTGGGGTATTTTCCTTGCGTATATGCGTCGCCATAACGTCTCTGTATCCTTAAGATCGGGGCGTTACAGAGTGGTATCAGAGCCAGGTTCGACATAAAAGAGAACCTAGTTCCTACCTGTAACCTGAGACAGTTATGTTGACACTGCAATATACATATACTATTCACGTGATAATATTGACTCCATTTGAAAATTGATCGTCCTCCCTCTGGAATTTCATTCTTGATCTGTTGATATCCATGATTCTAACACTTCATTTAGAGTGATTTGGATGTCCATCTTGATTTCATCCTTCTTTCCTATTCATTTCTCCTAATTCTATCTCTTGAGATTGGTTACTCCTTGTTGAAGCCGGTACCAGAAATCAGAGCGCACAGCGGAAGCGTGGTGAAGTCTTGATGCAGTGTGAAGTGGTGTGGAAGCTTCATCTTCCTCTTAATTTGATTTTTTTTTTATCATTCCTCGCTTTATTGAAATTTCGAGGACGAAATTTTTATTAAGGTGGGTAGAATGTAATATCCCTAATCTAAACTACTGTATTTTTATTTTCTTCACGTATTTATTTTGAATTACTGAGTATTTTTTTATTTATTCAACTTAATTTATTATTTTTCCTGTGATTATTATTATTAAATATGCAAGTTATTTTTGAGATAGTAAATAGTAATTTAGTTTTATGTTTACCATTATTTATCATTGACATTTCTTTGCTAACTATTATTATTATTTTATTTCTATTAGTTGTTAATATTATTAGTAGTTATTTCCATTATTATTATTATTCTTTTATTATGATCATTATTTATTGTTATTACTATTATTGATTGATATTATTTGTAGTGGATACTTCTATTATCATTTCATTGTTAATTATTATTTTTATTATTGTTATTATTATAGATTGATATTATTATTATGGTAATTAGTATTGCTAATTATTATTTGTGTTAGTATTACTTATCTATTTTATTATTAGTATAGTGGTTATTTTATTAGTGTTTTATTAGCATTATTATTATTACATTTCATATCCCTATTTATCCAAGCCCATTAGTCAAGCTCATATCCTCAAACCCATTCCTAATCCTACCCGTTAGACCAATACCCTTCATCTTATACCCACACCCATGATCCAAACCAGAAGCCCAATAACACCATATATAATCTCTCTTTTATATCCTAAACCTAACCCTAAGATTCCCTAATCCCCCATTGCATCTCCAGCCGCCTACATCAACGAGCGCATACCCCAGGCCTTCACCCCCTTGCAGCATCCACGCCATAGCTGGATCCCCCCCCTGCACTCTCCCAGGCCGAACCCCCATCTCGCCACCAGCGCCCTCCCCAGGCTGCGCAAGCCCACCTCAGACCAGCAGCGTCCCCATCCTCCTCCTTGTTGCCGCAACATCTCCATTAGGCAAGCCCTTACATTGGCAGGCGCCCCTCCCCCCATTGGACGTGAGTCTCGCTCCTCTCTCTCTCTTAATATTTTGCACACTCTCAAATTACATCTGTTTGGTTATTTTTCACATTAGATTTGGGGTTATTTACAGATCATAATCCATGTTTGAATTAGTGCTTTAGCTTCTCAATTACTTCTGAATCTACTGTTGATTGTTTTATTTGCTTTTGAAGCCATCTTGCCGAGCTTTCCCATTGCTTGCTGATTGTGCAGTGCTTCCAATTGAAAACCAAGTCAGCCGTGAGCCCCTTTCACATCTCTCTCCATTGTATAATTTCATGTGTGTTTGGGTGTTGTAGATTAATTATGTAAGTTTATTAATTCATATATGTGTTTATTTCATGTGCGGTGAAATTCTTACTCCGGGCCATTTTCGGGCTCTCCGCGAGATGCCGTTGATCGCCGTCGGCGAACGCGAACGCACCCCACGCTCTTCACGGCGAGTTGCTCTATCCAACGACACCCTCCGCGGCCCCGTACGCCTCCGTCGGAGCCTCCGTCGGCGTGCCGCAATGCACCTAGTTGAGTGAGTAATTTTTCCCCCTTTTCTAATTATTTCCCTTTTCATAAATTATATTGTGAGTTCTTTTTACATGCTTGGTGTGTTGTGTAAATATTTGCATGTTGGTGGGTGAATTATAGTGCATGCATGGGATGTGAATTATTTAATATGTATAGATATTTATAGTTAATAATAGATATTTATTAATTTGGATATTTATGCATGGTACATATATTTGCATGAATTCATTCCTTAAGCATTTATGTGTATAGTTTATTAATTAATGTATAGGTATATTTATTAATTTGGATGCATGCATGTGTTTATGTATAACCATGTATGTGTATGCATGATTTATATGCATGGGTTCCTATTTATTTGTGTAGATGGGTATGCCATTTAATTAAGTGTATGTACTTATAATATTATGTGTTGGCATTTATTTAAGTATGCATGTATGTATGTATGTGTATGCTTGTATACGTGTATATATACGTGTACGTGTATATGTTCGTATGCACGTGTGGGTGTTTAGCGTGTATTTAAAATTATTTGTATGTATTGGCTGCGTGTTACAGCATTTTGGATTTGTTTGGTGAGATCCGGACCAGCAGCCCAGGAAGGAGAGCAGCAGCACGGCAGCGAGCGAGCAGCGAGTTCTCCCGATCCATGCCAGCCCATCGTTGGAGACCGGCACGGTGGCCTTCTCCAGCACCCTGGCTACCCCCCTATGTAGTCCAACAGCGAAGATCGGCACCACAGCGACTGTAACGACGACTCGCCCGGCGATGACCAGATTCCCCAATGTGAGTGTCTCTTCCTCCTCTCTTTTATTAAGTGATTGCAGCTATTATTGTATATGTTATGTAATTGTTTAGTAGAATACTTAGATTACATGTTTATGTATGGGGATCTTTAAGTATGGTAGTGGATTATCTTTGCCCTTTATGTTACATGATGAATGCATAGAAACAGGAGATGCATATCTATGATGTTGGAATCCTTTAATTACCATATGAATGCTTAGATTTCTAGTGTAGTCATGTGTGTTGAAGAGTATGTAAGTACTGGAGAGAGTATGAGAAGAATAAGTGATGATGTATCTCTGATTTCTGTTCTGGCAGGGGAGTTAGTCGACATGGCCCACTTGATTAGTCGACTATACTTCCCCCTAGCCGACTTGTATATAGCCTTAGTCGACTAATATGAGTCTGTCAGCTATGTATGTATAGACATCTGATGGATTGTGGACTTCACCCATGGATTATGTATTGGTTATTGATGGATGTACATGATTCCTAGAGATGGATATTGGTGGTAATGACTTGATCAAATAGAACTAAGATGCATGTATATGTTGTGATACCGAGTATTGGGATATCATGTTTGATCTTAATAGAAGTGTGAACCCTTGAGGATTTGGGAATCAGATTAAATTGTTAGAGTGAGAGAGCTGAGCTTGATTATGGATATATGTTGGAATGACAATTATTATATCAAAATCATTGATGTATATTGATAATTGATGATCATATGACTGTTAGGAATGCGAGTTGAATATGATGACTCTGGATTGATCTGGGACTTATGCTTTTTACATTGAATGATGATCAGTAATTAGACATGACCTTATTAGTTGAGTATTGAGGACATATCAGATATGACTGAATTGGTTGAGTGTGACTTAGACTGATCTTGAGTTAGAAGTTATTCAGAATCTATATTCTTTTTATTGGAGCCTGACTGGTATTGAGATGAGATTGATGTTGTTGACACTTGGGATCTGTTAGATGATATATGGATGATGTTGAGTGCCAAGAGTAGATAGTTTAGACCATAAGTTATTTGAGGATGATTCCCTTACCTTGATATGATTCAGTATGTGTTGACTTGTTATTAATTTATTGGTGATGATTTAAGTGATGATTCATTCTGGTATTGATGAGGACTTGTTATGATGTTAGAGACTGGGTTACTCAGTGATATGGATAGAATTATTGTGAGAGTGAATTTAGCGATGTCGGTGATTTTATATATATTCAGAGTTTGATAGCTTTTACTATTTGATCTCTGTTATTGGTGACTTGAGGATCAGTGTCTAGACTGTTACTGTTTTTATGTTCATGTTATTGAGAGTTACTGGGAAAGTATCATTGACCGTAACCACGGTACAGTCCTATTGTTCATCGTATACACGGTTACTGTTACTGTTCACTGTTACTGATATTATTCACCGTGTATACGATTACTGATTGACTGTTACTGTACTGTTATTGTTACTGTCACCGTATCGTCCCAGTATTCTAGATAATATTGACATTGACTGATTTAACTGAATTGAATAAATAATAATGTTAATGGACAACTTACACTGGGATTGGGGAAATTGATGGAGGAGACATCGTCTGTATTTTGGGTGGACCTAGGATACAGGTTGCGCAGCCGACTAAGGGTTCCACTGCAGGGTTCCTGGGGGATGACTGGCATCCCATCTGTATTGTTACTGTTCCACTGTTTTCACAGTGAGATTACTGTTACTGTTACTGTTACTGTTACTGAGTACCTAGCGGTACGGCCTGGTTCAGCGCCAGGAAACTGAGGTCGTGGTCTCGGGTATGTACGGGACCCACCTAAAACATGGACAACGTCTCCAACCAATCAGTTTCAATAACTTAGGACTCTGGTTGACACGTGTAGTAGACGTAGTATGGGATGCGTCTATTACAGGTGGCAATTGGTGTTCGCTGACATAATAAATGAAAATAAACTGTTAATGTATTGTGACTGACTATATCACCTGACTGTACATTTATATTACTGTGATAAACATATAACTATAACCCTGACCAGACTTGGATACCAGCCTAGTGACATATGATAGGTTACCTATAGAGACATCAGTTGCTTGCTTATTATTGATCAGTTGTTGCCTATCTTTATTCGTGTTGTTATTATGTTTATTACAGTTCTTTTATTTATCTGTTATATGGTCTCTTTTATCTGTAGTTGCTCTTATTACTAATTATGCACATTGTTTCTTCTGCACGAGCTGTTTCCCTTTACACACACACTCATTATGGTCGCGTTCTGACGACCCTGGGTTTGCACGTCCAGCTATTGGACGATTGTTTCTAATGTGCAGGTTTTCGATGAGACGGCACGCCTTGCGAGGAGCTTGGGTCCTCTCCCTTTGATTCTGGTATACTTGCATTTTATTCTTGTTATTATTCTTTGTTCCTATATATCACCTTTGACTTCTGTTCAGCTGCTATTTTCTTCCTGTTGTTCATTGCTATCATGTGTAGTCTTATATGTATTATTGCAGTGGTCCTTGATTATTATAGTTCTGATTATAGCTTGTTCAGGTTACAATTAGGCTTAGCGCGTATACGTGGAGTATTTTCCTCGCGTATATGCGTCGCCATAACGTCTCCGTATCCTTAGGATCGGGGCGTTACATGAAACTAGGATACGGTGCTGTGAAGTATAAGGTATATATATGAGGGTTCCTTATTTGAATTATTCCTTCAACGTATTAATCTCACAGATCGGTAAATGGGCTCATATAACTGACTTTACCATGTCCACTTTACATCCTGCCTCGTTGCCTTCTCCTACATGTCTGTGCTCACGACACGAGTTTTGATACATGTTTTGACTCAAATTTATCGATACACATGTGCTTGTCTCTGCACGCCACTTGGCACTCATCTTATCATTTGAGATTGCTTCTGAAAACCCTGAACTGATATGCCCAGATTTCAGAGCTTGGAGCTCATAGTTTCTCCTGGTTGCTGATCAGAATGCGCAGTGAAAGCGAGGATCATCGGCAAACCGTTCGGGGCCCAATCCTTTAAGGCCCCCTGCTCGTCTCTCGAAATTTTCTTTTGTAACCCATAAGCACCTTTTGTACTATTTATAATTGTGTATCCCTTTGTATTCTCGCATTTGCACCTATTGCTGATGTAATATTCTTATAATATTGTGTCACATCCTATGATAACTTTGTAATTGTACTCATATGTTGGAATGTATAATGCACCGTGTACTTTCATACTCTGATTCTCGCCTGTATTGATGCTTAGCATATATATGTAAGGGTATTTTTGATATCCGCATATACGTTGCGATAATATCTCCGTACCAGCAGGTTCAGAGTGTTACATGATGATATTAGAGCCTAGGTTCTCACATCCATAATACACTGGTCAGAAAATTAATGGTAAAAAATTTGCAATTGGAATGCATGAATACTGGTTATATAATCCAACTACAAGTGCAAAATTATCTATTTCTTCTTGTTCGTCCTTCCTTTGATTCCAGATTCCCTTCCAATTTTCACTACTTTGATTTTCATCATCTTTATACCAACTTAAGATATGGGTAGATTTGTAAGGTAGCGGCATGACAGATGGGATTCACTCTCACCCTATTCTGACATTCTTTGAATTTTAGTGCATCATATTAAATTATATCGGACAGTTCTTCGGCTTCGCACTCTATTCTTTTGTGTGTGTGTGTGTGTGTGTGTGTGTGTGTGTGTGTGTGTGTGAGCATTCTATGAGGATTAGCCCAGAAAGTGTGGATCTATACAAAAAGTAGGGTAGTCATCACTTATGTAATTAGACAGACTGCACGACTACAAGGAGCGTCAGTATGAAATAAATATTCGAAATCAAGGTTCTGTCAGATGGAACTATGGTATCTTCTTTCATATTATTTTAGGAATGACCACGATCTCTTCTATCAATTTCACAGAGCTCAAATATTTTCAGAATTGATCTGCTGTAAAGTTAATATCTAGAAGACAGGATTTCAGACTCATTTCAGTTATTATGAATTCTTAACCTTGTTCTTCAGAGCTACAATGCCCAACAATCTTTATGAATTTGATGAACCACGGACCCCGTTAGCCTTGCCAAACAAGAGTCGTGTACTAGCCACATGAGCTCAATCATGCATGGGCTTTGTTGTACCATAGCGCTTAGCATTTAGCATTGTGTTACGCGCTAACTTCGCTGCTTGAGCTTCGCCAAGTGCGAGCCTTGCAGAGCGTTAACTCCGCCGCACCCTAGTACCTAGCGCATGATGTTGTGTTACGCAATGGCCCTACCTGGCCCTGACTTCACTCGTGGCTAGTTTCGTCAGAATTTAGTATCCTAACCTCGTTCCCCAGATTTCTACCACCTAACATGTTGCATGGACTTAGTGAACTGGGTTTTTTCGCTGCATCTGAACCAACCTGTCGTAATCTTTATTGACGATCTATTCGGCCACCCTTGCAAGAATTGGGTACTCCCTAAAGCATTTAATCTATAGTCGGGTTATCATCCAGAAGATGGTATTCCGAACTTTTTACATGTATTTTAAATTTTTAGTTATACCTTTCAGAATAATCAACATCGAACATTCAGAATTTGTTATTTTTATTTGTTTTTTATTTATTTGCGATTAGTTTATCGGGTTTTCTTTATCTGTGATATTGTGGTCTACTTTCAAAGTAACAGAGAAAATGCAGAACATCTAGTAATCTTATTATAGACTTTCGTTGGGAACAACATCACATCTAACAGAGTAAGTATGAGTTCTAAATAAGAGGTATCGTATTCTTGGGTAATGATGTTTCAAAAGAACTAATCTCCGCGATTCTAGCAGAATTCAAGCAGTGAATGCTTGGCCTGTCCCGAAAACAGATCATTTCACATTATTATTCAGAGTAGTTCTGTTTACAGAAGTTCTGGCACTATTCTTCTTAGCAATATCTGATAGGTAGTGATATGACATCGTCCTAAATTTATATGGCAGAAGAGCAGAAGATATTTAGGTCTCGAGTTATCAATCAGCTGTACTGTTAGCATTACCTTTATCTTTTCTATGTTCATTTTCTCTTATCTAAATTTTCAGGATAAAATTTTTGTAAGGTGAGTAGAATATAAAGCCCCATTCTCGAAATATGTACTCAATAATGTATTTTATGTTTTTGATCATATTTTTCTATTTATATCCTTGCATTTGTTTTTGTTGTATGATTTCTTATGTTATTGCTTGGTATCGGATCTGGATTTTCAGACTCATTGTTAACCCTAATATGAACCGGGGACTCGATCCTAGTGTACTACTCAATTTGATCTTTTCGGAAGTCAAATTTAACCAATTTAGTTTCAAATATTCTTTTCTAATATTTTATATTTTCATAGTTTTTGGATTTTTTCTGAATTAAATTACAAAATCTTCAAAACCGGTATCGATCAATGCCGTCGATCGATTCTTAGATTTTTTTTTTTAAAGAAACAGCGTTGAATTTCTAAAAATATTTTCACATTATTTCTTAAAATCATATTTTCTATCTAAACGCATTTTTGAGGATTTTTTTTTGAATTTATCAAAATTTCACGAATTTAGTGTCGACCGGTGTTGCTGGTGATTCCAGGATTTTTAATTTGAAAATGAGATAAAATTTCTTGATTTCACCATGTATTTAATATAATATTTTCTATTTTGAGAGTTTTTGATGATCTTTTCGAGTTACTTTATTTTCGGACTTTTCGGTGTTTCGGGGTTTTTCCGGATTTCAGAGTTTTACTCAGATAATTTTTTTCTTTTTTTTTTCCAAATTTCTCCTCCACTCATTCTTTTCTTCTTTCCTTTTCTTTTTTCCTTTTTCTTTTCCGTATTTTTCTCCACCACGCAAAATCCCCCCAAAATATCCAACTCCACTCATTCTCTCTCCTCTGCAAACACGCACCTCCCTTGGATGTGGACCTGACCTTCGCATCTGGGCTAAATCCAGCCAGATGCGAGTTTAGTTTTAATGAGACGCGGGTCTCAATTAAACCCCTTAACTCATTATATATATGTGTATTGTTGGCCCAAAGGTTCATCACTCTAGTTTTGATGATGATTAACTCATGTAGTTATAGTACTAATGATCTTGTATTTATATAGTTTTAAATTTACTATCAAGATTTTAGTAGGTGCTTAGCCTCAACAAAAGGAGTTCTGGAGCTAACACATATAGATTCAAGAGCTCGCGCATCAAGATCGCATCTAGCACTCGGATGAAGTCAAGCTCTTTGGATTGTGTTTGAATTGAGTCGACTTGGAGAAGGAGTTCTAAAAGAAGATTTCAGTCTGTTTGGTTTTAGATTTTGTTTAGATCTTTTGTAAGATAGACTAGTGTTGATAATGCTCAAGTTTACACATACAAGTTCAATATGTTTAGTTTTCGGTTTAACCGGGTTTTGGATTTCAAGTACACATATATATGATTTTTATAAATAGATAGAATCAAAACAAGTTTACATGATTTAATGTATATTAGATTTCATCTATATGCATCTATGCTTTATATATTTAGAAAAACTTATTTTGATGATTCTATTTCATATGTTTAGAGTTTTGTAATTAACAAAACTTATTTTGGATTTAATGACAAAAACATAGATATATCTTTTATATGTGTATTGGATTTTATCCATACACTCTATGCTTAAAAAGAGTTTAAATATCTTGTTTTTGTATTTATACAAGTTTAAGAAAAATCAGATTTCTATTTCAAGGTTTGGTTTTTAGAAAATACTGATTTTGTGTTAAAGCTTAATTTCAATATCACAAAACTAGTTCAAATAGTTTGTAATAGGTGTTGATTTTTGGTCACACATATTTGTTCTTCAAATATTTATAAGAACTAATTTTTGTGAAATTTATAAGAATTTATGAGATTTTATAAAAGTTTAAAAGACCATGTTTTAAGTCCTATACCTTAGCC
Source organism: Agave tequilana (assembly GCA_038442645.1). Lineage (NCBI taxonomy): Eukaryota > Viridiplantae > Streptophyta > Magnoliopsida > Asparagales > Asparagaceae > Agave > Agave tequilana. Next base: position 21,089 of record JAVJIF010000936.1, read on the forward strand.
TGAGCATGCTGGCGGTCGACCGGTCGGTCGACCGAACCAGAGCTCAGTCGACCGGTCGGTTGATCGATGTCACAAGAACGTGCACAAGGCCTGCCTATAAGGCTGGTCGACCGAGCGATCGACCGACTGTAGCTATCCAACTCTCGGGTAGGGTCGGTCGATCGACCGACAAAGCTGTGCCTTTAGGCTCGGTCCACCGGGCGGTCGACCGGAAGGCAAGTTTTGCCTGGGGCGGTCGACCGGGTGGTCGATCGGTGGCTCAACGGTCAGAAATATGATCGTTGGATGGTCGACCGGCCGATCGATCGGAAGATCAAAACTGACCTTTTCTGGACCCCAACGGCTATAATTCTGAGAGCCTATAAATAGATGTTCTCTCAGACTATTTTTATCAAGATTTTAGAGAGCCTTTCTTCCAATCTTTTACAGTAGTTTGCAGCAAGTTTAAAAGGAGTTTTTGAGCCAAAAAGGTTTTATCTTTTATTTTTTTTTAAAGTATTGAAAAAATCAAAGAAAAGAGAGTCTTTGGAAAATTAATTTTGATCTTTCTTTACAAATCTATTTGGTGTTTTTTTCAAGTGTTTTCTTTATTATTTTCATTTCCAAACACTTTGTTTTCTCACACTTGAGCTTTCATATCTAATCCTATCTATAGGATCTTGTTTTTGTGGGAAGAATTGTTTGTGATCTATTGTGATTACCAAGTGGTGTTTGTGATTATTGGATCACCAAGATTGTAATCTTTTCTTTGCTTTGACTTTGTGCCTATCCCTCTTGTGTAGAGGTAATTGTGGTTGAGATTTGGCTTTGTGTATATCTCTCTTGTGCGGAGGTGATTGTGTTTTGACTTTGGGCCTATCCTTCTAGTGCAGAGGTGATTGTATTTGAGAGAGGAGTAGTGTACTCCAAGTGTAGAGTTGTAATTACTCAGTGGAGGTCCCTTTATGGAAGGTTATGTGTGGACATAGCGAAAATCTTTCTGTGTGAAGGCGGGGACGTAGAGCAGTGGCTTGAATCTCGAAACATACCTTGTTGTTTGCATTTGATCCACTATCTCTAAACTCTATCTCTCTTATATCTTGCATTGCTTTAAATTATACATATTCCTATGCTGGATATAGGTTGTGTGTGCCCATACTTGTGTTGAATCAAGAGAGCTTCATGTTGGCCCAAAGGCCATTAGCCCGATATTTTAATGATAACAAACCATATTTAGTTATGTTTTTAACAAGTTTGTTTAAATAAGTTTCAGGTAAAAATCATAGGGAAATTGACGGCTCCAACACAAAACTCACACTTTTGGACGCCCTAAAGATTTGGATCCCTGAGCCCAGCACAATAGAAGCGCTCCAGGATCAATCAAGAATGAAGACTTTCAAGATTTGTATTTTTTCTTTTAGTTAGAATTTTTAGTTGATTTTGTCAAAACCTAGATGATAAAGGTAGATTATTTTGGGATTGTCACACGCACACTTTTGGTATTGCTTCATGCCTTCAAACAAATTTTTTATTCAAAATTTCTAACCTAGTTTTTGGAAAAACAAGTTTGGAAACATCATGTTTAGAAAAACGAGTTTTTGGGAAAAACCGGTTTTCATATAGAAAAAGGATTTCTATCAAAATTAAGTTCAAACATTTTTAGTGTTGATCTATGATCACACTCTGGTATTTATAAGTCTAGAACTTCATTTTGTATATTCCCAAATCCAAAGAATTTAACCAAAAAATTTCCTTCTTTAAAATAGCCTGGGAAAAACAGTTTTGGCCTAGTCCAGTCGACCGGGTCGGTCGACCGACATGCACACTGTGCATGTCCGGATTTCGATCGACCGAGACGGTCGACCGGGAGTAATTACCTGCTCTTTGTTTTTCCCCGGTCGACCGACAGAGAGACTTACTCTCTGGTTGGGACTGCGGTCGACCGTCCCGGTCGACCGGCTTCTCAACGGTCGGAAATCCGACCGTTGACGGTCCCCCGACCCGATCGACCGGCTTCAATCAGAAGCTCGACAGACTCCAACAGCTATATTTTTCTGAACAGATTTTTGTTGGGATTCTCTCCAATGACTCTTTTGACCTTTGTAAGTCATTTTTCATCCCCTATAAATAGTGGGAGGTTTCTTCAACCATTGAGACAAGATTTATAAGCAAAAAAATCAAAGTTTTCAAAAGCTTAGCCTTTAGCAAAAGATTTTCAATTGAGCCAAAATTTTGAACCCTTTTCTTGAAGCAATCCTCTGCTTCTCTCTAGTCTTTGTGCACTACACAATCCCAAAGTATCATCTCATCATCTTGGTTGTAGGGTTGTGCAAGTGAGCCTTTTTGTATGGTCAAGTGTTGATCACCTCTTTCTTCATTGTGAGAAGTTGTAGAGGCATCGGCCTCAAGCGAGCAAGTGTTGCTCCAAGTTGGTGTTGCGGTACTGCGAGAGATAGGACAAGTGTGTCCTTGTATTGACGATCTAGTGGGATCACCAATAGTGAAAATCCTTCGTGTGTCGAAGGCAGAGACGTAGAGCGTGGCTCGAACCTCGAAAAAATCTTTGTGTTTGCGATTGTCCACTTTTCTCTAAACTCTATTTCTCTTTTACTTGTTCTATTAATTGCCTATTTACTTGCAAGTTCTTTTAATTGTGCTTATTGCTTAATATTTGATCATTAGTATAGCCATCACCTGTTCACCCCCCTCTAGGTGATTTCAATTAGTATCAGAGCCTAACTCTAACTTTTGGTTTAACCACCTTAGGGAGATCCTCATATTTGGCTATATCTATTTGTTGCATTTCTATTTGTTGTGCATTTCACTTTTATTCATGGCATCTGTTGATTTTTCTAGCATCAAGTCTCCACCTAAATTTGATGGTTTGAACTTCCCTATTTGGAAGGTCAAAATGAACCTCTCTCTAAAATCCCTAGGAGTTAGAGTTGCTAGGGCCATCACTAAAGAATTTTTTGAACCCCTCACTGATGAGAGATCATGGTCCGAAGATACCACTAAGGACTATGAGGCCAATGCTAGAGCCCAATATGCATTAACCCAAGCTTTAAATGAAGATGACCTCTCACGCATCATAAATTATAAATCGGCATTTGAAGTTTGGAATGTTCTCATTGTGACTCATGAGGGAACGTCTCAAGTCAAGAGATCCAAAATTGACTTGCTTCGTTCTCAATATGAGAATTTTTATATGCTTGAAAATGAATGCATTGATGACATGCTTACCCGTTTCACCAAGATAACTAATGCTCTATCTTCTTTAGGTGACACGATTGATAATGACCAAAAGATCCGGAAGGTCATTCGAGCTCTTCCCAAATCTTAGGAAGTGAAGGCAACCACCCTCAAGGAGGTCAACGACAGGGAGGAGATGGACTTCTCCGGCTTCATCGGCAATCTCAAAACCCATGAGATGAAGATGAAAGTTAGAGAAGAAGGGGAGGCACCAAAGAAGAAAGCTCTTGTTTTCAAAGCCACTCCATCCACCCATGATGAGGAAGATTCATCGGAGGAGTACGATGAAGACTTTGCCACGCTCATAAGGAAGGTGGGCAAAATATTCTACAAGAAAGGTAGGCAAAGCAACTTCCGAAGAGGAAAACCTCAAGGGAGATTTGAAAGAAAGAGAGAGGAACCGGGTCCTTGCTATCATTGCAAGAAGACGGGACACCTCATAGCCGAGTGCCCCTCTCTACAAGCTACTACCTCCAAGAACGGACCAAAGAAGAAGAAGGCGATGGTGGCCACATGAGATGACACGGAGTCGGAATCCGAAGAGGAGATCGACGCCGCACACATGTGCTTCATGGCACAAGGTGAGGAAGCTACCAAGGTATATCTAGAAAACTCTCTAGATGATGATGATTTAACAATGGATGAGCTTGCACAATTTTTGAAGAATTACAAAATAGGTATGAAATTTCACAAGCATAAAATAAGAAATTGAAAAAGGAAAATGATTCCTTAAAAAGTAAATTTGAACATGTTTTGCAAGAGAAAAATGTTTTAGAAAATTCTTTGGAAAAGATGAAAAAGGATTTTGAAAATTATAAATTAGCTTGTAAAGGAAAAAGTCCAATTTCCACTTGCAACAAAAATGAATTTTTAGAGATTCAAAAGCGAGTTGAAGTTTTGGATACTACTTTAAAGAAGTGTGCTTTTGACATGAACAAACTTGCATCTAGGTTTCCCAAAGGAATACCCAAGGGAAGCACACTCATCATCAACATGCTTCAAAATCACACAAATATGCGCACACACACAAACATGCTTTTATGTATGGTAGTGGTAGAATTTATACTTGCACTCATTGTGGCCGCAAAGGCCATTTGGAAAACTTTTGTTATGCTAAGCTAAATATAATAAATAAAAATATTTGGGTTCGACAAGATACTAACCCTATAGGATCCAAAAAGAATTGGGTACCAAAAGATACACCAAAAATAATTGATGCAGGTGGGTCGTCCTCTTTCAAGACTTAGGGGGAGATGGTGCCTGGGTGATGGATGCATCAATGCTCAACGAACATATCGTCGCTTGCATCACTATCATAGAGGCACCCATTTTTGGAGAATGCCTTTGGTTTGGTAATTTCTCCACATAAAAGTTTTTTCTTTTATATATATGCATATGATTGCTAGTTTACTTTTATGTTATTATGATATGTGTTAGTGTAAACTTGCATTTCTACTTTGTTAGTACCTATGCCATGATTAAGTATATAGTCATGTTTATATGCCATATGATGTTTGTCCACATGCCTAGATTTTGTTGTATATGGATTTTGTCAAAACAATAATAAAGATTTATTTAAAAACATTTTAAAGCAAATAAATAGAGATGGCAATTGTGCGCCTCAACTCATATCCAGAGGAATCTCGAGGAGAAGTTCAGAACCCTTAACGGGGTATTCAGCTTCAACATCTCTAATTCATTGCTTTATTTAATAATAAATAAAAATGAATATAATTTTAGTTGATTTTCATAACTAGTATGATTTAAAGTATTTTAACATTTTTTGATAGATATACATGTTTTCTGTAATGATTATTTAAAATAAATTATTTTTTTACCGGTTTGCTCACTGTTCTGTTCTGGGCAAGACCGGTCGACCGGCTTGGTCGACCGATCTGGCCTGGCATAGGCACGCCTGCTCTCGGGTTTCGGCCGGTCGACCGGGCGACGGGGACCCAGTTTTTTTTCACCCGATCTATTTAAAGCCCTAACTCCTCTCTCTCCTCTTTTATCCGCCGTTTCATCTCTTTTCTCACCTCCTCCATAACCCTAACTCCCCTAACTCCTTTCTAACCCTCTCAAACTCTAGCAAACCTCAAAATTCCTCCAAATATTTCTCAGATCTACGCTTTCAGGCCTGGATCTTCACTTTTTCAGAAGATTTGTCAGATTTTCTCCATATTTTCCCTCAAAATTTCAAGGTAAAATTCTCTTCTCTAGATCTTGCAATTTTCTTTGCTTTTCCTTCAATTCTATTCCTTAGATCTGCCTATTTCATCACCATGTCAAAGAGGACTAGGTCTGAAAAGGGAAAATCAGCCCAAACCTCCTCTCATTCACCCCTCTTTGTTTCATCTCAAGCCGAGTATAGATATATTTTCTTTCTGCTAAGAATGTTAGTTCTGGGCGATGTGTGGTAATTAACGACTTTGAACATCTCAATTTAGCACACATTTTAGAAGCTAACTCTCTTGGAAATTTTCTTACTATTAGGGAGCCTGTTTATCCCTCACTTGTTCCATATTTCTATACAAATCTCTCTTTTGAATCCAATAGGATTAGGTCTAGAGTTCTTGGGAAAGATATAGACATCTCTCTTCAGGAATTTGCCCATCTCCTTCACCTCCCCTTATGGGGTTTAAATATTTACAATCTAGACCTACATGATTTTACATATCCGGACGGTGAGTCTGCCTTCACCGCTTCTACTCTGCTTCACGAGGATGATAACCCCGGTCTGGTTAGGAATGAGGAAGTTAGAAGATATACCCTTATAGCTCAGGTCCTAGCTAAGATTATTTTCTATAATCTCCTGCTTAAATCAGGAGAATATAGCCATGCAAGGGGATCTATTCCTTTGATTATCTACTGCCTTCTGCGAGGCATTAGAATAAATATCCCCAAGCTTATCATCTCCTTTATGACTTCTGACCATATCCTTGTTACTCGGCACTTGCCATTTGGAATGGTCATCACTCATTTGTTGAAGCAACTCCATTTTGATCTATCTTCTGAAAGGTTCAATGAACCTTCTGTTGACATCAACAGCACCCTTCTTAAAAGGATGCATGTTGGGGTACGTCATCCTGCTCCCCAGCAGCAGCCTATTCCTCAAGCTGTTCATGTCCCAGGCTCTTCTTCTGCTTCTGGCTCTTCAGCTCCATCCGATCTATACTCTATTTTATCCTCTGAGATGCGGAAGAACCGCGCTCAGTTATCCTCTGAGATGCAGGAGCTCCGTGCATAGTTATCCTCTGAGATGCAGGAGCATCGCGCACAGATTTCTGCTGAGATGGTGGCACATCGTCAGCAACTTTCTGAGGAGATGACCGCGCACTACCAGGGCCTGCGAAATGACATGGGCTATATTTGTGATTCCATCCGCTACTTGGAGTCACATCTTGGCGCTTTCTTTCTGAAGCATGAGTTGCCGGCTCCTGTTCCCACTACTCATGCAAGGCCGCTTCCACCTACCGGCCCTCCTTTTCCAGTCAGGACTCCTTCCTCTCCACCTCAGCCTGCTGCTGCCCAGAATTCGGATGAGAATGATTCGGATGAGGATGATGAGGATGCTTCTGATGAGGATGCTTCTGATGAGGATGATGAGTGACCTCCCTTTTGATGATGTCAAAAAGGGGGAGAGACATTTGAGAGACTTTTGAGCTATTATGTGTTTTATATTTTGGGTTGTGTTTTCATGTGTTTGGAGTAGTATTTGGACATGTGTACTTTGTTGCTTGTGGACATGTGTTTTTGAGGTTGGATGAACCTCTCATTTGTATGAACATAACATGTGTTTTTTCTTTATTTTATGGCAGTTCTATTTTCTATCTCCATGGCGTATGTGATTGGTTGTGTTTGTGTCTATTATATCTATATGCTTTGACCCAATCACCTATTTTGGTGGTTGGTGGTAATGGATGGATGGAGGTAACCATGTATGCATACACCTATAAATTCTGTATTTTTGGTATGCATGGATGGTTGGTATGTGTATCATTTCTTTATCCTATATGCCTAGATTATGCATATGTATCTCATATCATGATCATTTTTTATATGCATGAGTTAAGGGGGAGCTTCACTTGAAGTCTCCACCCAAAATATCTGTGATAATTCGATATGTTTTGTCATCATCAAAAAGGGGGAGATTGTTGGCCCAAAGGCCATTAGCCCGACATTTTGATGATAACAAACCATATTTAGTTATGTTTTTAACAAGTTTGTTTAAATAAGTTTCAGGTAAAAATCATAGGGAAATTGACGGCTCCAATACAAAACTCACACTTTTGGACGCCGCAAAGATTTAGATCCCCGAGCCCAGCACAATAGAAGCGCTCTAGGATCAATCAAGAATGAAGACTTTCAAGATTTGTATTTTTTCTTTTTAGTTAGAATTTTTAGTTGATTTTGTCAAAACCTAGATGATAAAGGTAGATTATTTTGGGATTGTCACACACACACTTTTGGTATTGCTTCATGCCTTCAAACAAATTTTTTATTCAAAATTTCTAACCTAGTTTTTGGAAAAACAAGTTTGGAAACATCATGTTTAGAAAAACGAGTTTTTGGGAAAAACCGGTTTTCATATAGAAAAAGGATTTCTATCAAAATTAAGTTCAAACATTTTTAGTGTTGATCTATGATCACACTCTGGTATTTATAAGTCTAGAACTTCATTTTGTATATTCCCAAATCCAAAGAATTTAACCAAAAAATTTCCTTCTTTAAAATAGCCTGGGAAAAACAGTTTTGGCCTAGTCCAGTCGACCGGGTCGGTCGACCGACATGCACACTGTGCATGTCCGGATTTCGGTCGACCGAGACGGTCGACCGGGAGCAATTACCTGCTCTCTATTTTTCCCCGGTCGATCAGACCGGTCGACCTACAGAGAGAGTTACTCTCTAGTTGGGACTGCGGTCGACCGGCTTCTCAACGGTCAGAAATCTGACCGTTGAAGATCGATCGACCCGGTCGACCGGCTTTAGTCAGAAGCTCTGACAGACTCCAACAACTATATTTTTCTGAACAGATTTTGTTGGGATTCTCCCCAACGACTCTTTTGACCTTTGTAAGTTATTTTTCATCCCCTATAAATAGTGGGAGGTTTCTTCAACCATTGAGACAAGATTTACAAGCAAAAATCAAAATTTTCAAAAGCTTAGCCTTCAGCAAAAGATTTTCAATTGAGCCAAAATTTCCAACCCTTTTCTTGAAGCAATCCTCTACTTCTCTCTAGTCTTTGTGCACTACACAATCCCAAAGTATCATCTCATCATCTTGGTTGTAGGGTTGTGCAAGTGAGCCTTTTTGGTGTGATCCAGTGTTGATCACCTCTTTCTTCATTGTGAGAAGTTGTAGAGGCATCGGCCTCAAGCGAGCAAGTGTTGCTCCAAGTTGGTGTTGCGGCACCGCGAGAGATAGGACAAGTGTGTCCTTGTATTGACGATCCAGTGGGATCACCAATAGTGGAAATCCTTCGTGTGTCGAAGGCGGGGACGTAGAGCGTGGCTCGAACCTCGAAAAAATCTTTGTGTTTGCGATTGTCCACTTTTCTCTAAACTCTCTCTCTCTTTTACTTGTTCTATTAATTGCCTATTTACTTGCAAGTTCTTTTAATTATGCTTATTGCTTAAATAGTCTTTAAATCTGCAATATTTGACCATTAGTATAGCCATCACCTATTCACCCCAATCTAGGTGATTTCACTTCATATAGCACCTCAACTCTTAATTTAGAGGAATCTCGAGGAGATAGTTTAGAGCCCTTCACTGAAAATTCAGCTACACTCTTTGCTTACACATATTGTGTTGAAATTGAGTTTTAAATTTTGCATCATTTGTCCTACCTATTCACCCCTTCTAGATGTATTTCAATTGGTATCAGAGCCTACGTTCTTGATATTCAGTTTAACCACCTACGAGTGAGATCCTTGGATAGCTAATCTAGTATTGCATTTACACACATATAGTTTATACACTCATGGATCACCTTGCCCCTCCCATGTTTGATGTTTCTAACGCTGATATGTGAAAGTTTAGGATGAGTGCTTATTTAAAAGCCCTAGGTTTGCATGTCTATCTTGCCACTATCAAGAAAACTTATTTTGGTAATGACAAGTACATTAAGACTAATGCACAAGCCTTAGATGCACTAAATCATATACTTAACAACGAATATTTGTATATGGTTTCTCATTGTGATTCCGCTTTTGCAGTGTTGAACATATTGACCTCTCTTGAGTTACAAACGACAAACTATGTGGAGAAGGAATATAGTGGAGATGAGTCTGACCAAGCTTGCTTCATGGTCCAAGGGAATGACTTCTTTGAGGTAAATTTGGACACTCAACTAGATGATTATGCTAGTTCTTCATGTGATGATAATATGGATGCCTATACTTTAAATGAAGAACTTTCAGTATTTTGTGAAAACTTATTTAATAAATACAAACTTTTGAAAAAGAAACATTTTAAATTAAAAGAAAAAAATAAAAATTTATTTTCTAAACTTGATATGGTTTTGCAAGAGAAGGTTGAGGTTTCAAGTGAAAGAACTCCTTGAAAACCCAACCGGACCTTATTTTAAAGGAAAATAAAATTTTGAAAAATAAATAATGATTTTGATATTGTTTTAAAGAATAATGATGTTTTGTCTTCAAGACTTGATTTTGTTTTAAAAGAGAACAATTCTTTGAAAAATAAAATTGCTTTGATTTCAAAAAAATTAGAATTTGTTTCAAGTGAAAATATTTCTTTGAAAAATGATTTGGCTTCTCATCTTTGTCATGATTCCATTGTTATACCCTCTATTGAGAAAAATGCATGCTCTACTTTTTCTTCAATCATTGAAATAATATTTGTGTTTTGAAGAAAAGTGTAGATTGTTTGGGTTCCACTTTAAGCCATTGTGTCATGAACCACACACTGTTGGAATCCATGTGTTCGGAAGAAACATGCTCCTCATATGCATGCACGCAAAACATGACATACACATGCTCACACATATGATTTGTATGCTAATGTGTACACTTGTACACATTGTGAACATACAGGTCACCTTGCAAAATTTTGTTATGATAGGATTAATAATTTAAATTTTGCAAATAAGTTTGTTTGGATTAGGAAAGGTGCTAACACTCTTGTACCCAAAAAGATATGGGTACCAAAATTCACTCCTATTCTATTTGATATAGGTGAGGGCTCTCACATGACGTGAGAATGTTGGTATCTTGATGGTGAATGCGTTCTGAGCTAAATGGTGACACTTTTGGATGCATCGCTTTCAAGGAAAGTTTGGTGGAAGGACCACCATGGTTTTGAAGACATAGAAAGTGGTTCACATGGTTTGGTAACTATCTCTAACTCCTTATTTTAGTTTACATGCTTTCATTGATTTTAGCATGTCATGTTTTAATGCTCAATATGTTAAATGCAATGTAAATTAGACATGTGATATACATAGATAGTCCTTTGAGATACATCCATGTTCATATGCATTCACATCTTTTGTGTTCTCACTATTCTTTACCTATTGTGTATATCTTAGTTTTAAAACACATACATTTAACCTAATGATCATATTTGTTTATATTTTTATGCGTCATATTTTGATTACTTGTTTAGACGTAGTTTTCATTAAAACTTGTGTTTATACTTGTATAATTAGTGAGCTACACTTGATTATCATGTGTTTGTACTTTATTGCTCATCTGTACCCATTACTTGTACTTATATAACCTAGTTTTGATGACTCCTACATTTAACTTGTACATGTTTTTATAAAAATATATTTAGCTTCATGGATATGTTCATTTTGTCTAAAACTATTAGATATACATGTCTATCCTAGAGTCACTTACTTTTCATGCAAAATTCTTTTTTTTGGACTCGTTTATTTTTGGAATATGTATGTATACTTTTAGTTCAACAACATACATATACCTTGAAGCGTATTTATTTTTGATGATTTTTTGCATTTGATAAAAGAAAATTCATATGAGCTTCAATGCCTTATTTCTATGATTTTATTGATTACATAATTCTTACACTCTATGTTTGCTGTTTACTCATGATTTTTGAGTCTATATGTGCTTTATTGTTATTTGAGTGTCGATGATCATGTGATTTTCATATTTTCATAGATATATTCATGTTTTATTCCTTACTTGAAGGATTTAATACTAGTTTCAAAATTATCTTTAAACTAGTCTTTATTCTTCAATTGGCAGAGATTTTCAAATATGTTAAAATATTTTCAAATCATATTTTTAAAATCCCTGCCTTTCAAGGGCGAATGGTTAGGAGACCATGCCTTGTATACTCTTATTTAATATCTATTAAAAATTGAGCATGAATAGGGTGATAGGTATGAGTTATACACATGATCTTCATGAGATTTTATTTTTGTATACTCATATGTGTTTCTTATATATATATGCTTTATATTTCAGTTGGTATTTTCATTTTCATACATACATATATATGATTTGATTGTGCATGTTTTATAATATCTTTACATTTTTAAAGTACAATTATGTTTATGTAAAGCTTATTTTTTTCCTAAATGTTAATTAGTATCTTTACAAGCTTATGCATTGATTTCAATTGATATTTCAATTAGTATTTCAATTGCTAATCATTTCAATTGGTATTTCAATTGGTATTTATTTGATATCAAAATGTACTTCATGTTTCACTTTCAATTGGTATCAAAATCTACTATTGTTATCTTAAAATTTTTTTTCAAGTGGTACCAACATTTATTTTTATCAACTACTATTTGATTTCATTGGTATCATAATTCATTTTGTTGACTTCAAGAAATTTCAAAAATTCATTTTAAAAGTGGTTTTAAAATTTGTTGATATATTGCCTTTATGCAAGGGGAGCTTAACATCTCCTTTATATATATATTCATGTTGAAGTGTAACACACATATAGTAGAGCTTGACCTCTCTTCTTTATGTGGTACACATGTGTAGGAGGATTTTAACATCTTTGCTTATACATTGTATATTATGTTTTATATAGGTTAGGGTCTAGTCATCCCTTCTCCATGTAATGCAAGTATGCAGGGAGAGTTAACTTAACATCTCTCCTCTTCATGAATGTAAATCTATACATCTTTATTGTTTGATTGTCTTCACCCTTTTGTTGATGAATTGACAAAAAGAGGAAGAAGAATTTAGAGACTTTATATATGCAAGTTTATTTTCTTATTTATGCATATCTGTTTGTGTTTACTTTATGCACTTCATTGAATATTTATTTCTTTATTGCTATGGATGAGTTAAGGGGGGGATTTTATGAAGCTTATCTTTAATCTATGCGTATATAACTCCATGAATTTTGTCATCATCAAAAAGGGGAGATTGTTGACCCAAAGGTCCATCATTCTAGTTTTGATGATGAGTAACTCATGTAGTTATAGTACTAATGATCTTATATTTATATAATTTTAGATTAACTATTAAGATCTTAGTAGGTGCTTAGTATCAACAAAGGAGTTTTAGAGCTAACACATGTAGATTCAAGAGTTCGCGTGTCAAGATCGCATCTAGTACTCGGATAGAGTCAAGCTCTTTGGATCGTGTTTGGATCGAGTAGGCTTGGAAAAGGAGTTCTACAAGAAGACTTCGATTTATTTTGTTTTAGATTGTGTTTAGATCTTATGTAAGATAGACTAGTGCTGATATGCTCAAATTCATACACACACACAAAAGTTCGATACGTTTGGTTTTCGGTTTAACCGAGTTTTGAATTTTAAGTACACATATATATGATTTTTATGAATAGATAGAATCAAAACAAGTTTACATGGTTTAATGTATATTGAATTTCATCTATATACATCTATACTTCATATATTTAGAAAAACTTATTTTGATGATTCTATTTTATATGTTTAGAGTTTTGTAATTAACAAAACTTATTTGGGTTTAATGTCAAAAACATAGATATATCTTTTTTATGTGTATTAGATTCTATCCATACACTCTATGCTTAAAAAGAGTTTAAATTTTTATTTTTATTTATAAAAGTTTAAGAAAAATTGGATTTCTATTTCAAAGTTTAGTTTTTGAAAAATACCGATTTTGTGTTAAAGGTTAATTTCAATATTACAAAAATAGTTCAAATAGTTTGTAATATGTGTTGATTTTTGGTCATTGTTCTTCAAATATTTATAAGAACTGATTTTGTTGGAATTTATAAGATTTTATGGGATTTTATAAAAGTTAAATAAGACCATGTTTCAAGTCCTATACCTTAGCCTGAGCCTGCTGGCGGTCGACCGACTAGTCGACCGAACCAGAGTTCGGTCGACCGGTCAGTCGACCGATGTGCACAAGAACATGCACAAGGCCTGCCTATAAGGCCGGTCGACCGGGCGATCTACCGACTGTAACTACCTAACTTTCGGGTAGTGCCGGTCGACCGGGCGGTCAACCAACGAGGCTGTGTGTCACGCCAGTAACTTGAAACAAGTTATAGTTATACTGTAATATACATATACTATCCATACAATAACATTGACTCCATCTGGCATTGATCGTTCTCTCCTTTGAAATCCATCTCTTTGATCTTTCGATCTTTCTGATCACATCTCACCCTTAGAGTAATCTTGGTTCCATCTTGATTCCTATTTTCTTATCGATCCTATTTTTTTCTGATCTTGTTTTTTGGAATTGGTCACTCCATATTGAAGCTGATAGCAGAGATCAGAGCGCGCAGCAGAATCATGGTGTCCCAGCGAGGCGACATGGAAGCTTGTTTGTTTTCTCCTTTGATTTTGAATTCATTTTACCATTCCCTGCCCTATTGAATTCGGGGACAAAATTTTTATAAGGTGGGTAGATTGTAATATCCCCTAACTAATAATACTGTAATACTACTTTTATAAATTTTATTTAGATTTACTTATTATTATTGATTTTCTATTTTGTGCGTGAATATATTGATGACTTGAGGATCAGAGTTGATTGATAGGGTGAGAGAACTGATCACTAATTATTGATATATTGAGACGGTGGTTTATTGTACCAGACTACTCGATATGGATTGATACTCGATGTTCGTGATGACTATGAAAATTATGAGCTAGCAGATTCATTAGTATTGTATTCAGTATAAGTATGAGATTTTGGGATGGTTGTATATATTAGATTGTATATATTGACTAGAGGTGTCTGACTGTTACAGTATAATTCATGTTACTAAAAGTTACTGGAAAAGATTATTTGACCGTAACACCCTGTACAGTCCCATTGTTCATCGTATACACGGTTATTGTTACTGTTCACTGTTACTGATATTGTTCACCGTGTATACGATTACTGATTGACTGTTACTGTACTGTTATCGTTACTGTCACCGCATCGTCCCAGTGTTATAGGTAAATGAGTATTGATTATTTTTACTGAATTAAATAATAAAGTAATTGAACAACTTATATCGGGATTTGGGGAAATTGATGGAGGAGACAGCGTCTGTATTTTGGGTGGACCTAGGATACAGTGCGCAGCCGACTGAGGGTTCCACTGCAAGGTTCTTGGGGATGACTGACATCCCATCTGTACTGTTATTGTTCCACTGTTTTCACAGTGAGATTACTGTTACTGTTACTGAGTACCTAGCGGTACGGCCTGGTTCAGCGCCAGGAAACTGAGGCCGTGGTCCCGGGTATGTACGGGACCCACCTAAAGATGGATAATGTCTCTTCCACTAATTTCAATAACTTAGGACCCTGATTGACACGTGTAGTAGGAGTAGTATGGGATGCATCTATTACCGGTGGCAATTGGTGTTCGCTGACATAATAAATGTTAATAAATAAGTTATAGCATATTGTGACTGACTATATCACCTGACTGTGCATATGTATACTATGATAGACATATGTTTGTACGTATGACCAGATTATATACCAGACTAGTGACATATACTAGGTTACACACCATGACCTCATTTGTTTGTTTGTAGTTGTTTTACTTATCTTTTGCCTACACTCTTACTCATGTCATTGTAATTCAGTTGCTTGTTTATCATGTTATTTGGTTATCTTATGTCTGCAGTTATTCATGTTATTATTTTATGCACACTATTTATATGCACGAGTTCTCCACTTTACATACACACTCACCAGGTCGCTTTCTGACGACCGTGAATTTGCACGTCCAGATATTGGACGCTTTGTTTTTATTGTGCAGGTGTTCGATGAGACGGTACGCTTTGCGAGGAGCTGGACGCTCTCTCTTTTGATTCTGGTATTCTTTCCTTTCTTTATTCCTGTTATTATTTTTGATTCATGTATATCACACTTGGCTTCTATTTCATTCCTTATTTCATCTGGTATCATTTGTAGTCATTATATGTATTATTGTAGTGATCATTGATCATTATGCTTCAGATTTATAGCTTGTTCAGGTTAATTTAGGCTTAGCGTGTATACGTGGGGTATTTTCCTCGCGTATATACGTCGCCGACTCTCGTTGCGACTCCGTTTTTCCGTATTCTGGGAAGCGGGGCGTGACACTGTGCCTTTAGGCTCGGTCAACCGGAAGGCAAGTTTTTCCTGGGGCGGTCGACCGGGTGGTCGACCAGTGGCTCAATGGTTAGAACTATGATCGTTGGACGGTCGATCGGCCGGTCAACCGGGAGGTCAAAACTGATCTTTTCTGGACCCCAACGGATATAATTCTGAGAGCCTATAAATAGGTGTTCTCTCAAGCTATTTTTATCAAGATTTTAGAGAGCCTTTCCTCCAATCTTTTTCAGTGGTTTGCAGCAAGTTTTAAAGGAGTTTTTGAGCCAAAAAAGTTTTATCTTTTATTTGTTTTTAAAGTGTTGGAAAAATCAAAGTAAAGATAATCTTTACGAAATTGGTTTTGGGCTTTCTTTACATATCTATTTGGTGTTTTTTTAAGTATTTTTTTTGTTATTTTCATTTCCAAACACTTTGTTTTCTCACACTTGAGCTTTCATCTTTAATCCTATCTATAGGATCTTGTTTTTGTGAGAAAAATTGTTTGTGATCTATTGTGATCACCAAGTGGTATTTGTGATTATTAGATCACCAAGATTGTAATCTTTTCTTTACTTTGACTTTGTGCCTATCCCTCTTGTGTAGAGGTGATTATGGTTGAGATTTGACTTTGTGCCTATCCCTCTTGTGTAGAGGTGATTGTGGTTGAGATTTGGCTTTGTGCTTATCCCTCTTGTATAGATGTGATTGTGTTTTGACTTTATGTCCATCCCTCTAGTGTATAGGTGATTGTGTTTGAGAGGAGTAGTGTACTCCAAGCGTAGAGTTGTAATTCCTCGGTAGAGGTCCCTTTGTGGAAGGTCCTGTGTAGACATAGTGAAAATCCTTCTGTATGAAGGCGGGGACGTAGAGCAGTGGCTCGAACCTCAAAATATATCTTATTGTTTGCGTTTGATCCGCTATCTATAAACTCTTTCTCTCTTATATCTTGCATTGCTTCATATTACACATATTCATATGCTAGATATAGTTTGTGTATGCCCATACTTGTGTTGAACCAAGAGAGCTTCATATAGCACCTCAACTCTTAATTTAGAGGAATCTCGAGGAGATAGTGTCCTTCACCGAAAATTAGGCTACACTCTTTACTTACACATAGTGTGTTGAAATTGAGTTTTAAATTTCGCATCATTTGTCCTAGATTAGCTAGTACACCTATTCACCCCCTCTAGGTGTATTTCATGTGTATCACATCTTCCCTCTCTTTCATTTTTTTTTCACTTCTTTCTCATTCAACCCAACACACCTATGCCACGACCCATTCTAGTGCCTCAGGCCACCATCCCTCCTCCTCCTTATTGGCGAGCCACCTCATGCGCCACCAACTCCGGCGACCTCCTTCTTCTCTCTCTTCACCAAACACCATCTTCACCATCACCATTACACCACCAGCACCATCACCATCATCCCCACCTTCCTCATCACCATCACCACCACGTCACTAACACCTTTACCGGCCCCCCTCCTCTCGCAAGCTCCTTCATCTTAGAAACTCCACGACGTCCGAAACTCCACTCTGATCACCTTCATTTTTACCACCCACCACTACACTTGCACCACCTCCACCTTTCCTCCTTGGGCCCAATGACCACCCCTTCCTTTGGGCCAGGTCGCCGACCCCCTCTAGCCGCTGGCGCCACCCCTGGCTGGTCGCCAGACCAGCCAGGCCTCTCCCCTCTCCTTTCTTCTCCTTTTTCCTTTCTTGGCGACCAGCCAGGCCTCTCCCCTATCCTTTCTTCTCCTTTTTCCTTTCTTTCTTTCTTTCTTCTTTTCTTTCCTTTCTTTCTTTCTCTCCTGCCACTCTCTCTTCTCTCCCCAATGCTCTTCCCTCACTCTCTGTCTCACATTCTCTTCCTTCCCAATCTCTCTCACTTTCTCTTGCCCTCTGCCTCTCTCCCTTTCTTCTCTCTCTGATTCTGGTTTTCCCCTCTCTACCTCTCTCACGCCTCCTCTCTTCCTCTCTGTACTTTGTCTCTTTCTATCTTTCTTACTGTCTATCTCTCTCTCCCCCTAACTCTCTTTCCCCTGAGTTCTCTCTCTTCTCATTTCTCTCTCAACTGTGTTCTCTCCCCCCTCTCTCTCCCCCGCACTCTCTTACTTTCTTTCTCTTCCTCTCTTTCCCCCGCACTCTCTTCTTTCCTCTCTCCTACACTCTCTCAATCTCTCTCACTCTATTTCATATTCTCTCTCTTAATTTCCTACCTCCATGTTTGAGACTCCACCCCCTCACCCAAATACCTCCTCGATGCGAGATGCAACCCCTGTGTTCATGACTATCGTAAAATTCCACCTCCGCGCGACCCCCGCGTTCTCTCCCCTTGATTCCTTTCTCTTATCTTTCTCTATATATAATATAATATTTTTTATATTGAATGCGTACACACGTTGATGACATGGAGTTTTGAAGTTCAAAATTTTCATGATGTATTCTGTGATTTATTAGGCGAGTGTTCTCGCCTTATTTTGGGTTTCCCTGCTTCAACGGGTTGATTTGTATTCTGAAAATTGTATAATTGCTATATCAGGAGTTTTGCACTTGTACCGATGATTCTGTGAAATCATATTGTATCGGTGGGGTGTACTGCATTTTGTATGGGGAATGTTTGTAATAATATATGTGATATATATGTTCTTGTGTTTCGAACTAACATTTTGTGCAGGTACTTATACAGCCTCTGGGCTTAACTTCTCTAAGGTTTTGAAGTCCTCAGGACTTTCTATACGCTCGCCTGGTAGGTGGACCTAGCATTCAGCATTTTACCACTTACTTCGTTCAAGCGTAGTTACTCCGTGAGCACGACTTTGCCACGAGTGGTAACATGGCATTCATACGCATGCTTGACAATGTGCGTTTAGTTGTGCCGTGAGTGGTAATCATGCCTAACGTGATGACATCTAGTGTTGTGCGTTAGCTTCGCTTATGCTTTGTTTAGCTCAGCTTGGATGTTCACTTACTTGCTTGCCCGCTTGCTTGCTTGATAATTTAACTATTTTTCTTTTATTGATGGTTGTGAAGAGATACTATTTTTCAAAAACTGTATTATTTTTGGTGTTCGTACCGATTTCCTGTATCAGTACCGTTTTCTCATATCATGTTATTCGACTATTGATATCTGTTGTGTATTCGCTTATCGTGCTTTTACTTGATATGTTAACACTTGTCGTGTGATCTCTTGGTATGCCACTGCTTAATACTGGACATCCGCCATGCTTAACTCTTGACTTGTGATTATCATATTACGAGAAACCTATAACTGCTATCATGTATTATATACAGTGACATGTGCCTTCTATACTCATGTACTTAAGTACTCATGTATTCCTATAACTTCTGAACCTGTCATACTCATGTTATTCCCGTAAATTGATAATTACTCAATAATCAGTAATAAAAGAACAACTTACATCAGGTAGGGAAACTAATGAATGTCAATTAGTAAATATGTTTGCAGTGGTATTAGTATGTTGTGCAATTAAAACTTTAGTTTTACCTATGGGCCTCTAAGTGTTCCACAGGGTGAGCTGACAACTCACTTACTAATTCCCGAAAGGACACACATTAAGGCCTTACAATACGCCTCGCGGCCAGTTCCGTACACGAGCAACGGAACACCCTGGGTCGTGGTTTCGAGCATGTACGGGACCCACTATAAATATAAACCATTGGTTTTCCATCAGTTTTCAATAACCAATCTCGACTTACTCATACATGGATGTATGTGCACCAGTAATACATACTTAGATATATGGGTCAGACGAGTAATATTAATAAAGTGCTAATATAATAATTCATTATGTTGTTTTGCAATTCGAGTTGTATGAACTCAGATTACGGTAACCTGAGATTCAAGGTATATATATATATATATATATGTGAGTGTTTTTTTTTGTTTGAGTTATTCCTTCAATGTACTAGTCTTATGAAGTTATAAATTGAGCTTGTACAACTGGTTTTGCTGGTATTCGATATGATCGATTGTATCGATTTTCTATCAATTTTATGATGTTTTCTTAGTTTAGGAGACAATTCGGGTTATATGAAACCAAGATACAGTGATGTGAGATATATGGGAGTGTGTGTGTATGAGAGTTTTCTTATTTGAATTATTTTTTCGACATAGTAATTAACTGATCGATAAATTGGGCTTATATAACTGACTTTGTCATATCTACTTTACTTGCTGCCTCATTGTCTGCTCTGTATGTCTGTGCTCACGTCATAGTTTTCAATGCATGATTTTGACTCGTATTTATCGATATACGTGTGCTTGTCCCTACACGCCACTTGCCATTCATCTTACCGCTCGTTTGTTGAAACTTACAGCTCGATGATAATAGATTTTGTTGATAACAAATGTGATGCAGGTACATTGGAGCTTAATCTACAGAGCTAGTACTGAGTTCTAGTAGCTCAAGTTTATTTAAAGATTTTGACTATTTTTTATATTTTTAGAAATTTGTTAAAAGTTTTGATCACACACACACACACAAAATAGTCTTATAGTCGACTAACCCCTTCCTATAATCGACTAACATATCCTTTAGTCGACTTATAATAGTCTATAGTCGACTAAGTATCTTCACAGAAAAATATCAGTTCTCTGTTTGTTGACTGTAATAATATTAGTCGACTAACCCTTATATCTAGTCGACTATTGTTACTTTTCAGAGATTTATCATTCTGTGTCAGCTTTCTATAGTCGACTTGATTTTTAGGCTAGTCGACTAACCCAGGCAAAACTTCTTATAGTAGTCGACTACTCTTATATCCTAGTCGACTAACTACAGTTTATGACTGTTATTCAGTTTTGACTCTTAGTATTTTCTCCATTATTTTGATTTTTAAATTTGAGTCCATAACTTCCCTAACTGACCATTGATTTTACCTATAAAGAGGGATGTTATCGTTGGATGTAATCACCAATTTAAATCATAAATTTTCTGTCCAAAACTCTGTTGAAAATTCTGTTTTTCAGAAAACTAGTTTTCTCTTTATGTTCTTCACACAATTCTAATTCTTTTGTGAAAAATTCTGAGAGTTCTCCTATAAGATACCTTGTTCACAATCATGTATAAGTTTCAAGGCTTGTAGAATACATTGTAATCAATCAAAGCGAGTGTCTTCTTGATGTAAAGAAGAGTTGTACAGAGAAAGTGTCTTCTTGGTGTAGAGAAAAGTTGTACAGATTTGACAAAGGGTGTTTTATCAAGTCGTGTACAAGCAGTTGATTTTGAGGTGTATCAAAATCAGGATAAGAAAATCTCAAGCGAGTTGCTTGGGGACTGGACGTAGATCACGAGAACCGAATAAAGATAAAATATCTCGTGTTTACGTTTGCATTTTTCTGAGATTTATTCTGTGCATTTTCTTTTCTTGCAAGTATTTTAATTAAAAGTTTATAAACATTATTCATCTTTCTTTTAGTGTTTGTGTTGCAATTGTTTATAGATCCTACATTTGGTATCAGAGCCTGCCTGCAGTGTTCAAGGATGGCAACGGAGTTTCCTTCATCACAATTCAAGGAAGGACATTCTACGCAACGTCCACCATTCTTTGATGGATTAAGCTATAACTACTAGAAGTGTAAAATAAAGATCTACTTATAATCACTCAACTATGAACTATGAAACATAGTAGAAGAACTATACACCAAGCTGACCACCAATTATAATGTATGGAGTGAAAACAAAGAAGTCTGCAAATCTTGATGCCAAAGCAATAAATGCGCTTTTCTGTGCCTTTAACAAAGAAGAATTCAATCGTGTGTCAACGGCTAGATTTCGTGTGTCAACGGCTAGATTTGCGAATCAAATATGGCAGATTTTACAGGTAACACATGAAGGTACCAATACAGTTAAAGAATCTAAAATCGTTGTTCTTATTCACAGGTTTGAACTCTTCAAAATAAAGGAGAATGAAATCATTGCAGAAAGGTTCACCGACATTACAAATTTCATAGTATCCCTTGGAAAGGAATACATTCAAGTTAAAAAAGTTAGAAAGATTCTTCATTCACTCACATCTGATTGGGAGAAGAAAACTACAGCAATAGAAGAAGCAAATGACCTTTCAACAATGTCATTAGAAAACTTTATTGGTAATTTAATGGCATATGAAGTTCAATTTGAAGATAGGAAGAAGGATGAACAACAACTTCAATCCAAGAAGAATGTACTTGCCTCCAATACATCCTCAGATATGGACAATTCAGATGATGATGAAGAGGAGATGGCAATGCTCTCAAGAAAATTCAGAAAGTTCTTGAAATAAGGTAAGTTTAATCCTATTTGTTTTAATTGTAATAAATCAGGTCATATAAAAAAGGATTGTCCATTGCTAAAATACAAAAGAAACTTCAAGTTCAACAAATTCGACAAAAAGAAGAAAGATTATCAGGTAACTTGAAAGAATAGTGATTCATCTTCCTCTGACGAAGAAGAAGCCACTGAAATTGTCAATATCTGTTTTATGACTCAATAAGATAAGGTACAAGAATTATTAGATATATTTAATGAATTATATATCTTAAGAATGAAAAGATTAAAAATAAAATTTTAACAAAGAAAAATTAAAGACTCAACAAAGAAAATTCACTTTATATTTCTCAAATGTCTTCCTTAAATTTTCAAAATGCTGACTTTAAAAAAAGTTTTTTCATCTTTATGAAAAGATAACGAGAATTTCTTAAAAGAGAATGCTTTGCTTAAAAGAGAAACTATTTCTTTAAAATCTAGAATTTCTATTTTAGATAAAGAAATGACAAGTTTCAAAATTAAATATTAAGAAATTTTGAAAAATATGACAAAATTTAATAAGGAAAAAATTTAAATGATTTATTGTCTTATCAAAAGATGTCAAATAATCATTTTGGTCTTGAATTTTCAAAAAATAATGTTGAAAAATCTACACATTTTTATAAAATAATAATCATAATCCATATAATTCTTTTGTGAAAAGAAATACTGATACTATTTCAAAAAAAATAGGAACAAACATATATTAATTCCTAAACATCTAAATATTGTGGATAAAAATGTTTATATTGAATCATATATACATCATGTATGTAATTCTTATAATTATGTTTATACTAACAGATGGAAACCAAATTCAAATTGGATTTGGGTTCCTAAAGGTTAATTTTTTGATTCTGTCATGATGAGTACCATATAAAATGTTTTATCTTATAGGTACCTTATAAAAAAAATGAATGAAATGAATACTTCATAGAAATTATTTCAAACATATAATGCACAATATAATAAATCATATATGTATGCCATGATATATTTTATGCAGGGGGAGAACACTTGTTATCTATATTTACGATAACCTGTTCTATGCAGGGGGAGAACACTTAATATCTATATTTGTTATAACCTGTTCTCTACAGGGGAAGTTTCTCTGTAGGGGAAGTTTCTCTGTAGGGGGAGTTTTTATGCACACAGCTTGTCATCACCAAAAAGGGAGAATATTAGAACTTACAGCTTGATGATAATAGATTTTGATGACAACAAATGTGATGCAGGTACATTGGAGATTAATCTACAGAGCTAGTACTGAGTTCTGGTGGCTTAAGTTTATTCAAAGATATTGACTATTTTTGTGTATTTTTAGAAATTTGTTAGAAGTTTTGATCACACACACAAAATAGTCTTATAGTCGACTAACCCCTTTCTATAGTCGACTAACATATCCTTTAGTCAAATTATAATAGTCTATAGTCGACTAAGTATCTTCACAGAAAAATATCAGTTCTCTTTTTGTTGACTGTAATCAATATTAGTCGACTATTTTTAATTTTTAGAGACTTATCATTATGTGTCAGCCGTTTATAGTCGACTTGATCTTTAGGCTAGTCGACTAACCCAGGCAAAACTTTTTATAGTAGTCGACTACTCTCATATCCTAGTCGACTAACTACAGTTTCTGACTGTTATTCAATTTTAATTTTCTGGTATTTTCTCCAACGTTTTGATTTTCAAATTTGAGTTCATAACTTCCCTATCTGACCATTGATTTCACCTATAAAGAGGAATGTTATCCTTGGATGTAATCACCAATTCAAATCATAAGTTTTCTGTCCAAAACTCTATAGAAAATTTTATTTTTCAGAAAACTAGTTTTCACTTTCTGTTCTTCACACAATTCCAATTCTTTTGTGAAAAATTCTGAGAGTTCTCCTATAAGATACCTTGTTCACAATCATGCACAAGTTTCAAGTTTTATAGGATACATTATAATCAATTAAAGCGAGTGTCTTCTTAGTGTAAAGAAGAGTTGTACAGAGAAAGTGTCTTCTTGGTGTAGAGAAGAGTTGTGCAAATTTGGCAAAGAGTGTTTTGTCAAGTGGTGTACAAGCAGTTGATTTTGGGGTGTATTAAAATCAGGATAAGAAAAATCTCAAGTGGGTTATTTGGGGACTGGATGTAGGTCACGAGAACCGAATCAGGATAAAATCTCTCGTGTTTGTGTTTGCATTTTTCTGAGATTTATTCTGTGCATTTTTCTTTCTTGCAAGTATTTTAATTAAAAGTTTATAAACATTATTTATCTTTGTTTTAGTGTTTGTGTTGTCATTGTTTATAGATCCTACATCGTTGGGTTGCTTCTGATAACCTTGGACATGCATGCCCAGATTTCATAGCTTGGAGCTCATGGATTCTTTTGATTGCTGATCAGAATGCGCAGTGGAAGCGAGGATCATCGGCAGACCGTCCGGGGCCCTATTTTTTCAGACCCCTTACTTGTCTCTTGAATTTTTATTTTGTAACCCGTGAGTGCCTTTTGTACTAAATTGTGTATCCCTTTGTATTCTTACATTTGCACCTATTGGTGATATTCTTGTAATACTGTGTCACATCCTGTGATAACTTTACAATTGTACTCATATATCGAAATGTATAATGCACCGCATACTTTCATACTCTGATTCTTATTTGTACTCATGCTTATATATGTAAGGATATTTTCAACCTGCTTATATATGTTGTAGTAACGACTTTATACCCACGGGATCAGGGCGTTACAGTTAGGATCTCATAGGATGTGACATCGGGTAGAGATCATGTAGTCGTGTTGGATGCTGAACAGGTTGAATTGTTTTCAGCGAAAGAAACCAAGAAGAATCCACAACAATGGGTTATAAAGAAACACAGATCTTAAGTTGATGAGTTAGATAACTCAAGTCAAAGGCCGTTGCTCTGTGTGATGGTATTGGTGAGGAGATCTATATGACTCAGCCAGTTGAGTTTTTCCTACAGATTTGGTTTCAGTTGGTTAAGGTTGGTGGCGCTCGTTTGAATGAACTATATGACGCTTGGGTATGGATATATGGCAGTTATAATGGCGCAACCAGTTGGATGAGTGTAAGTTGGATGGTTTGCAGCGTTTGGCTCAGATTTGAGAAATCTTCACCAAGGTGCAGGCTTATGGGGGAGAAGCTGAAATTGGAGTTCTCTAACTCGTTGGAGGCAGCCAACATAGAGGAACATGAGTGCAAGCGAATACGTGCAAGAAAATTGACAAATCTGTGTAGTTGTACACATATCAGTCAACTAGAAGTCGACTAGAAGAAATGCTAGTCGATTGGCAAGTCGACTAGCAGATGGACCGGTCGACTAATGAGATCACCCACTTTCTGTTAGGAAAAGTAGTCGACTAGCAATTTGGATCAGTTGACTACTAAGATCACCCTAACTCTCTGTTGGGTTGATTAGTCGACTAAGCAATTGGACTAGCCGACTAATGGAGCCAGCCTGGCACTTTCGAGTTTGTTTCTGGATTCTTTTCTGATCCAAATTCAGATTTGTTAGTTTTCTTTTCTTCGTGAATTCTTTGGCTATATAAATTGAGGGGTATTGTCTCCCATTGATGATAACTCTGAGAGGTAAATTATATTAAGGGTTTTAGGGTTAGTTTGTTTGAGAGAATTCTATAATGAATTGCTTAGATTCTCAATTTAGATCTTCAGATCAATTTCTGACCCTTCTTAACTCAGTTGTTTGAATAAGATCTTCTCTCTTCTGCCCCGAGGATATAGATAATTTTCCAAACCTCATTAAATCGTTTGTTTCCCTCTTTCTCTATTTGTATCTGTATTTGTGCATATAGTTCGTGATTGACTCGGAGTTGGAACGCTAATCTCAGGTGATTGGCATGTCGCTGATTAGTGGAATTCTTCTGGAGGGCGCAACATAAACCCCAACTTTTCTTTTAATCACAATTACCACTCCCCTTTAACTCCTTTTCACAATCTCTAATCATCTGTCTTTGACACAAAGATCCTCCCCCAAATGCTACACACTATTACTCATTCAACCTGACACTTAGAAAGTCGATGTCCCCTTCTCTCTTCTTCTTCTTTAAGCATCATCATGGCCTCCCTTGAGAGCAATCAACAACGGCAGACAAGGGTATGAATCAGCCCTGTCATTGACGATATCAATGGTGGGAATCAATCTCACTGGCATGAGATATGACATGTCTCGACATCGAACGGGCTAGACGGGGCACTCATCAGCAAGATTTCAGTGTATTATTTGGTGATGGTTTGATTGATGGCACCAACTGCTCAGTCTCTCAGTGAGTTTCGGGTTGAGTGAGAGCCTAATATTGCTTCCTAAGTGTAACCATGCTTTCCATCTGCAATACGTTGATACTTAACTGAGGTCTCACTTGAATAGCCCTCTCTGCCACGTGAATATCGTGTCGGTGAGTCCCACACCACCCAATTGCCTGCTCCTCCTCTACCATCATCTGACAGGCCAGTCATCAAAGACATTCTTGAAAGGGAGAGAGTTCAGAGAGAGAGTTCAGAAGGAGAGGAGGAAAAAAGAAGAAGGGAAATTTTGTCTTAAATTAACTAACGTGCACAATACATGTTAATGTGGGCTCAAAACTAACAATACACTAACAGAAAGTAACAATAGGCACCTATTTTGAGAAATTAAGTATGATACCTATTTTGAGATTTTTTTTTTTTTTTTGGCTCCAGGTACCACCCTTTTTGCAATTTACCCTTAATTTTTTTCCAAATAAGTTGTACCTTCTGAAAATACTTATAATTTAAGTTGGGCTAATTCAATGTGTATGAAATAAAAAAGGTCATTTGGGACAAAGTAGGAAGTAAGATGTAAGTACAAAACTGTCCAACCTGATACAAGTACAAATTTAGACACATAAGCCTACCGATACAGCACATGAGTAAACCCAATATCTAATGTATAAGTGCGCAAAGTAATAAAATTCTAGACGCGCGCTATAGGTGGACATACTTGGATAGATGATTTTGAGTGAGAACTCAAAATAATATTTCGAGTCTTAAGAGTCCAAATAATAATTATGAGTCATAATTTAAGTAAGATTCGATCTTCTATGACATAATATGTCTATATTAAGAGGGTCATTCGTAAAATATGTATGATTTAGTTACTTTAATTATTTTAACATGGTATCAGAGTAATCCACTTAAAATTTTAATAGTCATCAAATTTTTCCACTTCTGATCGTCGTTGTCATGTCACCCTCGCGCTCGTCACTGGACTATGCTCACATAGCTCGTGCCTAGTGATGGGTCAATTTTCCACGTCTGACAATGTCATCACCTCCACTGTTGACAAGCACTTCAAACCCTCCGACTATGGTACAATCCTATATTGATGCTTTGTAGAGTTGACTCGCATCAGATTCATGGAGTCAATCCCCACTCTACATTTTTTAAAATATAATAAACATGTTTCTCGACTAAGTTGACTCGAACTAGACTCACCGAGATAACCTGTGTCTTTGCTCAGAGTTTTCTCTCTCTAATCTTTCGCACTGACCTCCCCAATTGCCCACCAATGTTAATCATAAGAGTATTTTCTTTATTTTTTGGTCGCAACACAAATATATTACTATGACGACCTTGCTTCACTAAAAAAGAACCACAATGTGTCCCTCGCAAGTAGCATCCTGATCGGCCTTGGGTTCGTAAGAGCTTTGCTCACCCACAAGTCGCCGATTCGAGCCTTATCGCGGACATATTTATAATATATTTAATTCTGACCACGGTGATCACTGGTTAAGTCCTAGATTTTCTCCCCAGTGGTTGCCAGATGAATCCTGGTGTACAAAAGTTTTCTAGCTAAAAAAAAAACTACAATGTCGGTTGCATCTCCAATCTTCTTGATTGCATATCAGTCAATCTCCTCTAGATCATCGGCTTTTCTACATCGACAATTTATGCCTCCTTGTAGCTTTCTCTGGTTTCACATGCTCCCATCCTCAGATCGGATCTGATCCGCAACTTGTGACATCTTCAAATCTGACTGCAACGACTCCTTCGATCTCGACTCTGTGTAATGTGAACACTAATAATAGACATTGATATTTTGGATAAGTCATCTCAAAATTAAAATTTCATAGATTATGTTTCGTATATCTTATTTCTTTTTAGATAAACACATAGAATATATTTAGTTTATAATATTTCCGTTTTTTGGTAAAAAAAGTTTTATAAATTTTGATATTTTTTTTTTTTGTGAGCTATATCATACTTACTTTAACTGTTTGGACATATATAAATTTAACATTGACTTATTTTTCCTATAGATAGATCATAACTTCTTTTTATAAAGACAATACTATTTATACAAAAATATGATTATTTTATAACACCAAATAGCGTAAATGTATCATTGTATATTTTCATATAAATTTTTTATCTTTTCTTTAACGGATACACGCCCAGCAAGTTTTTTTCTTGGGAAAATATGTCTCCAGCATACTAGTCAAAACCAATCGAAAGGGAGGTTTTCTCCCATGACTCCTTCACAAAAATTGTCCGTCTGTCTGTCTGTCTTCACCTCCGGGAGAAAGAGAAAAAGAGCAGAGAGAAAAAGAAATCAGTGCCTTTCCCTCATCGTCGCTCCCTCCTCTCGCCGTCCCACTCCCCTCTGCTCAGCGCCCTTCCCCTCCTTATTCTCCCCACATCCTTCTTCCTTCTCCTCCTTTTTTCTTCTTCTTCCTCCTCCATCTCCAACAAATCTCTAACCCTACCCTGCGCTGCTGACTGCCTCTACTGAGGTCGGTTTCCACCAGCTTAGTGGTATTCTAGTATATATTATCAAAACCGATCGAAAGGAGGTTCTCTCGTGACTCATATAGAAACTTTATCTGTCTGTTCGTCTATCCATCTGTCCATCCTGATTTGCGTGAGAGAGAGAGCAGCGTTGGCCCCCTCCTTCTTCCTCTCTCAACTCTCCCTCTTTTTTCCTCTCCCTCTCTCCTCCTGACTGATTGGTCGGTTTTACATCGACAATGACCGTATACTAGTATATTGAAAGCCGACCAAAGGGAGGTTTTCTTCTGTAACTCATATAGAAACTTTGTTCGTCTGTTTGTCCGTCTTCATCCGCGCGAGAGAGAGCAGCGTCGACCCCCTTCTTCTTCTTCCTCTCTCAACATCGGTATACTAGTATGTGTGTGTATATATATTAATGCACATTATATTAACCACATAATACAAATATACAATCTATTACCAAATAACTTAAATTATAATAAGCTCTATCCCTCAGCTAACGGAGGCTCAAGCTCGATCTCTCCAAATTCCCACTCTCTCAGCTCAGCTCCAAGTCTAGGGGGTTTTTTCCTCTCTTTGGCGGCCAGAAGGCAGCACACGGCGGTCTAAGATAATCTCTCTCTCCCCCCACTTGTGGTTGCCACGTCGCGAGCAGCTACCAACCCCGGAGCCATTCACCGTCGAAGTCCGCGGCCTCCCCGAGACATCCGACCCTCCCCCTCTCTACCTAGGTCTCAGTTAATGATTTATTTATTAATTTATGCTTTATTGTTAGTTTATAGATTTTTATTATATTATTGTAGACTTCAATTTAAATTTTTAGATTTTTTTTATTAATTAATTTGTTAACTTGTGTGCGAAGTGCAGGGTTATTTGGCTTTGTAGGTGTTTAGGATCCAAAGGGCAAGTCTTGTGTAGGTTCTTGGTTGATAATAGGATGGATGTGTTCATATATTTTGTTAAATCCTTAAAATCAACATTGATTGTTTATGGTAGATACATATATGAATTTTTCTTATCTAGCAATATTAGTATCCATATCTGTATTCGTTATTTGGAAACATATATAGATATGGTAAATGCTATATTTAATCCATTTGTACCATTACTTGGGGGGTATATCTTGTTTTATTGTAACAACTTTTTTCTAGCAATGAATTAAGCTGGGGCTTTCTGGTTTGAGTTTCCACCTCTCTCTTAAAAAAACAAATCAGTTCTGATTTTGGAATTAGCTTTGTAATATTTAAACTTGACCCAACTTAAATCGAGTTAAACAGAGATCAGAAGTGACTACATACGTATCACGTAAAGTAATCATTTCGAGTTGGTTATGATTTAGGATCTTTGCTTTACAATTGTTCTGTGGCTTGGGTCTGTTTGGTTGTCGTATTGGCCGTAATTCGTAAGTTGTAATTGATAAATTCTTTAACAGTTGCAAATGAGTTATATGCATGTAAGTTTTACGGTGTTTGATTGGTAATATAAAGTTGTAAGTGGGAAAGTGTATTGTGTTTTACGGTATTTGATTATCGTAATGTGTAGTCGTAAGTGGAAAAGTTGACCACAAAATTAATTATTTGGTGATTTAAATTTTTTTAATATTGCAAATAAATACTAAAAATACTAAATATTAAAAATTAATATTAACATAAAAAATAATACAAATTTGCATGACCACAAAATTAACTATAAGTGGGCTGTAAGTGAGTGGTAGTTGAGTTGCGTAAATCTTTTACGAATTACGGTCCAAACAAACGTTATAGTTGTAATTGAGTTGTAAGTCATTTACGAATTATGGCCTTTTACGGCTTTTACGTCCAAACAAACAACCCCAAAATTATTCCATTGTTGCTGAGTTCTCGACGCGTCAGGTTATATTCAGGTAATACGAATATAATTGGTTAGTGCACCATCTTAGGGATGAAAATTTTTTGCTCACCGTATTTTTTGTTACTGCAATCACCGCGGCCTCTTGTGCCGTTGAATCCGGTGGGCCGCCAGATAGGACCCATTGCTCAACCTGACTGAATGGCTCGAGACCACGGTGACCACAGAAAACGGTAAGCAAAATAGGACTACTTAGGACTCTTGGAGTATGGATAATAACATGCCAGTTCTAGAGCTGGATTGGGCCAAGGGTAGCCCCGTCCCATGGAACAAAATTTGGGGGTCTTAAAAAAGACCCCAAACTTGGCTCTGGACTTGACTTTTGCACCAAGGCCATAGGATTGACCCCTGGCTGAAATTTTTTTTTTAAAAAAAAAGATAAAAAGAGGGAAACAATATATTTTTTTTTTCTTGCCTAGTTCTCTCAACCTCTTCCATTTTCCACTCAACCACTAAGGGCCTCTTTAGATTTGAAGTTTTTAAGTTGTATTATATTTTAAGTCACAGTTAGAGGTTTAACATTGCAGTTTCAATAGCCAAAAAGGTTTGGAGTTAAAGAAAAATCCACTCTAATTGGACTTTTCTAAGCTACAATTAAGGTCAAATTTTAGAAGTAGCTAACTGAGTAAACTACGAAAACTAGTCAATACCTCGGTTTGATTTTTTGGAGTTAGAGGATTTAACTCTAGCAAACTATAATTTAAAACTTAACCTTAAAGCCAAACATGCCCTAATTTTTTTCTCAGATTAGGAATTCTTACCTTAGTTTTTAGAATTTTGAAGATTGTGTAGTAATAGATAATTATAAAATAATAATAATATTAATTGAAGAATGAGCACATTAGATATTAGATTTGGGACCCAGGACAGACCCTGTACCTGACTAGGGATGGCTATCAGGGCGACCCAAGCCGCGTCGAACTGTCCCGCTTCGCTATGTGCGACTCGCGTCGCATAGGGCGAATGCGGGTATAAACTCGTATTCGCCCCGTTTCGGGGTGGGTCAGACGAATTGACCCCTCCCGTTTAAACGGGACGGGTCGGATTCGTCCCGTGATTGTCACGGGACGAATCGGGTCGGGAAAAATTTCCCCGACCCCCCATATATATATATTTAATTCCTATATTAAAATATAGGTGTTAGAAAAAAAATTAGATAAAGACCCCTATCTTATTTTTTTATTTTTTTAAACCCTCAACAACTGAAAAAATAGCCGTTGTGGACCAAACAGAGGGTTCCTCGTGTCACCCTCTTACTAGCTCATAGCGATTATTTTTTGAGCTGTTGTGTGTGCGCAGAAGAAGTGAAGAAAGTTGGCCATAAGCCAACTTTAAATAAAAAAATTTATAACCTCATCCCTACCCCCCATAATCTCTATAAAACCGCCTGTTTCTCATTCACTCTCATTTCACTCAACTCTTAACCTTTTTCTCTTCTCTTTTATTATAAATCATTACCATTCTCTTACTATTAGAATTTTTTTACAACATCTAATATAGTCTAATGGAGTACAACTGGAGTAGTGGTGGTAGCTTATCTGAAGCTGGTTGTAGCTCTTCATTAACACACAATTTTTCTTCTTTCACACCTTACACCGATACCGGCAGTAGCTCATCGTCGCCATATGCCAAGCTATAGTCCTCTAACATCCGGTTTTTGCTCTCTATCACAGTACTTTCGGGTTTGCTCCTTATCACAGTTTTTCAAGCCATATAATTGATTACAGTGGCTTTGCACTCTACGCACATGGTGCATATGCCAGTGACAGCGGTACAGGTTGGCATTCTATTTTCTTTCTTCCTCAGTATTCTTCATATTCTTAACTTATAATGTCAACATCACCAATGCACACACAATTTTTGGCTCCTTTTTTAACTGAAACACAAGAATAACACAATACACAACCATCACTGCATGACACTGTAATTTCAGAAACACAAGAACCAACTAGCATGATCACTAAAAGAAAAACCAAAACTTCTAAAGTGTGAAATTATTTTGAAGAAAAAAATCATTAATGGCAGAAGAAAGGCAGAATGTAAGTACTGTCATCAACTTTTTGATTATAAAATTGGATATGGTACTTATGTTCTTTCTAAACACTATGACAAGAAGTATGCTAAATATTGCGATTTACTATCACAACAAGCACAAATATTAGTAGAATCAGGCACACTCTACTTAGAGATATAAGCCTGAAGTAAATAAGCACAAGTTAGCTGAATTTATTATTTGAGCAGAACTTTCATTTTCTTTTACTAAATCAGATCACTTATTGATTATCTTAAATCTGTTATTGCTCCTGATCACAAAAGAAATAGTAGACAAACTATAAAAAAGAAATTGAAGATTTATTTGTAAATAGAATTTTTTTGAAGGCTCTTTTTACTAGTGATGCTAGGCAAATTTCATTAACTTCTGATATATGAAAAACTCTTAATCTTATTTATTATTTATGTATCACAACCCACTTTATTGATGACAATTGGTTTTACGAAAACGTATTTTATCATTTTCTAAGTTTTCTGAGAAACATTCTGCTATAAATGTAGCAAATTTTATTTTTCTTACTTGTAAAAATTATGATATTGAAAATAAAATATTTTCTATTTTTTTTGATAATACTAGTGAAAATACTGCTTCAATAAGACAATAGAAAACATTATTAGATCCGATTTTAAATGGTAAACTTTTTCATGTTATGTAACGGTCCCAGTTTTCATAATTTTTCCATATATATATATACTAAATTGATCCACAGATCATCATAATGATCTCCAAATTTCTTAAAATTTTCGACAGTACTTCCTTTGGAAATACGAAGTTTACTCTGATACATAGATACATACAACTCCAAAATTTCTCATAAATCTATATCCATAAACTATATCCCACGCAGTTATATCACATTTTCGGCTTGACATCGCCTACTTAAATTCTCACACGCTTATTTTAGGAATACTGCACAAGATAATAATTTAAGGACTTACTTAAGGATAATTTCCTTAGTGTCACCATCTAACATAATCCAACCCAAGATAATACCCATTAATAGTTCATACACGAATCTACATATATACATCATCTCCATGTACATGAATATAACCACATTAAATAATTACAAGCCGTTATGGAAGCTTAATAGGCCCACACAGTGAATGTTGTGCACCCTTTCAGTGCTCTACCCTTGCCTTTAGCTGATATTTATCCCTGACTAGCCCTGAAAACATGAAGCTATGGGGGGTGAGCTCGACAGCTCAGTGAGTGGAGTCAATTTCATTCATAAAAATGAAGCATAGCATTAACGATGTATAATATTCATGGTACTTGAAAATAAAATGAATGTGGCACATGAAGTATGTAATAATGCATCATTCTTTATAATTGTGTATTTGCTTCTAACTATTATTGATAGATGCACATAGGACCAGTATACGGTGTCTCCACTACCACATACAATAACACATTAAAATATTCTTAGTGTCACACACTCACACAAACGTATACATCAAGTATAGCCATTTATTCACAATCACTTGCAAAATACAAATATAAGCATATCACCAATGCCATTCAATGTAAAAGTAATTCCCCCGTCTTCCACCTCCTACCGGCTCCCGCACGGCCCCTTCCTCCTTATATATATATAATTCATATAAAACATATATGTTTCCCCGTCTTCCCCCTCCTACCGGCTCCCGCACGGCCCCTTCCTCCTTTAAACACAAATGCACCATGCACGGTTAAATTATAATATTCATCACAAGCAATTTAAAACTAACTTATACGTCATTTCATATATGGAATGATACTCTCAATGAGTACTTGCCCATCATCATGTATTCTTATGCAAAATTAGTATCCTTGTCTTAACCAAGCATAACACATATACATATATGTACAACATCAAATAACATACACTAATCACATTCATGTCACCCAAAATGAATTCTATTCCGTAACATGCATGTCAATGCCATTGTAAACTATACTTCAAAATGCAAGCCACATATGATATTTGGCAAAATGCTAAATCAACAAATTACTATAATATTTGCAATTTAATATAAAGCGGTCCAATTTATTTAAAAACCCCACTCACCGTAAAGTTGAGCGTTCTACAAAAGGTTCGTACCGAGCACCGCTTCTTGTTTCCTTTCCGAATAATCACCTCGGGCACCGACATGCTAATCCCCCTATTTAATAGTAGCAACAACATCACATAATTTAACTCTTAGTTAAACATCAAGTGGATTACAATGCTCTTATAGAAGAGACCTATTTTACCATTACATATTGCTAGCCTCTTACCCTTGAGAGTATACCAACATGATTATTATGGCTATCTCACGGTTTCTTATACAATACTTTGTTTCTAATTAATATTTTTCATGGATTCCAATGCCCAACCCTAATTCTTACTAGTAGAGCAATATTACATAGCCATATTCTATCAATATATTCTTGCTCATAAAATTCATCTAATTAAAATTCTACCCAACAAGTTCTCACCTTCATTCGGAGAGTTCTTCACCAATCTTTTAGCTTTCACATGAACCCAAACCATGATCCTATTCAAGAGATCAACAAGATATCTTTTAGTATTAGATTCACCAATAACCTTGAAGGGTTACCACTATGTATAAGCTAATTTCCTTCTAAAATTTAAATCAGAATTTTATCAGTAATTAGATGAACTCACCTTGAAATTCAGATCTAGGGCTGAATTTCACCCCTCTCAAAACATAGATTTTTATATAGGGAAGCTTCCATCTCCTCCTCCCTCGGACTCCCCTTGCTGGAAGTCGCCGCCGGCGGCCTGCGCGCCGTGGCCGGCCGCCTGCGCGCCGCGGCCGGCCGCCTGCGCGCCGCGGCCGGCGCTGGCCGCGGGCCAGGCTGCGCTGGCCGCGGGCCAGGCCGGGCTGGCCGCCTCCTTCCCTTCCCCCATTGCTCTTCCATGGCTCCTCTCTTGAGATGAAATAGAAATGGGAAGTGAAGATGAATTCTAGGGTTTCAACAATGGAGAGGTTGAAGAGAAAGGGAAGATGAAAGTTTGGGCTGAAAATTAGTGATTTCAGTTCCTCCTATTTACAAGTTTGCCACACCCCATCTCTTGCCAAGTGTCTTTGTACAAATCAAGGGCATCCTAGCCCTTCATCCATTACTCCCATGCTCACCTACCCCCTTCACTAACTAGTATTTATATTAAACTAAGGGGGGTGTGGTTGGTGGGGGGTATGTATATACATCATGTATAAATATTTTCAAGTATATGAATATGTGACACCTTGTATATATACATCATTATCCCTTACATGCATCTATAATATATTTACATCTCACATAATTGTGATAATTTGCTAACACCAATTTCTCCTTTGATTATCCAGAAAATTTAATTATAGATATATAAATTACAATTTGCATTGTCACACTAATTCAAGATTAAAGTGTGTCGAAGATTATAGTTATCAGTCCCAATTATCCACCATTAACTCATGGCTGAGAATTAAAATATTCTTAAGGAAAAGAAATAAATATTAAAAATTTGGGGATGTTACATTCTACCCTCCTTAAGAAAGTTTCGTCCTCGAAACTTATTGCCATTGGAATAAGGTAGGGTTAATTATTTGTAATTTATCTTCCGGCTCCATATAGCTTTTACAACTTTACACTTGACTTAAAATCTGCACAGGTTTCTAACTGTGGAATATGTCCCTTTTTAACTTTCAGGTCAACTCTTGTTTGTATGAACTTTGGCAGCTCAACTTCCAAGTTATGTAAGGAATGTATAAATTTTGTGATGAATTATAACAAGGATTCAATCTTTCACACGCGGATGTTGTTGATTGCCTCCATGCTTGATATAATAATTTTACTTCATAACTAATGATAGTTCCTTTAAAATAATTTCCCACTTTATTTAAGGTCAAATCCCTTCTTAACATCAATCTTGACCTCAGAGCTTTGTAACTTTGAATGTTTTTCTGACGGACTTAGTCGGTAAAAACAGATCCAATTTAAACTCAGATATTCGATTGGTCTAAAGTGTTCTGGATTTAAACTACTTTTCTGCCTGATTGTGTCACAATTATA
Organism: Agave tequilana; assembly: GCA_038442645.1. NCBI lineage: Eukaryota > Viridiplantae > Streptophyta > Magnoliopsida > Asparagales > Asparagaceae > Agave > Agave tequilana. The sequence continues at coordinate 57,915 of JAVJIF010000936.1, forward strand.
TCGGATATGCCTTAACAACAACTGAAATTTCTAGAGAACTCCCATATAAAATCCTGTGTCATGAGAAGCGGTTTACATTTTAATTACTTTAATTGTAGACTGAAACTTGCATCAGTTCCTCAAAAAAAAATATCCGTCATGATCCAACAAGATAGATAATAAGATTCAAACTCTCAATGGCTTTTATTTACTACTGTCTATTATTTAATACTTTATTGACTGGACGGAGTTAATTCAATCAAAGAATGCTAAAATCATGCCTTCTATCCACTTATTCATGATGTGATGGGTACACTAGTATCTGATCATCCTCCTTTTTCCGAGTTAGTTTCCCACCACAATTTACCAATTATGGGTAAATTAACAATCCTTCTTTTACAGATGACACAGAGTGTTTTAATATTGCAATAACTGTAACACTTTACTTATGCTCGTTGTTTTCTAAACAACAAGAATTTGTTCTAAGTCATGATAAATCCCAATTCTAACATAAATATACATTACTATTACCAAGGTTTCATTACTCTGATCAATACTTCTGGTGGTAAGGTCAATCGGTATTCCACAAATTCAAGTTGATTTGTAGTATCCAAGTTAATGGCATCAGAGATCCAAATTTGCTTTTCACTGCAACTTGAGTTGCCCCAAGAATGTTTTGAGAATTGCCAGAGTCATTATTTGATATCATTCTTATCTGTCATGAGAAATCTTCATTCTTCACAACTATTCACTTCCTTCAACAATCTCCCGAACCATTATAATTGTGGTTTTTTTTTTTTTTTTGAGACTTTAACTATATAAGGATTATTTCATGCTCCCCATTATAATCCATAGCATTTAACATCTTCTTTACTTTACGAAGCCAACCCTCTAAGAGGTGAGAAGTTCGACCCTGAATCACATCTTAACTTTATATTTAACTTTATTACTAAATCAACAGAATAGGTTTCACACCCTATTCATATGTTCGATGAATAAGTTATAATCATTGGTATCATTATCCACATTAGAGATCATAATGTATCGAATTTCAATTTCCAAGGTTTACGAAAAAAAAAATTACACTGTGTAAATAACAACTACCCATGCCACAGGTACATCCCTGCATAAAATTCACAATATGTTACAATTTATTGCTTTCATGAATGTTGTTACTTACTCAGGTCTCGCCTAGTGAACCCAAACACTATTTGTTATCTGTCCTGGTGTAACTTAGTGTAATATCAATGATAGTCACAACTTGCGGTGAGCACCCAACTTGACTCTGTATACAATAACTGGTTGAGACGGAAAATAAGGATTTCTTAGTTATCAATATGATTTATGCAACTGAAAGATCTTACTTAAGTGTAAACTTTTTAAATTTTGATAAGGATCTGCATAATACCATCCACGTAGGATTGTCTCACAACATAACTTACTTCTCAAATTTCACATACAATGATCATGCCACTATACATATGAAACAATTGAAATTCATACCATCGGTCCCTCAGCATACTGGTGGACTCACAATTGTATACACAAGTATGCATTAACCGACTTATTAAACACCAAGGTACCTATGATTCTGTTTCTAGATTCTTCAAAAAAAAAAAATATCCTCCTCTCTTCATTTCATATTCGCACAAGGTAATTTATCCATATATAAGGATGCTATTCAAAGAGTATCAAAATCCATAATCGTTTCAATATGACATATCCCTTACATTCTTTTATCTGAGACCTTGATTATCTCGCAACCAGATTCTTAATAAGGTTCTTCTGCTCCGATTAAATCTTGATTTGCCTGATATATCAATTACTTTCTTATTCCAGTGTCCCATACCACTGGCAGCTCATACTGAGGGCCCGCACCCCCAATAGAACGCATTCGAATCAAGACACGCGGGTATGCCCTCATTCGAACGTAAGAAAATAATCAATATCACGCACTTCGAGATCAATCATACACGTCAGAACCAACTACCCCCCTTAGAATTACTCATATACAGTCGTACAATCATTCAAACAATACACACATGCATACATATCAATCCTATAGATTAATCCTGATGTGGAAATAACAATTCTAGGTCACATTCCTACGCCTATACTTTTCTAGGCCCTATATCTCAGCTCTATACCTCATTCCCAAACCTTTGCTCTGATACCAACTGTAACGGTCCCAGTTTTCATAATTTTTCCATATATATATATACTAAATTGATCCACAGATCATCATAATGATCTCCAAATTTCTTAAAATTTTCGACAGTACTTCCTTTGGAAATACGAAGTTTACTCTGATACATAGATACATACAACTCCAAAATTTCTCATAAATCTATATCCATAAACCATATCCCACGCAGTTATATCACATTTTCGGCTTGACATCGCCTACTTAAATTCTCACACGCTTATTTTAGGAATACTGCACAAGATAATAATTTAAGGACTTACTTAAGGATAATTTCCTTAGTGTCACCATCTAACATAATCCAACCCAAGATAATACCCATTAATAGTTCATACACGAATCTACATATATACATCATCTCCATGTACATGAATATAACCACATTAAATAATTACAACCGTTATGGAAGCTTAATAGGCCCACACAGTGAATGTTGTGCACCCTTTCAGTGCTCTACCCTTGCCTTTAGCTGATATTTATCCCTGACTAGCCCTGAAAACATGAAGCTATGGGGGGTGAGCTCGACAGCTCAGTGAGTGGAGTCAATTTCATTCATAAAAATGAAGCATAGCATTAACGATGTATAATATTCATGGTACTTGAAAATAAAATGAATGTGGCACATGAAGTATGTAATAATGCATCATTCTTTATAATTGTGTATTTGCTTCTAACTATTATTGATAGATGCACATAGGACCAGTATACGGTGTCTCCACTACCACATACAATAACACATTAAAATATTCTTAGTGTCACACACTCACACAAACGTATACATCAAGTATAGCCATTTATTCACAATCACTTGCAAAATACAAATATAAGCATATCACCAATGCCATTCAATGTAAAAGTAATTCCCCCGTCTTCCACCTCCTACCGGCTCCCGCACGGCCCCTTCCTCCTTATATATATATAATTCATATAAAACATATATGTTTCCCCGTCTTCCCCCCTCCTACCGGCTCCCGCACGGCCCCTTCCTCCTTTAAACACAAATGCACCATGCACGGTTAAATTATAATATTCATCACAAGCAATTTAAAACTAACTTATACGTCATTTCATATATGGAATGATACTCTCAATGAGTACTTGCCCATCATCATGTATTCTTATGCAAAATTAGTATCCTTGTCTTAACCAAGCATAACACATATACATATATGTACAACATCAAATAACATACACTAATCACATTCATGTCACCCAAAATGAATTCTATTCCGTAACATGCATGTCAATGCCATTGTAAACTATACTTCAAAATGCAAGCCACATATGATATTTGGCAAAATGCTAAATCAACAAATTACTATAATATTTGCAATTTAATATAAAGCGGTCCAATTTATTTAAAAACCCCACTCACCGTAAAGTTGAGCGTTCTACAAAAGGTTCGTACCGAGCACCGCTTCTTGTTTCCTTTCCGAATAATCACCTCGGGCACCGACATGCTAATCCCCCTATTTAATAGTAGCAACAACATCACATAATTTAACTCTTAGTTAAACATCAAGTGGATTACAATGCTCTTATAGAAGAGACCTATTTTACCATTACATATTGCTAGCCTCTTACCCTTGAGAGTATACCAACATGATTATTATGGCTATCTCACGGTTTCTTATACAATACTTTGTTTCTAATTAATATTTTTCATGGATTCCAATGCCCAACCCTAATTCTTACTAGTAGAGCAATATTACATAGCCATATTCTATCAATATATTCTTGCTCATAAAATTCATCTAATTAAAATTCTACCCAACAAGTTCTCACCTTCATTCGGAGAGTTCTTCACCAATCTTTTAGCTTTCACATGAACCCAAACCATGATCCTATTCAAGAGATCAACAAGATATCTTTTAGTATTAGATTCACCAATAACCTTGAAGGGTTACCACTATGTATAAGCTAATTTCCTTCTAAAATTTAAATCAGAATTTTATCAGTAATTAGATGAACTCACCTTGAAATTCAGATCTAGGGCTGAATTTCACCCCTCTCAAAACATAGATTTTTATATAGGGAAGCTTCCATCTCCTCCTCCCTCGGACTCCCCTTGCTGGAAGTCGCCGCCGGCGGCCTAGAAGTCGCCGCCGGCGGCCTGCGCGCCGCGGCCGGCCGCCTGCGCGCCGCGGCCGGCGCTGGCCGCGGGCCAGGCTGCGCTGGCCGCGGGCCAGGCCGGGCTGGCCGCCTCCTTCCCTTCCCCCATTGCTCTTCCATGGCTCCTCTCTTGAGATGAAATAGAAATGGGAAGTGAAGATGAATTCTAGGGTTTCAACAATGGAGAGGTTGAAGAGAAAGGGAAGATGAAAGTTTGGGCTGAAAATTAGTGATTTCAGTTCCTCCTATTTACAAGTTTGCCACACCCCATCTCTTGCCAAGTGTCTTTGTACAAATCAAGGGCATCCTAGCCCTTCATCCATTACTCCCATGCTCACCTACCCCCTCCACTAACTTGTATTTATATTAAACTAAGGGGGGTGTGGTTGGTGGGGGGTATGTATATACATCATGTATAAATATTTTCAAGTATATGAATATGTGACACCTTGTATATATACATCATTATCCCTTACATGCATCTATAATATATTTACATCTCACATAATTGTGATAATTTGCTAACACCAATTTCTCCTTTGATTATCCAGAAAATTTAATTATAGATATATAAATTACAATTTGCATTGTCACACTAATTCAAGATTAAAGTGTGTCGAAGATTATAGTTATCAGTCCCAATTATCCACCATTAACTCATGGCTGAGAATTAAAATATTCTTAAGGAAAAGAAATAAATATTAAAAATTTGGGGATGTTACATGTTAGATGTGTTTGTCATATATTACATTTATGTGTACAAGATGGTCTAAAATCTTAGACAAATATATTTATAAAATTAGGGAGATTATTTTACATATAAAGCACAGTGATTCTAGAAGGTAATGCTTTAAAGTTTATTGCCGACAATATGGACTGAAAGAAAAACTACTCCAAGCGGATGTGAAAACTCGTTGGAATTCAAGCTATTATATGATTAAGACTTGCCTTCTTTATAATTAAAAAATTCAGTTTTTTACAGTAAATGAATGTTCATCTTTTTATATTAGTGATGAAGAGTGAAAATTGTATGAAAAATTTTGACATTTTTTAGAAAAATTTGACACTACCACAAAAGCACTTTCTGGCACATATTATCCTACATGTAACTTAGTTTTTTATAATCTTAATGAGATTGCTCAATTATTTGCTGCATATAGAGATAATGACATTCTTGAAGAAGCTGTAAATGATATGGAAGAAAATTTTTGAAAATATTTAAAAAATATGCCTTTTTTATTTTACTTAGCTGTAATTACGGATCCTAAAATTAAAGTAGACAACTTAAAACTTTTATTATCCAATTTTATTATATGTTTAAATTATGAACAGGATATAGATAAAATACTTTTAAAAATTAGAGCTTTCCTAGAAAAAATGTACTCATTGTACAGAGTTGAGTTATTTCCTTTTTCTTCGTGGTTATGACACTAAAACCATCACAAACTTCTTCTACTAATCTAGGTAAAAAATTATCTGATTTTAAAAGTTTACTTTCTTCTAATATTAGAAAGAAACACCCTTCAGGAGCAGGTTCATTCGATGAACTTAATTTATATTTGAACACAATGCTTGCTGAAATAAATAAAAGTGATGATGAATCATGAGAAACATTTGATGTTTTTTCATCGTGGAAGGAACAAAAAAACAATTTTCTATTCTTTCCACCATGACCCGAGATATGCTAACGCCTCTGGCCTCTACAGCAGTGTCCAAGAGCGAATTTTCTGCAGATGGTAGAGTTTTGACGCCCTGGAGGAGCAGATTGATGTGAAGCACTTGGAGATAGCTGTTTGCTTAAAGAACTGGTTCGATGCAGAAAGACTCACACAAGAAAAAGCCATTTTAGACGAAGATTTTGATCAGGACGAGGATGAAGAGTAGAGAGTCACAAGAGTATTTTTTTTTATGAGCAATGTATGAGATGAACAGCTTACTATCTGGTCGGATATCATTTTGTCTAGCTCAAAGTGAAGAGTGACCTCTAGGGTCCTCTCCTCTTCCTTTGATACTCGGAGATAAATATTGAAAATGATAGTATCTTTTCTGTAATTTGTAAATTGAGTTTTTCATATTAACAAAATGATTTACCTTGCAAAAAAGCATGTAATTTGTGTATTTCAGTTATAATATTTTTTTTGTAATTTTTTATATATTTTAAAAAAAATTCCTACTTTCTCCCTTTTTTTCTTCCAATTTTTCAATATTTTCCCCCAAAATTTTCAAAATTAATGACAAATTTGAAATTAAAAAAATAATAAAAAGGCTCGGCGAATTGAACCCGTCTCGAAGAATCTGAAAAACGAACCGGGTCAATCGACCCGATTCGCACAGTTAGCCATCCCTATCCCCGGCCCCAAAATAAAACATTGACTTTAAAAATAAAGCCGTGACTCTTCCGATTTTTGTCGGGGTCGAGCTGCGATCGGGCTTTTTTTCCGTTGGTCGGGGGTGCGCTTGGACTGGCCCCTGACCCCGTCGTCATCCCTATCTTGAAGAGTCGGTTCATTATGCGATTGGTTTTGAACAAGACCGTCTTGGGTCTGGCAAAGTGGAACCGTTACAACTCAATTATCGGCATCCTCACTTCAAGTTCTGGACGAAGAAAGAGAGAGTCATAAAGGATTGGCTATTTTGCTTTCTTCAAGTGGGAAAAAGAAATAAAAGGAACGGAAAAACCCTAGACCCGAAACTGCATCGAATTGACGAAGAAAGAGAGCCGTCAAGGTTTATTTCTTTTTTAATCTATTCTCTAGTTTGATAATTTTTTTTAGTTCCTCTATTCTTTTTTGCAATTTTTTAGGCGTCTGTTTGGGTTTTGTAATCACCCCCTTCTGTTTTGTTCCTTCAACTCTAGAAAAGTTGGTCGATTTCTATTAAAAGAGGGTTTCTATGGGTGCAGGTGACTTTGTTGCGAGTTTACTTCCTCTTCCTCTGTAAAAAGTTCACCGATTAAGATGGTAATTCTATCTTGCTTGAAAAACTCACAATCTCAGCTATTGAGTACTCAAGTTATATATTGTAAGAAAGCGTCGTGACAATTCGTGTGGTAGCCTAATTGATTCTTTTACTCTTAATCGATTGAATTGTTTACTCAACTAAGGGAATTTTGATTGAATTGTGATTATAAGCGTGAGACATTTAGGGTCCATTGTCCGGAGAGTAACAAATCTTATAGTTCTGGGAGTGAAGGTAAATTGTTTCTTTACCTTGAGAGTTGTGGCAGCCTTAGCACTATCAGGTTCTAAGATAGTTATGTAGATAGGGTTAGTTACTGATCACATCTTTGAGTTAAAGGTACTATGGAAGAATCTACTAATCAGATATCAAATGTAAATTAATAAATTGAAGCTCCATATCGTTGAATTGAAGTGGATGAATTATTGTGAGTTTTGATCCTTTTGACCATACCATCAAGGTCCATGTGTTAGGTAAAGGGTTTGCGCTTACCTGTAAATGTTGGTTTTATATTTCGTTTGAATATTTGTTTGCTAAACTTGTTGGCAACCATTTTAATAGAATGTAGTAATTTCTTGGATTTTGAATTGTTAGGGGTACAAGCAGCATGCGCCAACCAAATTTGACTTGTTTGGCATGATCAAGCTTGTAAACATTGAAATGATGGGATTTACAACTCAGATTCATAGATGCATTTTTATATATGGTTAGCCCTCTTTCTTTTTAAAGAATTAGAATGCACGTAGAAAAACCATGGATCTGTATGAGCTTGAATTTTACTTTATGATATCTGAGTTGTAGTGTTTGATGTGATTACCTTAGTGGTAGTAATTCATGTTTTCAGATAAGGAAGATTAACATATAAATATATGCACTTAAATACACAGATGCACAAACATAGAATTTTTTGCATCCCTCTTGTACGTTATGCTATTTTTCTTGATCTTCTGAGTCACCATTTGATCTGGTCGTATCATATTGCTGTCTCCATATCCATGAATCAGGGTAAATTTTATTTGATAAAAGGCCATTCTTGTTTCCAGTGGAATTGGATGGTGGGGCTAGTTAAACTACCATATGTCTGTGGAAATACATTGTCTATGGAAAATGTTGAGACCGTAATTTGGCTGTCTAGTGATATTTGGGCATGTTATCTCCAAATTGAGACGTTCTGAATTCTGATTAATAAAAGGTGATAATGATTGGGTTATGCATACTCGGGTACAAGGTAAATTGGAGGAGCAGCGTAGCTGGAGCGCAAGCTGTCTACCTCTTTTGTAAAATTACGATGACTTTTTTAGGTTCTTTGATATAATATAGATGTTCTGGTTGTCATATATTGTTAAAGTTTTTCATGGGAGGGGAATTTCATGTTTGTCTTGGTACTAAGAACTGTTAGGATTTAGTTAGTTTGTTTCACTTCTGTAAGGTAGCTGGGAAAAGATTGTGGATGCCACTCTAGAACGGTCCGTAATTGTAGAGTTCACTCAAGATCAAATTTTGTATCCCCAAGGAGAAAAAGCTGTGCCTGGGAAATCATACAAGACTGTACCCATTTCTTGAGTATGATAAAAGATCTATCTCCTAGGTATTTCATTAAATGGGTATAAAAGGTGCAAAGTTTTGGGTAGAAACAATGCTGGGTAAATCCAGATATTGCATATATTCTAAAGAAAAAATAGGGATCTTACTGGGTATAAAATATGTAAGTATATACTTGATCCAAAATTTAGCTTTTAGTACATATAATGCCAGCTTTTGGCCATATATTAGGACACTGGGTTCAAAACAGCACCAGGAAGAATGACCTAGTAAGAGTTGGATGTTTAATAGGATGATGTCTATGGAGGTTTATGCTAGGACTTCTAATTTCATTTTTCTTGGTCTTATTCAATGCCAAACTGTAGGAAAAAAATAACTTGGGCAAGGTTGTGATTAATAGGGTTTATGAACTATATAGTTTAAGCTAGGATTTAAACAAAAGTTGTATATTTTGAAAAATAGGCGGTAGCCTTGTGCAAGCGGGATTTGAAACTCAGACCTCTTGTCCACTGCAAAAACGCTTTACCACTCTACTATAGTGGCACTTGCAACAAGAGCTGTTCTTTTTTTTTCTTCTTATTAGTCTATATTATTTAAAAGAAAGCTAGAGTCAAGAAGTGTTCGCTCCTAAAAAGGCTCAATGTAATCTTTCAGGAAACATGATTCTTTTTAATAATGATTTGTTGCATTAAATCATCTAACCCACTATATGTGTGGAATTATTCTAATTTGATAATCCATATGCTAAAGAAAAATGCTCTTTAAGGAATGGAATTACGTAAGCATGTGCTTTTGATATAATTTTCTTGAGAGAAATGTTCTTATTTGATTTTAACATTGACATGTTGATTGAGGGAAAACCCACACAGTAAATGTAAAGTTCAGAAATGAGAATTAGAATGTGTTAGGTTGCTCATTACTAACGCTATAGCAAGTGGCTATACGTGATCCAGAAGGAGGGACTGCGAAGAAAGCGTTTAGTAAGTCTTTTCTTAGTTATTATTTAATCGGTTAAATGATTTCTTCTTAGTTTTAAAAGAAAAGAATAGGATAGAAAGAAAGTGAAAAGTGATGTTGTTGATGTTTTGAAAAGAAAAAAACTAAGTTAAAGGAAAGAAGAATAAAGAGAGTTGTGTTTTGAAGATGTGTTTACAGAAAACTAAAATAAATACTTACCTCTTTGAGGCTTGCTTATCTTGGATCCGTTGCAATGATTTACCTTGGTTTGAAGGCGATTAAAGCATGACATATATGATCTTTCCCATTTTCAATCTAAACTATCAAATAAAAATGCAAGCAGAAAATAATACAGAAATGGTTATCCATCACCATAAGCCATCAGTGACACTTGTAAGAGCAAGGTAGATTCGAGGCTATATGATATACTTGGATTTACAATCAGGCAAGGAATGTCAGCAAAGTAAATATAAGAAGATGAAAAACAAGCTTTTTATTAAATAGAAAAACAATGAAAGAAAAGAAAAAGTTTACATTGTTGTCACTCTCGATACAAAATTTTCTCTCCTTCTCCCATGAATCTCTTCTCTAACCTAAGCTATAAAGAAAACAGAAAATTACATAAAGAAAATAAAAAACCTAAGTTAAAATCTAAACGAAAAAATTTATTTTAAACTCTCTGCTAGAGTGGTGCCCTTCTGCCTTCGGAGATGCTAGTATTTATAGGAGAAATGGGATAAGGGAGAGCGTACGAAGATAGGGGAGCAAATGCTTTTCCAACTAACTCATTTAAGCCGCGCAAACGCGGCTTGTTGCGTTTGCGCGGCCATGATCTGGTCGTTGGGCCTCGTTTGGGAGCGCGACCATCGTCGATCTCCTATCCTAGTTTATCTCCAATTGGATTTTCAAATTTCAACTCAGATTTGACGATATATCCTTTGATCTTCAGCTTAACCGATTGGGTCTTCAAAAATCTGTTTTTAACTGATTTGTAACTGGTATTATCTTATCTGATATACCCGGTCTTAGATAGAATGGCTTCTAAAATCTTTGGATTTGAATAGACACCTGTTGATTTGCTTGATCTTTGATTTCTGGATTTAATTGGATAAACCAATTCATTTATCTCTTTTCTTCATTAATTACCATGCATACCACTAGACATGAAAATGAATTAAATAGCAGAGTTTTATTACAAAAATAAATGAAAAAAATATGACACATGTGACACTAAATATGTAATGCACGTGTACAATCACACCTCGACGTCTATATTTTGCTCGTTCTTGAGCAAAACAAAAAAGCAAAACTAAACTAACTATCCATATTCGTGGGAATCACGATTGCACTTAGCACGTGCAACAAGACGTTAAATCTCTAAATTTTCTCTAGAGGATGAGTTTTCTCTCATGAGGGTTATCAGTGAATTACACCCACAAAATCCATAAAGAAAGAGAAATAAAGTGTTAGTATTTTTGAAAATGTATTTTTGAAAAAGAGAGTATTTGAAGATTTTTTTTGCAAAAATTCAAGTAATGTATAAGTTATAGGAAAATCAAACTTTTCATTTTTAAACTTAGTCTCTATTCAAAAACTTGTTATCAATCAAGGTAAGGAGTCAAAATGTATTTCTCATCTAGTTTATTATTTTACCCTAAGTCATATGCACCTTTGTAACCATGAATATTTGACTAAGGATTCTTCAACTTAATTCTTATGTCTTATTTTTATATTTTGGTAGTAATACCCCTTAATTTTATTAGGCTTTTAAATTCGCCCATGTAACGAGCCTTAGGTTGGTGACTCCCAAACCAGACGGTCTTAGGGTACCGGGTGAGAAAACACCCCCAAGGACTTTAAGGATTCGAGAAAATCAGGCCACAAAATTAAGGATTTTTATTTATAATATGGACCACTTCTAGGCGTGAATACTTATGCTTTATGAGGCACAAATTTTCAGCTTAATCAGAGGATTTTTTTAAATATATATATTTATGAGGCATAAGATTCTTTGTTTTTGAACCTTAAGTGTGTAAGTGCATAAAGTATGCATATTTCATCTAGGTAAAAATCGAGACTAAATTACTTATCCCATTTTTATTCCTAACCCTAGGAATTAAACAAATAATCTTATTTTGACCAAGTATAAGAAATCCTAATCATGATTCTCCTATTCCTTAAAATTAACTTAATTTCTTACAAAAAATAAGTCAAAATATTGTTTTTCTTTTCACAAAGTTTTTAAAAGAAAAAGAAAGTATTATTAATATTTTTATATAAAAAGAAAACCTATGTTATGTTAGAACCCTTCCCCACGCCTATCTCATGCATTGCCCTCATGTATGAATGAATGCATATATGCATGAGAAAGAAGTACGGGAGGGAAAAATGTTACCTCAAGGTGGTGGTTCTAGTGGTGGTCGGATTGGGCCAAGCGTTGAATCTAGATAATGTGGTGTTCACGGAACCCACCTTTTATGACTTCTCTTCTATTTACAGTTTTATCATTCCTTAGTTGATTATGATCATGCAAGATCCTAACATGAAAATTATCCCCTTTGTATGACTAATCTTGGAATATCATCTCGGTGTCATTATGGTCTATACCTTGGTCTAATAAAAGAATGTGACTTGATGGAATGGTTGACTTGGGCTCAAGAGTGAAATGTTCGGGAATCGATACTGACTCGGGAAAATCAAGCTTAGGTTCAAGAGTCGGTTTTGGTTCAAAGATGGCTTCAAATCTAAGAATTGAAATTCACATTCTTTTCCCATCAATGGAATGTGACTTTCTAAAATCTGAGGTTCAGTTTCAAGTTCTATGGGTACAAGAATCAATGTTGGCTAGGGAAATGGGTGCAAATTGGGTAAAGACACTAGAGTCAACATAGATTCAAAAATTGGAATTGAATCAAAAAGTTGTGGATCAGGTTCGCATTCTCAATCAAGTTCAATTTTCTTGAAGTGAAAATTTGCCAATTCATCAAAAGTTTGAGATTGGTCAAGTTCAAGTTGGTGTGAGAAAATTGAATCTTGGTTAAAGTCTTCAAGACACCATGATTTTTGGTTCCTATCAATATGGCTAGGGAGTCGGGAATGGTAAACATTGGGTAGGGAGAGTTTTCTCATTTCTATCATTAATTGTGTTGACCAAATGACCCATTTGTGCTTTTAATCTATTGAAGGAATCATTTTGGGATTGAATATAATTATTTTGGGACTGAATCATGGATTCAATACTCTTTTCTAAGTCAGTAGGTTCTTCATGTTGTGAGACTTGAAAAATAGAGTAAGGATCTTAGATTTGAAAATTTTGATGGGATTGTGAGTTCTTCATGTTTTGAACTTGTCGCTCGGACTCAGGCAAGGCTTCTAGATTTTTTCGTTCAAAGCTTCTATCCTCTTTTCGAGATCAGATTTTTCTCTATTGAGTGATCTTGATAAGAAATATACGAAGCTGAATGTTGTTAAGGTGGTTGATAAAATGACTCGGGGGAGTTGTATTCCTACTGACTCGATGAAGAGTGGAGATGATTGTTCCAGTTTTGTTCATAATATTGGGACTGGGGCATATGTTGATTCGGATAAGACCAATCCGGCATATTTGGTTGGTCAAAGTTATGAAATGCTGGGTTGGTGTTATCCAAAAAGAAGTCGAGGTGTAATATGTATTACTATTAAAATTAAAAAAATTATTGTTACAAACTGATAAAAACAAACAAAGAAAAACAAACAAATAAACAAAAAAGAAAGAAAAAATTTAGCCTATGTTAGGGTAGACCTTAGACTTAGATGACTCCTAACTGATTAGACTTTTCACGGGAGGTATATTGCAGCAATCTGATCACAAGTAATTAGCTAGGTAGGGGTAAGACCAGTGGGAGGTATCCATGCTGAGCAACGGGCCTAATTATGTCAAACCACTGTTTTTCGAGGTTTCGTCTCTCAGTTCTCAACCTTTGACACCGATTTGGCTTGAGTCAAATTCTAACAACTTCCCCCTTAAGTCAATCTCCTATTGAGTTCGAGATATCCCAAGGCCAACGTCCACTTAATTTTAAGTTAGGCTATGTTAGTGAGTGAGGAAATGATTTTTGGGCTAAAGAAGGGTAATGACTTTCCTACCTTATCTTGTTTAATGATGTGCATTAATCGTTTTGTGCAAGTGTACAAATATTTAGTAAAAAAGTAACACTTAAACAATATAAATTATTCAAAAGTGTTCACTATACTAAATGCTATGCACCTGAATCTTTGCTTCAGCACTCTTCAACAGTAACGAAAAATAAAACAGAATTAGATACGTGCCTAAGATGCAAGAGTCTAAACTGTTTTTAACATTAACAAGCAACCAACTTACTGTTGGGTTAGAAACTGTGCAGAGTATATTAAATAGGGAATCAAATGGCTGCAGAAGCTATAACATTTAAATTCAGTCAACCTGCAAGAAAGCAGGTCAGTAATTCTCACTCTATTGCCGCGCAGTAGTGTAGATGGCTCTAGTACTCTGTCTTCTTGGGCAGAATCACAGAGTAGCAATATGTTTTTTGCAGCTTCTGAATCTTTAAAATTAGCCCCTGCACATAAAAACAGAGATGTAACAGTTAGTAAACTTTAAAAAGAAATTTACTGTCTCTCCCCGGCAACGTCGCCAAAATTTGATTGAGGAAAAACCTGCACAATAAATGTAAAGTTTAGAAATAAGAAGTAGAACGTGCTAGGTTGCTCAACACTACCGCTATAGTAAGTAGCTATGCAGGTCGTGATCCACAAGGAGGGACTGCGATGAAAGCATTTAATAAGTCTTTTCTAAGTTACTATTAACTGGTTAAATGATTTCTTCTTAATTTTAAAAGAAAAGAAAATAAATCTGAGTTAGGATAGAAAGAAAGTGGAAAGTGATGTTGATGCTTTGAAAAGAAAAGAAAAATTAAGTTAAAAGAAAGAAGAATAAAGAGAGATGTGTTTTGAAAATGTGTTTCTAACCTAATAAATAAAGAACTAAAATAAATACTTATTTACCTCCTTGAAGCTTTCTTACCTTAGATTCGTTACAACGATTTACATTAGTTTGAAGGCGATCAAAGCATGACATATAGAATCTTCCCCATTTTCAATCTAAACTATCAAATGAAAATGCAAATAGAAAATAATACAGAAAAGGCTATCCATCATCATAAGCCATCAATGGCACTTGCAAGAGCAAGGCAGATTCGAGGCTATAGGATTCACTTGAATTTACAATCAAGGAAGGTAAACAAAGTAAAAAAATAATAAGATGAAAAACAAGCTTTTGATTAAATAGAAAAACAATGAAAGAAAAGAAGTTTACATTATTGTCACTCCTAATACAAATTTTCTTCTCCTTCCATGAATCTCTTCTCTAACCTAAGTTATAAAGAAAACAAAAAATTACATAAAGAAAATAAAAAACCTAAGTTAAAACCTAAAACAAAAAATCTATTCTAAACTCTTTACTAAAGTGGTGCCCATTTGCCTTTGGATTTGCAGTATTTATAGGCAAACATGGAAGGGGAAGAGAGCCTACAGATAGGGGGAGCAAACACTCCCCCAACTGCTTTAACCAAGCCGCGCAAACGCGACCGGATCTGGCCACCTGGCCAGATCCAACGTGCGTGGATCTGTCTTGTTTGGATACACTTTTGTATGCTGATAGAATTCTCTCTGGACTTCTGGATTTAAGCTAATCTTCGTTAATTCTTCAGCTAACCGAAAAATTCTCAAAAATCCGATTTAACTGAACTAGATTTGGGACTATCTTCAACTAATCAAATAGATCCAGTTAAATCTGATTGTAAGTGGTATTATTTGGTATGATCTTCTCTCCCTTCATTAAGACAAGCCTGCAAAATTAAGACATTAAGACACGGTAATTAGCCTGATTTATTGCATGATAAATGTAGGAATGTAATAATAGATATGCAATAAACGTGTACAATCACATGTCCTCAATTCGAATGTGTAGTACTGGATTTAGATTTAATAGAACATCCTGCTGACTAGTATTGTCAAGTGGTAATATTACTTTTGTAAGTTTGTACGGGCATTGATGCTTTTTTATACGTAAACACAGTTATTATGTATAAATGCTTACCGATGCTGTTGGCTTTTTGGCTTTATCACGTGCCTCAGAGTTGAATGCAGTTTGCTATTGCAATTGTAACATTTTTCCTGTTCTTCTAAACACTTCCGTTTGACTAGGACAATCTTGGATGGTCCTCCTTTCTGTGAGCTTAAATTGCAATACCAATGACATGGGTTACTTTACCCACAAACATCCTGCTAGAGTATTTGGCATGACCTTCACTTCCCATAATGACCTTAGAGGGTTGACATTAGATTAATTGTGAATCTGTTCTGGGTTTCCTTGTGCTCTATAGTCAATCCCGTTTTTATGTGGGAAGGCTTAGATAATGATTGGTGATGGTGATGTTGGCTTAACCACCACAATTTGTCAATTTGTTGGGTCATGCCAACTCTCTAACTATGGAGTTGGATCAAGAAAATCATCAACTCCTCAGATAATCTTGAGTTTTGACATTAGAAACATAAACTAACAATATATGTAAGAACACATTCATTATTAATCTGTCGTAATTGGTTAGGTGAGCAAACTGTTGATCTTCCTGAACTTTGCATAGCTGGGGTTGATATTGAGAATGCATCTCTTAAGATCTGAAGCATCAATAATAAGCTCACGGTACTCTTTAATATTGTGCTGTTTTAAAGTCATTAAGCTGTCCATCAACTGAAATGAGTTGCACTGAAATTTTAATGCGGTTCTGTCATATAAACCTTCTGATATGCTATGTGTATGTTTGAAGTTTGCAATTCTTAAGGGCTGTTGGTTCAATATAGTGGGAGCTCCAACTACATATAGCTTATACTATAGTTGCAACATGGGGTTATGTGTTGGTTTGGCGACTTGATGTTGTTACTTCAACTAAAGGAAATAGAGAACATGTTTTTGGTTCAATGCAAGGTGAAGAAGTATTGCATAAAAGTTGTTAACAAAGCTGATGTGACATACCTTTTGATTTTTTATTATATGCTGCTCCAACTACAAGAAATAGAGAACAATTTTTGGTTCAATGCAAGGTGAAGAAATATTGCATAAAAGTTGTTAAAAAAGTTGATGTGGCATACCTTTTTGATTTTTTTAATTATATTCAACTGATGTAGTTGTAATTAGAGCCAATTTGGTCGCAGTCCTAACTATAACAAAGATCCTAAAATGCAAATCTAACTAATGCATTTAAAGCTACATACAACTCCAACTACTCCAAAACAAATGGTTGGGTTGTTTTTTTTTTTTTTTTTTTTTTTTTTTTTTAACTGTAGTTGGAGCTGCATGTAGTTCCAACTACAGTTATCCAAACAGCTACTAATGCAAATTATCTTGCAATTGCACTTCCCAGTGATCTGATTGCATTTGAACCCAAGTCTTTTATCTTGTACTAGAGCTGTTGAAATCTTATACAATGTCTTTTGACTAGATCTCTCTCTCAACTGAAACAATTGTTTAAAAGGGCGAATGAACTGAGCCTTGAGATCCTCCTTGGGCTGTTTTAAGGAAAAATGCCTTGGACACGCATATGTGGCTCTGAAAACCGTGAGGCATACACTTCGTCATATGAGGCACAATTGAAGATTGCATCTCCATGCTCATTTTTGCTGGGTAAAAATCCAAGTGGTTAAATTTTTATAGAAAGTGAAAGGCGAAACATAATTTGAACTTTTGCTGGAATAAAGTTTGTATATAGTTACATCTCGGCTTCTTTATCTTCTTTGTGTATCAATAAATATTAAAATAAGAGCAATAAAGTTTCTAAGGTTTATGCCTTATGCCTTGAAGTTTACGCCTCTCCTTATAACGGGGTCTTAACGCTTTGCCTTGCGCCATCATCACCTTTTTAGACACTGATTGAGGTCATCTCTCAGTACACTTTCACATTTGTTGACAATAAAACATCATGGACAACAATTCAAAATCCATTTTCATAATTTTAATCTTTCCTAAATTATTCTTGAGGAGTCTATGGATTCTCACTCCCGAGGATTCTCTTTTCCATGTAGTTCAGTACACTACTTCTTGATCATTTTATTGTATTTGACAGTTTTATTAATACAATTTCTGCATTATACATTGCAGTCAGGAAGGAAGGAAACAGTTTTAGATTTGGCGAAGTTTGTTGATAAGGGTGTCCAAGTTAAGTTAACTGGAGGAAGACAAGGTTTGTTTGTTTGTTTTGCCATAAGTACATCTATGTTGGAGTTGTATATCCTTTCATATGATTTGTATTATCAGATGCCAGCTGGAATTGACCGCTTGCTTTTCTAGAACTAGGAAGAAGTGTTTTTTAGAAGACACACACACACATATAGAGAGACTTTGTCCTTTGGGAAGGACATGGAGATGAATCTTTCCCGTTCAAATTTAATTTTAGGCTATTCAAATTGAAGATCCACTCAGTTAGAGTTGATTTATATTGTTAAGAGTGCTTAAAAACAAAAATTCAAGTGTTTTGAATATTTTTTTGCTTATTTATCAAGTAGGCGTAAAATGAACGGCCAAAATAGTGAGTTGGTTAGTTTAACGGTGTAGAATATTTGAAACCTAACAAAATTTGGTGTGTGAGTGTTAATTTAAAATGTTTAGATCATGATCAAATGGTCGGATCGAGAATTTGTATGTCTAAAGTCATAGATCTAAATAATATTCTACTTTTAGCTGTCCATTTTGTGCCTACTTGATGTATGGATAAGAAAACTTCAAAATACTTGATTTTTGATTTTTAATTACTTTAAATAATGTAGATCAACTTTAACAGAATGGATCTTGTATTTGAATGCCATAACATTGAATTTGAGTGGGAAGCTTGAATCCTCCCGGAAGTAGCCAAGTACACACACTCACTCACTCAAACAAATATTGCATGGTCGCATTATTTTTTCATGTATTTTTTTTACAGGAACGTTGCTTATTTCTTAATGTTCTTTTATCATAATAATCCCATTTTTTGACTGGTTTTAACCTTTGGTAGTAATCAGCATTGAGTACTTGATGTTTTTGCAATCTTTCTTCCATAAACCAGGTTAATGGAGAACTCATGCCTTCCTTTAAGAACAATAAAATTCCAAGCAATTATCATTGGCAGAGTTTTTCTTCTGAGCTGTTTTAAGAAGCCCAGTAGAGCCCGCTTAAGCCTCCACTTTCCCATTGTTTGCTTTGGTCTGTTTAAGCCATTGCAGATTTAAAAGATTTTCACATTGTTTATTTCCTTCTCATATTGATAATTATTGTTGTCATTATGAATTTAGTGTTAATTCTTACTTGATTGTGGATATCCATTGGTCTTCTGTATTAAATACTTACGTAGTATCTGCCCCCTAGTTTCTGTTGCTAGAATCACAGTTGACAGTTCTCTTTCAAGGAAAAAATTCTCATGAATTATCTCTTTTAAAAACTGTCTCCTGTTAACTACTTTGCACTGACACCCCCTAGCTCCTTTGCTATGATATATCAAATTCACTTCTCTTTCTTCCATATAACATATAGCTTCTGTTACGACTTTGAACCCATTCAAATCCCTCATTTATTTCAGTTCTCCATTTCTACTTGTTTTCTTCTGCTTGCTTGCATATTTAACTCTTGTCTAAATTTGTTTCTCACATTTCTGATCCTGTTTCAATGGTATGAAAAAGAATTTTTTTTTTCCGAACCTCTAAAGTTACGTAAAGCAGCAAGTTAGCGTGGAAGATTGGTTATTTCTTGGATTCTTTAGAAAGAAATAATATTAAGGGGTGATCCTTATCTGGTGGCATAAAAAGCAATATTCTAGGGGGGCATGACACAAGCATGGGACATGAATACGACATGAAACAAACACGGCTGCACGGGAATATTTAAATAGTAGAATACTGGGACATCATGATGACATGATGGTCTGTCTTGTATGCATGTGTGTCTTTGTGCCTGAGCACATGTGCTGTGTGTGAGTCTATGTAGGGGACATGATATGAGCCGAGCTGATGATAGTGTAGAAAATTTCGTCTTGTAGCTGAAGAACCCAAGTGTGGGTATCCAGTGGGCGATGCACACAATTTATCATGATTTGCACCCTATTAGATGCAGCTCAGAAAAACCCAAGGACGGACATCCCAATAGGTGATCCAAACAATTCGACATGATCTACACCTTGTGCGGTTAAAAAAAAAAAAAAACAAATATGGATATCCCAATAGGTGATCCACACAATTCAGCATGATCTACACCCTATTAGGTGCTTATAGATTAAAAATATGCAAACTGAAGTTCTGTTGCCTATCCGTCAAAGTGGTCTAAATTTGGTCTATTCACCTTCCAGTCACTTGATGCATGAGTAAATGAACTTTAATTGTCATGAGTTTTTGATCTACGAGCACTTAATAAGGTGTAGATCATGGTGAATGGTGTGGATCATCCATTGAGATGATCTTAGGATGCAGCGAAGATTTTTTTTTTTTTTTGCGTTGTTAACTCATACTCCGTTTTCTCTTACGCACATACCAAAATATATAGTTATTAGGCATTCGGGCCATGTTTTGTTAGAAGTAGAAAGACAACCAATAAAATCTTAATGATTTAATCATTTAAATTTATAGCCTCTAATCATCTAACTAGATCAAACAAAAGTTTCAAAATCCAATCAAGTATCTCTCTTAATGCATGTCTATGAAGTCCCTCACATGTTCACGAAATGTTAAGGTCCTATTAACATAGTATTCTCTTTATGTCAAAGGATCCATTTTTTAAGTTGATGTGGCTTCAACACAATTTTTTGTTCTTAAAATACATCACGGCTACGGAGTGTTTGATACATGTCAGGCTTGTGCCTTTTATGTGTCCATTTCTCATGCGTGTCATACACATGCAAAGGACTCACTTTGAAGTGTCCATACTTTATAGGAGATAGGTAACTAACTAGCAAATTGAGGCCCCTTTTAGGTTTGATTTTGTGGAAGCCTACAGACTTACTTTTATCAAATCTCTGATGGTATCGTATCTTCTTTGGAGTTTTGAGCATTGAGCCATCATCTACTCATGTGACGATGAGCTTGTGACCAGTGGGCATAAAAGAGCCTAATGAATGTCGAATGTGTTTTAAGTTTCAAGTCCGTACTTAAGTCAATATCTTCATTGGAGCAGCAGCAGAAGAATACTATATTTGGTGAAATTGTTTGAGTTCATATATAGGTTATTTCTTGAATTTGCTAGAGTTTTTCAGATATTGTACAGTGACATGTTGCCTTCTTTTAACTTTATGAAGTTATTAATAGATTCTACTGAAGATAGTAGCAATACTTTGGAGCAGGTGATCTTAGAGATTTTATGCTGGTCTTCTTTTATGTTTTTGGACTTCACTGTCATTTCAGAGGAAATAAAATTATTTTCTTTTCTCTTTTCTTCCTTTTCATCGACAAACATGATTGATTTGTTCAGCTTATTTACATAATTTAAGCTAGTAACATGACAAACATGATTGCTAAGTTCTTTTAGAGCTTTCATTTCACAATGCAAGTGTTTTGATATATCATTGCTTATATTTACTGACTTCTCTTCCATAGGTTAATTGAGTTGCGTGCTTTCAAGCCCTTAATTTTGGACCAAAAAGATCATACTTTGCTTTTGCCGTCTAACCTTTTCAAATATTTTTTGGTAGTTACGGGTACTTTGAAGGGATACGATCAGTTGCTCAACCTCGTGCTTGATGAAGCGGTAGAATTCCTAAGAGGTATTTGATTACCAAACATGTTAGCTTGAAGCCAGTTTGAAATAAAAATATATTTGTTTGGAATTTTTTGTACTTTAAGCATAATGATAATTACACTATTGGCATACTCCTAGAGTTTCCACATTGCCATGTCTTGTAGGATCCTAAAAAACGGTGAATATTCTCAGAGTTCATCTCTTACTGGTCGGAATTAATCTCTTGCCGATAAGAAATGCCTTTTAGGCGCATTTTACTGACTCCTGAGAATTGTCTGCCAGTAAGTGAAAAGAACTGTCTAACTATGTCAGAAGTGTAAATACATTATATTATTGCATGAAGTGCTCTTTGTTTCAATTATAATATCCTATTCGATTTTATTTTCATAAATACCATATGATGTTTGCGATTCCCTATAGTCTGACTTGGTTACTTGGTTTAATATCATTAAATATGTTGCAATGTAGTAGAGGCACATCATAGGTTTAACATAATGCCTGACAAATCACCACATATAATATTGAAAAATCGTTCATTTCTTAACCATTAGATGCATAGTTAAAAGCATCGGAAGTGCATGATTTTTTATACATAATCATTTTAGGATATGCAAATCAAAATAAACAGAGTGTGGATCATTTACAAGAGTAGCCCATGGTGGGATTTTAAGTCGCCTTCTTAGATAGTTATCTAAGGAGACACATTAGAAACATTTTATCACACACATAGAGAGAGATAGACTTGTGTCGTTCCGGAAGGATTCGAGGCTGATATTTCCCACTCAAATACAACTCTACGACATCTCAATGAAAGATTCATTCCGTTGAAGTTGATGTATATTATTTTAAGTAACTAAAAATCAAAAATCATGTATTTTGCTTTTTGCTCATCCATCGAGTAGGCGCAAAATAGACAGCTGAAAATAACATATTTGCTTATATATATACGTTTTTAGACATAAATTCTGGATCCGACCATTTCATCATGATCTAAACACTTAAAAATTCTCACACACTAATTTTTGTTAGATCTCAATTTTACACCGTTAAACTAACCAACTCACTATTTCGGCCGTTGATTTCAAAAAATGTTTTTCTGGAAGATGACAGTATTTTATGTCTCCAGTTGACGGGTTATCTGTATTAATGTTTTTGCCCAATGCTGCAGATCCTGATGATCCTCTGAAGACTACTGATCAGACCAGGCGCCTTGGCCTAATTGTACGTTCTCTGCCCTTGTTTTCTCTTGTTTCTCTCTCTTTTTTTTATATGGAATCTAATTCAATAAAAATAAAATGAGGTCTTGTTTCCTAAGCTCTAAGCCGCATGCTAGAACCAGTTTTTTAATGGACGCTCATTTATTATTGCCTTTCTGCTCGTCACCTGCTCACCTCTGTGATATAAACTCTCACCTTACTAAAACTTGATCCATAACTTTGCTATTTTGGTCTGAATTCTTTCAGTCGTGGAGCTGATCAATACTTGGTTTAATAATTGCAGGTTTGTAGGGGAACTGCTGTAATGCTTGTATCGCCGACTGATGGGACTGATGAAATTGCAAATCCATTTCTCCAGCCAGATGGAGCCTAACTCATTTTAGACTTGCAATACTTTGCTCTTCGGTAGTAATTTAAAATGGTATGTCGGCCATTTATAGCCAAGAGATACACGGATTCTTGTTTAATATGAAGGTACGCATTATATATTGGAACTGTAGGTACTCATTCTGGAAAGGAATAACAGTGTTTGGTGTTTGTCCAAATTTTATTTTCATGAACTTTCTTGGATATTGGAAATATGTGATGCTCTTTCGTCCAGTTTAAATGCTAGCAAATGCAACATGTTAGCCTCCGGATTTATATCTCTACAGATATTGCCATAGTGGATTTAGTTTGTGGCCCTAAAGTCTTATTGTACACTACTATAGCTATAATTTGTTAACTAGTAGACTGAACCTTTTAATACGATGACATCAAATAAGAATAATAACATCAATGTCTTGACAAAACAAAATGACTTTTCATCACCATTCTGATTGGAAAGTTGTGTGGGGTTCTCTACATCAATTTCCAGCCCAGTTACCATATTTTACACTTGAGTTCTAGGGGTAGTAAACTGACCTGCTTGGTGACTGTTTCTAACAGGAAATGGTAACAATAGGATTCACTGTGAGCTTCTGGTTGGTGAAGTTTTCGAGGAGATATTGTTCTGATATAAGGAGCTTGTGGCAGCTGCAAAGAGGAAAACAAGGGATCAGATGTATGACAAAGGGACGCAAGCATGCAAGGAGAAATGTAGAAGCAAATGCAGGATCTTGAGGCAGATGGCGAGTAAGAGGAAGCGTGGTAGTAGTGATATGATGAGAAAAAAATGATGGCTCAACACTTGCTCACATCCCTCGGTATCAAAATTCTGGAGGCAAAACTGGAGAGATACTGAGGGAACTGTATGTTCATTTGGGATAACAAGTTATGTGTGGACTTCTCCTTGTCAAGAGTCTGGAAGAATGAATGAGTAGCTGCATCTGTTTCTTTCATTCTTGTTCTTCCAGCTAGTTATAGTTGTTAAAAAGGATACATTAGTTGAAGCTAGAGAAAAATTATCACAGATAGACGGTAAATCACACACTAACAGTGGTGAGATCAAGTAGTTTCGGATCAGGATCTCAAATTTGTGTCTTCTTCCAACGTGTTCCAATGCTTATTCAGAAACAAGTTCCAAATCATGTAAATCATAGTTTCGAACCGGGAACCATTGATCATCACTGAAATGCAATATTCGCCTCTTTCGTTCTCAGTCATATCCAGATTCACTCAAACAAATAAAACTAGGCACAACACATGGTAGCACTTGAGCAATTATAGCATTCATGGTCTAGGACAGGCTTAAGAGCCAAGCAGTAGCAATGAACGTAACTCTCAACCGGTCTGTGCTTGTAGATCCTGAAGCCAAATGATACCTGTACTTGAGAACTTCATACGACTTTCAAGTTGTTATTATGCTTGTAAAGCTTACAGCGAAGTGATTGACTGCCAATATATCCAGCTTGAGCTGCCTTTCATGAGAAGCACATAAATGTGATGCTCACTTCACTTGTCTCTGCATCGATGCTACAAGTCTACAAAGCACACTGTGGTGGTCAAAATTTGGTCCTCATCAGGATGATGACACGTGCCTCTGCTATTGAGAACTTTCTCTAAGAAGTCTACAACTTCTAGATTCCAACCTAGAGCCTCCTCCACATCCAGTTTTTCCGAAGACAGCCTCTGTCGCATCCAGCTTTCCTGAAGTAAGCCTCCGCATCATCTGACCTTCCCGAAGTCATCCTCTGTCCCGAAGGCCCTTCTATTATGAAGCCGCCTTCTACCACTCCAAGGTCTTTACCTTTCAGATGTCTTTACAGTTCCGAAAGTTACTGACCCCAAGTTAGAAGACCCAAACATCAGTCCGCCAAGTACTCCGCTCGCCATTATGCAGCTCCATCACCCCCGCGTTCATAACATGTAGCGCCCCTTTCAACGCGGGTAGTTATAAACTGTGGCAAATTTTCCAGCATGCAATCTTAGCAGCCAGTGTCAGTGATCATAGATGTTACAACAAATCCACCATGTGAAGATCATGCAGTTACAGCAGCCTTACAATTCCACCCCCCATGACTGGCATGCTTGTCAGGTATATATAGTCTTTCTTCTCCAAGGAGAAGGTGATCACTTCTCTTATTTTCAGAATTTACACGCATTTACTCACAAAGACACACTAGCAATTTTTCTCTGCTATCATCAACACACATGCAGTTTTTCTCTGCACAATCCATTCCTTCCACTACACTGGCAGTTTCCCTCTGTCAGTCCTCTCTACCATTTCACCTACTGATTCTCGCTCCCGAAGGTCTTAAGCCGACACCACATCGGTGCTCCTAACATGAAAATGTGTCTTTTCTTCTGTGTGCTCTGACATGTAACATCCCCGGAGAGTGCTCAAACTTCGCTAGTGGTGGGTCGATCAACGTGAACCGATTTTTATCCACCACAAACTGGTACTTTCATTGAGATCTGAGTCCACACTCAAGATCTCATAACTATCCAACCCTAAACCTTCCACAAAAAGCCTCTTCTTTAGTGCCAATGCCCCCCTAGAAAGCAGATTGTCGCCCACAATGACGTCCCATCAAAAGGCAAGGCCAACAACACTGACGGGGGCATGATTTCCCCACCTGCCGATGACCAGCAGCGTTCTACTAAAGACATAGGCTCCTCCTCACATCAGGGGGCATCGCCAGCATCCAGCCAACACCGTAATTTAAAAGCCAGATCTTTCAAATACCGCCGACATGAAGGAGGAGATAAAGGAACAATAGATTAGATCACGATCGAGAGCAAGCTGCTCTCGACCGGGAGAATGCCGCCCGCGGGGAGGATGCATTGAAGCGTCACAATAACCAGCTCCTGACAAAGTTCGCCATCCTCCAGAACACCCAGACACAGGCGCACTCAAAAAGCGAGTGATTATACACGTATTTGCATATCTATTATTACATTTCTACATCTATCTTGTAATAAATCCTACTAATTACCTTGCCTTAAATATCTAATTTGTGTAGGTGATTATTAATGGAGGGAGAGAAGATAATACCAAACAAATATCTGTTAAATCAGATTTATATGAATCAATTTAGTTAGCTTGAAGATCAATGAGGATATTGCCAAATCCAAAGCTCAAATTGAAAAACCTCTGCAGATTAAAGCGTATCAGAGCTCGAAGGATCACGCGCCCCCGGGTCTAGCCAACTGGCCAGATCGAGGACGCGGATTCGCGGCCAGAGCCACTGATCCGCGGCTTTGTTAGGGTCGTTGGGGAGCGTTTTCTCTCCCAATCTTTAGACGTTTCTCCCCCTTCCAGTTTTTGTTGGCCCAACGGTCCATCACCCTAGTTTTGATGATGATTAACTCATGTAGTTATAGTACTAATGATCTTATGCTTATTTAGTCTCACATATTTGATCAAGATATTAGTAGGTATTTAGCTTCAACAAAGGAGCTTTGGAGCTAACACATATAGATTCAAGAGCTCGAGCGTCAAGATCGCATCTAGCACTCGGATGGAGTCAAGCTCTTTGGATCGTGTTTGGATTAAGTCGGCTTGGAGAAGGAGTTCTACAAGAAGACTTCAGATTGTATTTAGTTTAGTTATGTCTAGATCTTGTGTAAGATAGACTATTGTTGATATGCTCAAGTTCTCACACACACAAGTTCAATATGTTTGGTTTTCGGTTTAACCAATTTTGGATTTCAAGTTCACATATATATGGTTTTCATGAATAGATAGAATCAAAACAAGTTTACATGATTTAATGTATATTGAATTTCATCTATATACATCTATACTTCATATATTTAGAAAAACTTATTTTGATGATTCTATTTCATGTGTTTAGAGTTTTGTAATTAACAAAACTTATTTTGAATTTCATGTCAAAAATATAGATATATCATTTACATGTGTATTGGATTCTATCCATACACAATATACTTCAAATGTGTTTCAATATCATATTTTTTGTATTTGTACAAGTTTTGGAGAAAACGGATTTTCATTTCAAAATCCAAGTTTTGGAAAATACGATTTTCAGTTTAAAGCTTAATTTTTATATCACAAAAATAGTTCAAATAGTTTGTAATATGTGTTGATTTTTGGTCACACATATTTCTTCTTTAAATATTTATAAGAATATATTTTTATGAAATTTATGAGAATTTATGGGATTTTATAGGTGTTAAAAAGACCAAGTTTCATAATCTATAATCCCAGTCTGAACCTTCTGGTGATCGACAGGCCGGTCGACCGAACCAGAGCTGGTCGACTGATGTACACAAGAACGTGCATAAGGCCAGCCTACAAAGCCGGTCGACCGGGCGGTCGACCGACTGTAACTACCCAACTCTCGGGTAGAGCTGGTCGACCGGCAAGGCTATGCCTTTAGGCTCTGTCGACCGGGCGGTCGACCGGAAGGCGAGTTAGCCTGGGGCGATCGACCGGACGGTCGATCGATGGCTCAACGGTCAGAAATATGACCGTTGGCTGGTCGACCGGAAGGTCAAAAATGATCTTTTCTGACTGCCAACGGCTATATTCTTGTGAGCCTATATAAAGGGGTTCTCTTGGGCTGTTTTCAACAAGATGTTTTGAGAGCTTTTCTTCCCATCTTTCAAGTATTTTGCAGCAACTTTAAAAAGTGTTTTTGAGCAAAAAGTTCTTTCTTTTATTTGTTTTAAAGTGTTGGAAAAATCAAAGAAAAGAGAGTCTTTGGAAAATTGATTTTGATATTTATTTTCATATCTATCTAGTATTTTTCTCAAGTATTTTTCTTTGTTATTTTTCTTTCCAAACACTTTATTTTCTCACACTTGAGCTATCATCTCTAATCCTATCTATATGATCTTGTTTTTGTGAGAAAAATCATTTGTGGTGTATTGTGATCACCAAGTGTTGTTTGTGATCATTGGATCACCAAGATTGTAATCTTTTCTTTACTTAGGCTTTGTGCCTATCCCTCTTGTGTAAAGGTGATTGTGTTTGATTTTTGGCTTTGTGCTTGTCCCTCTTGTGTAGAGGTGATTGTGTTTGATTTTTGGCTTTGTACTCCAAGTGTAGAGTTGTAATTCCTCAGTGGAGGTCCCTTTGTGGAAGGTCTTGTGTGGACATAGTGGAAATCCTTCTGTGTGAAGGCGGGAACGTAGAGCAGTGGCTCGAACCTCGAAACATATCTTGTTGTTTGCGTTTGATCCACTATCTCTTAACTCTATCTCTCTTATATCTTGCATTACTTTATATTGCATATATTCATATGCTTGATATAGTTTGTGTGTGCCCATACTTATGTTGAACCAAGAGAGCTTTATATAGCACATCAACTCTTAATCTAGAAGAATCTTGAGGAGATAGTTCAGAGTCCTTCACCGAAAATGCGGCTACACTCTTTGGTTACACATAGTGTGTTGCAATTGAGTTTAAATTCTGCATCATTTGTCATTAAATTAGCTATTACACCTATTCACCCCCTTCTAGGTGTATTTCAATTGGTATCAGAGCCTACACTCCTGATATTCGATTTAACCACCTAAGAGTGAGATCTTGGATTGCTAATCTAGATTTACATTTGCACACATATTTGTTTACACACACATATGAATTTCCTTGCCCCTCTCATGTATGATGTTACCAACATCGATATGTGAAAGTATAAGATGAGTGCATACCTTAAATCCCTAGGATTGCATGTTTACCTTACCACTACCAAGAAATATTATCTTGGTAATGACAAGCATATAGAGGCCAATGCACAGGCCTTAGTGGCACTTAGACACACACTTAGTAAAGATCAATTTTCTATAATTTCTCATTGTGATTCCGTTTTTGCAGTGTGGATCTCTCGAGCTACAAACGACAAACAATGTGGAGAAAGAATCTCGTGGAGAAGAGTCCGACCAGGCTTGCTTCATGGTCCAAGGAAATGACTCCCTTGAAGGTAATTTCGGACACTCAACTAGATGATAGTGCTAGTTCTTCTGGTGATGATAACATGGATGTACATGCATTAAATGAAGAACTATTTATGTTTTGTGAAAACTTTCTTTCAAAGTATAAAACTTTGAAAAACAAAAGTTTTAAATTAAAAGAAGAAAATAAAAATTTATTTTCAAAACTAAATATGATTTTACAAGAGAGGGTTGAGATTTCAAGTGAAAAAGGCTCCTTGAAAACTCAACTTGACCTTACTTTTAAGAAAATAAAATTTTAAAGAATAAAAAATGATTGTGATGATGTTTTGAAGAATAATGAGATTTTGTCTTCAAAACTCGATTTTGTTTTAAAGGAGAACAATTCTTTTAAAAATAAAATTGCTTTGATTTCAAAAGAATTGGAATTTGTTTCAAATGAAAATATTTCTTTGAAAAATGATTTGGCTTCTCAATCTTGTCATGATTCTATTGTTTACCCTCTATTGATAAGAATACATACTCCACTTCTTCTTCAACAATTGAAAATGATATTTGCATGTTGAAGAATAGTATAGATTGTTTGTGCTTCATTTTGAGCCAATGTGCCATGAACCACACGTGATTGAAATCTATGTTTCTAAAGAAACATACTCCACATATTCATGCACACAAACCACGACATACACATGCTCATCATGCTCACACACATGACACCTTGTATGCTAGTGTGTACAATCGTACACATTATGGACGTAAGAGCCACCTTGCAAATTTTTGTTATTATAAAATATATAATTCAAATTTTACAAATAAGTTTATTTGGGTTACGAAAGGTGCTAACCCCCATGGACCCAAAAAGGTATGGGTACCAAAATTACCCCTATTGTATTTGATGAAGGTGTGGGCTCTCACTTGACGTGAGGGTTTTGGTGCCTTGATGGTGGATGCGTTTGAGCTTGATGGACACTACATTGGATGCATCACCTTCAAAGATGTTTGGTGGGAAGACCACCATGGTTTGGAGAACTAGAGATTAGCCCTATTGATTTTGATAACTATCTCTAACTCCTTATTTTGTTTGCATATTTTTACATGAATGTTTTTAGCATGTATTAGTTTTTACGTTTTTCATGTTTATTATGTTAAATGTTATGTTAATTAGACTTGAAATATACATAAATAGTATTTGAGATATACCCATATTTATATGAACTATTATTTTTGTGTTCTCACTATAGTTTAGCCATTGTGTATATCCTAACTTTAAAACACGTGCATTTACTCTAATGATCATATTTGTTTATGATTTTATACTTCATGTTTTTGATTACTTTTTTAGATGTAGTTTTTGTTAAAACTTGCGTTTATATTTGTACAACTAGTGAGCCACATTTAATTATTATATGTTTGTGCTTTATTGCTCTATTGTACCCATTAGATGTACTTGTATAATCTTATTTTGATGATTCTTACATCTTAACATGTATTCCCTATTTTTGTACATGTTTTCATAAAAATGTGCTTAGCTTCATGTATATGTCAATTTTGTCTAAAACTTTAGATATAAATGTCTATCCTATAGTCACTTGCTTTTCGTGCAATATTCTATTATAGACTCATTTATATTTGGGATATGTATGTATACTCTAGTTTAGACAAAACATACATATGCCTTGAAGTTTGTTTTATTTTGAGGTAAATTGAATTTTTATAATGTTCACGTTTATAAATAATTTCATATGAGCTTCATTTCCTATCTCTATGATTATGCTCATTACATGATTTTTGCACTCTGCATCATTTTGTTTACTCATGATATTAGATTCATGATAATCTCTTGTACTTTATAGACTTTGAGTGTCAATTATTGTGTGATTTTCATGTTCTCATGGATATATTCATATTTTATTTCTTACTTGAAGGATTTCGTATTAGTTTTTAAAATTATTTTTAAAACTAGTCTTTATTCTTCAATTGGTAGAGTTTTCAAACTATACTAAAATATTTTCAAATCATGATTTTTGAAAAACCTTACCATCTAAGGGCGGTTTGATGGGCGACCATGCCTTCTATATCCTTATTGAATATCTTTTAAACTTGTGCATGAATAGGATGGTAGGTATGAATTATACACATGATCTTTATGGAATTTTATTTTGTATACTTATATGTGTTTCTTATATATGTATGCTTCAAATTTCAATTGGTATTTCTATTTTCATACATACATATAAATTTCAATTGGTATTTCTATTTTCATACATACATATATATGTTTTGATTGTGCTTATTTTATAATGTCTTTACATTTTAAAACACAAATTATATTTATACTAAGCTTGATTTTATCTTAAATGTTAATTGGTATCTTTACATCTTATGCATTGATTTCAATTGGTATTTATTTGGTATCAAAATGTACTTCATGTTTTACCTTCAGTAATCTACTATTGGTATCTTAAATTTTTTTTAAAAAGTGGCACCTAACTCTTAATCTAGAGGAATCTTGAGGAGATAGTCCAGAGCCCTTCACCAGGAATTCGGTTACACTCTTGTGTTATACTTTGTGTGTTAGCTTAATAGTTTTTAATTGCACAATTAGTTTTTAATTCCACATCATTTGCATTTGATTAGCTTGTACACCTATTCACCCCCACTAGGTGTATTTCAATTGGTATCAGAGCTTAATAATTTGATTTTGTGGGTATCATAATTCATTTTGTTGACTTCAAAAAATTTCAAAATTTTTTTTAGACAAGTGGTACCAACTCTAATTTTGTCAAACTATAATTTGATTTTATGGGCATCATAATTCATTTTGTTGACTTCAAGAAATTTTAAAAATTTGTTTTAAAAAGTGGTTCCAAAATTGTTGATATGTTTTGCCTATATGCAAGGGAAGCTTAACGTCTTCTCTATATATAGATTCATGTTGAGTGTATCTCACATTGAAGAGCTTGACCTCTCTTCTTTACGTGATACACGTGTGTAGGGGGAGCTTAACATCTCCGTTTATATATTGTATATTATATTTTATGTGGGTTAGGGTCTAGTCATCTCTTCTCCGTATAATGCATGTATGCAGGGGGAGCTAACTTTGTGTCTCTCCTCTTCATGAATGTATATCGCATATACATCTTTATTATTTGGTTGTCTTCGCCCTTTTGTTGATGAATTGACAAAAAGGGAGAGAAGAATTTAGAGAGTTTATATATGCATGCTTAATATTGATATTTATGCATATATGTTTTGTTTAATTTATGTACTTTCATTGAATATCTATTTGTTTATTGGTATGCATGAGTTAATAAGGAGCTTTTATGAAGCTTATCTTTAATCCATGCATATATAACTCTATGAGTTTTGTCATCATCAAAAAGGGGGAGATTGTTGGCCTAACGGTTCATCACCCTAGTTTTGATGATGATTAACTCATGTAGTTATAGTACTAATGATCTTGTGCTTATTTAATCTCAGATATTTGATCATGATATTAGTGGGCATTTAGCTTCAACAAAGGAGTTTTGGAGCTAACACATGTAGATTCAAGAGCTCGCGCGTTAAGATCGTATCTAGCACTCGGATGGAGTCAAGCTCTTTGGATCATGTTTGAATTGAGTCGGCTTGGAGAAGGAGTTCTATAAGAAGACTTCAGATTGTATTTAGTTTAGTTGTGTTTAAATCTTGTGTAAGATAGACTAGTGTTGATATGCTCAAGGTCTCTCACACACACACAAGTTCAATGCATTTGGTTTTCAGTTTAACCAGTTTTAGATTTCAAGTTCACATATATATGGTTTTCATGAATAGATAGAATCAAAACAAGTTTACATGGTTTAATGTATATTGAATTTCATCTATATACATCTATATTTCATATATTTAGAAAAACTTATTTTGATGATTCTATTTCATGTGTTTAGAGTTTTATAATTAACAAAACTTATTTTGGATTTCATGTCAAAAACTTAGATATATCATTTACATGTGTATTGGATTCTATCCATACACAATATACTTCAAATGTGTTTCAATATCATATTTTGTATTTATACAAGTTTTGAAGAAAACGGATTTTCATTTCAAAATCCAAGTTTTAAAATACGGTTTTCGATTTAAAGCTTAATTTTTCTATCACAAAAATAGTTCAAATAGTTTGTAATATATGTTGATCAAATATTCATAAGAATGTATTTTTGTGAAATTTATAAGAATTTATGGGATTTTATAAGTGTTAAAAAGACCAAGTTTCATAACCTATAATCCCAGCCTGAGCCTTCTGGCGGTTGACCGGTCGGTCGACCGGTGTGCACAAGAACGTGCACAAGGCCAGCTTATAAGGCCGGTCGACCTGGCGGTCGAACGACTGTAACTACCCAACTTTCGGGTAGAGCCGGTTGACCGGGCGGTCGACCGACAAGGCTGTGCCTTTAGGCTCGATCGACCGGGCGGTCGACTGGAAGGCGAGTTAGCCTGGAGCGGCCGACCGGTGGCTCAACGATCAGAAATGTGACCATTGGCCGGTCGGTCGGAAGGTCAAAAATGACCTTTTCTGGCTGCCAATGGCTATATTCTTGAGAGCCTATATAAATGGGTTCTCTTGGGCTGTTTTCAACAAAAAATTTTGAGAGATTTTCTTCCCATCTTTCAAGTGTTTTGCAGCAAGTTTAAAAATAGTTTTTGAGCCAAAAAGTTTTATCTTTTATTTGTTTTAAAGTGTTGGAAAAATCAAAGAAAAGAGAGTCCTTGGGAAATTGGTTTTGATCTTTATTTTCATATCTATCTAGTATTTTTCTTAAGTGTTTTTCTTTATTATTTTTCTTCTCAAACATTTTATTTTTTCACACTTGAGCTATCATCTCTAATCCCATATATAGGATTTTATTTTTGTGAGAAAAATTGTTTGTGGTCTATTGTGATTACCAAGTGTTGTTTGTGATCATTGGACCGCCAAGATTGTAATCTTTTCTTTGCTTCGACTTTATGTCTATCCCTCTTGTCTAGAGGTGAATGTGTTTGAGTTTTGGTTTTGTGCCTATCCTTCTTGTGTAGAGGTGATTGTGTTTGAGAGAGGAGTAGTGTACTCCAAGTGTAGAGTTGTAATTCTTCAGTGGAGGTCCCTTTATGGAATATCCTGTGTGGACATAGTGAAAATCCTTCTGTGTGCAGGTGGGGACGTAGAGCAGTGGCTCGAACCTCGAAACATATCTTGTTGTTTGCGTTTGATCCACTATCTCTTAACTCTATCTCTCTTATATCTTGCATTGCTTTATATTACACATATTCATATGCTTGATATAGTTTGTGTGTGCTCATACTTGTGTTGAATCAAGAGAGCTTCATATAGCACCTCAACTCTTAATCTAGAGGAATCTTGAGGAGATGTCCAGAGCCCTTCACCGAGAATTTGGCTACACTCTTTGATCACACATAGTGTGTTGCAATTGAGTTTAAATTCTGCATCATTTGTCATTAGATTAGCTATTGCACTTATTCACCTCCCCTCTAGGTGTATTTCAGTTTTGCCTATAAATACTGTAAATTCACACGTGAAGAAAGAGTAGAGTGGCAGAGAGCTTAGACTGGGTTTTACTTTTAGTTTAACGGACTTCTGTTTTTATTTATGTAGTTTTCTGTTTACTTGTAAACTGAGATTAGAGAAGAGATTCATGTTAAAAAAGAGAGAGGATTCTACTGAGAAGTGACATCGATATAATTTTCTTTCTTTTCTTTTATCGTTTTCCAATCTAATCAAAGTTTACTTTTCATTTCATTTTTTTTGTTTTTTTTACTTTACTTTTTGTGTTTGATTATATATCCAAGCGACTCTAGTAGCATCGAAATCACATTGCCTTTGCGAGTGCCACAAATAACTCATGATGATAGATCCCTCCTTTTAGAAGTCCGTATCATTTCAAGTTTGCTCTTCGAACTCTTGATGATGTAATATGGACGGGGACTGAATTCGATCTTATGGGTTATGCGCTGATCGCATCCGAATCAAGGTAAAACCTTCGCCAATAATCCAAGGTACAGTAAACAGACAAAAGAAGTAAGTAAATTTTATTTCTTTTCTTTCTTTTCATTTCTTAGTTTAAAAATGATTTTAAAACTAAAACTTTCTTAATTCTTTTAATTCTTTCTTTTTTAGCTTAGTTTTTCTTTTCAATTAAAACAACAACATTACCTTCTTCTCATTTCTTTTGATTTTTTACTTTTAACTTAGCATTCTTTCATTTCTCTTTTCTTTTCAAAAACTAAGAAGAAACCATTTAACCAGTTTTAGTAATTTAAAATAAGAATAGCAAAATGTTTCTATTACTTTCCCTCCTTATGAATCACGACCCGCATAGCCACTTACTGTAAAGGTAGTATTGAGGAATTTTAGCACAATTTTTTTATAATTTCTAAACTCTATTTTTCTGTATAGGTTTCGCCTCAATCAAATTTTGGTACTGTTGCAAGGGAGGGACAATAAATTTTTTAGTTTACTAATGATTAATTTTTTTCTCTGTTTTTGTGTGCTGAGGCAAATTTTAGGAAACTAAAAACTGCAGTGGAATACATATTGCCATGTGCCTTTGCTCAAGAAAGTAGAGCACAAGGGGATACTATTTTGCTGCGAAAACGCGGCAAAAGCTGCGTTTGCGTGACAGTTTAGTAGAACTACTGAAACTTGTTTTTTGTAGGTACTTATACTCTGCAAAATACAGCTTTTGCAGTTGTTATTTTTCATTATTAACTTGATTTGCACACTTTTCTAATCTGAACAGTACCTTGCTGATTGTTAATTCTAAAAAAATAATTTAGACTTTGTATTGTAGGGCATTCGTCTAATTTAGTTTACATTTATATTACTGTTGAAGAATGCTGGAGATAAGGTAAGTGTGCATAGCATTTAGTATAGGGATCATTCTTGTATGAAATATTGCTTGAGTGTTACTTTC
Organism: Agave tequilana; assembly: GCA_038442645.1. NCBI lineage: Eukaryota > Viridiplantae > Streptophyta > Magnoliopsida > Asparagales > Asparagaceae > Agave > Agave tequilana. The sequence goes on from JAVJIF010000936.1 coordinate 93,882, forward strand.
CGCTATATATTTGTACACTTGCACTAAAATGATCTAAGGGCTAAACTGACAAACAAGACAAGGTGGGATAGTCATTACCCTTTTTTAGCCCAAAAATCATCTCCTCACTCAGTAACCCAGCCTAATTAAAATCTAATTAGACGTTAGCTCTAGGGACATCTCGGACTCAATAGGAGAATGACCTCCGGAGGAAGTTGTTAGAGTGTGACTAAGGTCAAATTGGTATTTAAGGTTGGGGATTAAAAGGTAAGATCATTGAAAACCAGTGGTTTGGCATAATTAAGGCCTGTTGCTCTGCAGATACCTCCCACTGCGTTTTGTCCCTACCTGGCCGATTAAACTGTGGTTAGACTGCTGCAATATATCTCTCTCCTAGATAGTCAACCAGTTCAGAATCGTTTAGGTCTAAGGTCTGTCCTAATATAGGGTAGATTTTTCTTTTTGTTTGTTTATTTGTTTTTTTTTGTTTGTCTTTGTTATTGTGTAGTGAAATGGATTATAACCATAATTTTTTCAATGTTAATAGTAATCTATATTTCACCCTGACCTCTTTTGACTTGAATATTACTAACTCAGCATTGCATAACATGAACCAACCAAATATTCCGAATTAGTTTTATCCGACTCAATATACTCCCAAATCCTAGTATTAAGAACAAGATTGGGACAACCATCTCAACTCTTCATCAAGTCAGTGGGGACACAACTCTCCCAAGTCATATGGTCAACTACTTTTTGAACATTCAACTTCATAAACTCTATTTCAAGATCAACTGATAGAAGAAAAATCCGAATTAGAAAAGAGTATAGAAGGCTTGCTTGAGTCCCAAAACCAATTCCAAAATATGATGGACTCACAATTCCCACAAAACCTCCAAATCTAAGATTCATACTCTCTTTTTCAAGTCCCAACACAACAAGAAGAAGAACCGATTGACTTTGAAAAGGTAGGGAAGCCCTGATTCAGATCCAAAATGATTTCAACCAATCTATCAATAGGGTAGAGTTAGATCAGTTATGCAACTCAATGATTGATAGGAATGAGAAAACTCTACCTAACACATTTTTTGACTATTCCTGATTTTTCTAGCTATATTGATAAGAATCAAGAATCATGTGCTTGAAGACTTTAACCAAGATTCAATTTCATCAAACACCTTGAACTTGATCAATTCCAAAGCTTTTACAAATTGGCAATTTTCACTTCAAGGAGATTAAACTTGGTTGTGAATGTGACCCCGATCCTCAATTTATGATTCGGTTTTAAATTTTGAATCTATGTTGATTCTGGTATCCTTATCGATTTAGACCCAATTCTCGAGCCAACATTGATTTATGTACCTATATATCTTGAAATTGAACAACTTATTTTGCATATCCTAAAATGATTATGCATGAAAAATCATGCACTTCCAATGCTTTTAACTATGCATCTAATTGTTATGAAATGAATGATTTTTCAATATTATATGTGGTGATTTGTCAGGCATTATGTTAAACCTATGATGTGCCTCTACTCCATTGCAACATATTTAATGATATTAAACCAAGTAACCAAGTTAGACTATAGGAATCGCAAACATCATATGGTATTTATGAAGATAGAGTCGAATGGGATATTATAATTGAAACAAAGATCGATTTTTGCGCTTTATGCAATAATATAATGTATTTACACTTCTGGCATAGTTAGACAGTTCTTTTCACTTTTGCCAGACAATTCTCGGGAGTTAGTAAAATGTGTCTAAAAGGCATTTCTTATCAGCAAGAGATTAATTCCGACCAGTAAGAGACGAGCTCTGAGGATATTCACCGTATTAGGACCCAAGTTTTGAATCAAATCCAACTCTCGAACCTAAACTTGATTTAAGTCATAATCAACTACTTCACCAAGTCACATTCCATTGTCGGACTTAGGTATAGACCATAATGATTTCGAGATGATATTCCAAGATTGGTCATATAACCATGATGATTTTCATGTGAGGATCTTGCATGATCCTATTCAATTTAGGGATTGTAAAAATTTCATTAGGAAAAAGGTAAACGATGGGTTACTTGAAACTTCACATTATTTAGATTGGGCAGCAACACTTGCCCCAATCTGACCACCACTGGAACCACCACTTTGAAGTAACATTTTTCCTTCCCTTTCTTCTTTTTCATGCATATATGCATTCAATTAACATTGAGGACAAAACATGAGATAGGTGTCGGGGAAGGTTCTAACATAGGTTTTCTTCTTTTTATACAAAAAATATTTTCTTTTCCTTTTAAAAACTTTTTGAAAAGAGAAACAATATTTTGACCTATTTTTGTAAGAAATTAAGTTAATTTTAAGGAATAGGGGAATTACAATTAGAATTTCTTATACTTTGTCAAAATAAGATTTATTTGTTTGATTTCTAGTGTTAGGAAGAAAAAATATTGAAAAAATAATTTGGTATTGATTTTTACCTTGACGAAATATGCATACTTTATACACTTACACACTAAGGGTTCAAAAACAAAGATTTTATGTCTTATCAATATATATATATAATATTTATTTATTAAAAATTCTCTGATTAAGCTGGGTATTTGTGCCTCATGAAGCATAAATATTCATGCCTAAAAGTGATCCATATTACAAATAAAATTCTTAGTTTTGTGGCCTTGTTTGCTCGAGTCCTTAAGTTCTTGGGGTGTTTTCTCACCCGGTGCCCTAAGACCGTTCGATTTGGGAGCCATAAACCTAAGGTTCGTTACATGGGCGAATTAGAAAGCCTAATAAAACTAAAGGATATTACTGCTATAAAATATAAAATAAGGAATAAGAGTTAGAATTGAGGAAACTTTAGTCAAAACATTCATGGTCACAAAAATGCATATAATTTAGGGTACACTGAAAGACTAGGTGAGAAATACAGTTTTGATCCTCATATTGATTGATAACAAGTTCTTGCATGGAGACTAAATCTAAAAATGAATAGTGTGGTGACCCTATGACTTATAGATTACTTGATTTTTGCAAGAATACTTCAAATGTGTTGTCCCTTTTTCAAAATGTATTTTCAAAAATACTAACACTTTATTTTTCTTTCTTTTATGGATTTTGTGGGTGTAATACACTGAAAACTCTCAGGAGACTACAACTCCTCCTCTAGGGATAACCTAGAGGTTTAAAAGCTTGTTGCACATGCTCAGTGCAGTCGCGTGACCTGTGAAAGTGGTCTAATAAATTCTTAGATTTACTTTTCTTGTTTTGCTCAAGGATGAGCAAAAGATAGGTGTGAGGGTGTGATTGTACACGTATTTTGCATATATATTATTACATTCATATATCTATCTTGTAATAAATCACGCTAGTTACCTTATATTAAATATCTAATTTGTGCAAGTGATTATTAATGGAGGGAGAGTAGATAATACCAAATAAATATCTATTAAATCAAATTTATATGAATTAATTTGGTTAGCTTGAAGATCAACAAGGATATCGTCAAATCCATAGCTCAAATTGAAAAACCACAGCAAATTAAAGTGTATCGAGCACGAAGGATCACACACCCTCGAATATAGCCAACTGGACAGATCCAGGCCACAGATTCGCGATCCGTGACCAGAGCCACGGATCCACGGCTCTGTTAAGGCAGTTGGGGGAGCATTTACTCTCCCTATCTTCAGACGCTTCTCCTCCTTTTAGTTTTGCCTATAAATACTGCAAATTCATACGTGAAGAAAGAGTAGAGAGGCAGAGAGCTTATGCTAGGTTTTACTTTTAGTTTAACTTAGGACTTTTGTTTTTATTTATGTAATTTTTTGTTTATTTGTAAATTTAGATTAGAGAAGAGATTCATGTTTAAAAAGAGAGAGGACTGTTTTGAGAAGTGACAGTGATGTAATTTTCATTATTTTCTAATCTAATCAAAGTTTACTTTTCATTTCATTTTTCTTCTTGTTTTTATTTTACTTTTTGTGTTTGATTATGTATTCCAGTGAATCTAGCAGCATCAGAATCACCTTGTCTTTGCGAGTGCCACGATAGCTCATGACGATGGATCTCTCCTTTTAGAAGTCTGTATCATTTCATGCTTGCTCCTCGAAATCTTGATGATGTAATATGAACGGAGACTGAATTTAATCTTATGGGTAATGCGCTAATCGCCTCAGAATCATGGTAAAACCTTCACCAATGATCCAAGGTACAGTAAACAGGCAAAAGAGGTGAGTAAATTTTATTTCCTTTCTTTCTTTTCATTTTTAAGTTTAAAAATGATTTTAAAACCAACACTTTCTTAATTCTTTTAATTCTTTCTTTTTTTAATTTAGTTTTCCTTTTTAATTAAAACAACATCACCCTTTTTGATCTTTTACTTTTAACTTAACTTAGCATTCTTTCGTTTCCTTTTTCTTTTCAAAAACTAAGAAGAAACCATTTAACCAGTTTTAGCAACTTAAGATAAGAATACCGAAACACTTCTATCGCTTTCTCTCCTTGTGGATCACGACCCGCATAGCCACTGGCTATAGCGAAAGTATTGAGGAATTTCTTTATAATTTTTAAACTCTATTTTTTTCTGCATGTTTCGCCTCAAGCAGCGAGCCCGGAGTCAAAGGGGCCCGGACCAATGAACCCATCACAAATTCAAGCCAACCGAAATGAACATCCCCCTCTACGAAGACTACTCTGATAACAAGGCCGAGTCCCCTCACTCCCGAACTGAAGCCTATCACCGCCAGACTCGGAGGAGAGTAGAAGGATCCTCCGGCATCCGAGCATGTAACTAAAATAAGAGTTTAGAGATAGTTATCAAACCATATGAACTATTCTCTAAGTCTCCAAATCATGATGGTCCTCCCACCAAACATTCTGGATAGTCATCATCAATAGGGTATATCCATCTAGCTCCATATGCATCACCATCAAGGCACCAACCCTCTCACTTTTTGTGAGAGCCCACACCTACATCAAACACAAGAGGTGAAAATTTTGGTACCCATTTCTTTTTGGGTCCACGGGGATTAGCATCATAAGGAACCCAATCATTTTTATTTACAAAATTTATAGAATTTGTTCTATCAAAACAAAATCCTGCAAGATAGTTTTTACGGCCACAATGTGTACATTTGTACACTCTAGCATGCATATGAGTGGTGTGAGTGCATGTGTGTGCCACGGGGTTTGTGCATGAACATGTGGAATTTATTTTTTACGAAACATGAATTCCAATCTATTATGGTTAAATGTACAATTGCTCAAATTTGAGCTCAAACAATCAATTCTCTTTTTTAAAACATGAATCTCATTTTTATCAAAAGAGGATGCAACATTATTAGCATGAGATACATGGAAAGAATGAGAATCAACATTATTTTTCTTTTTAGAAGTCTCTTCTTTTTCTTGTAAAACAATTTTCTTTTGCAAAGATTTATTTTCATTTAAAGCAATTTCTCTTTCTTTTGAAATAGAATCAATTTTATTTATTAAAGAATTATTTCTTTCAAAAGCAACATTTAATTTTGAAGATAAGAAAACATTCTCCTTTTTCAAAAATTCATTTTCCATCAACAAAGTTTTATTTTCTTTTAAAACTAAGTCTTTTTCTTCTTTTAACAAATCATATTTTTGAAGAAGTTTTTGACAAAAAAAATGCAAGCTCATCATAAGGCATGTCAATATCTTCTAGCTCGGATTCGTAGTTTACCTCAAAGGGGTTATCCCCTTGGACATGTAGCACATGTTGGAAGTATCACTTCCATCATCCGTGTCACTCCTCATGTAGTATTGCTTTTATTCAGCAAGGGAGATAAGGGTTTCATACTACAAAAGCTGAATCAAAGTTAGCAACTCTAGATAAATATTCATCATTTAGGGTACTCTTTAATGCATGGATGGCTTTTGCATTAGCCTCTAGATGTTTGCCATTTATAAAATATAAATTTTTTATAGTGGTAAAATAAATATGAATCCCTAGGGCTTTTAGGTACATGGACATCTTAACTTTCCAAGTTTGAAGGTTAAGGATGTCAAACATGGGAGGTGTTATGAAGTCTATATGTTTGTGGAAAACAAAATATTGTGATTAGCTAAAAGAAGATCTTTAACTCAAGGTTGCTAGACCCAAATCAAGAGCACCAAGCTCTGATACCAATTGTAGGTCACCTAGAGGGGGGTGAATAGGTGACAAGATAATCAAATGCAAAACTAATGTGGAATTAAAACTAATTGTGCAAACTAAAACTATTATGCAAACACACAAAATATAACCAGAGAGTGTAACCGAATTCCCGCTGAAGGGGTCTGAACTATCTCCTCAAGATTCCTCTAGATTAAGAGTTAAGGTGCCACTATGGCTCTCTTGGTTGAATACAAGTGTGAGAAAATAATCTCAAGCATATCTCAATTAAGCACAAGAAAATATCAAGCAAGTAAAAGATATAAACAATAAGCACGATGCAAGATATAAAGATGAGAGAGAGAGAGAGATGAGCAATCGCAAACTCGGGAGATTTGTTTCAAGGTTCGAGCACACTTGCTCTATGTCCCCGCCTTGACACTATGAAGGATTTTCACTAAAAATGATCCCGCAAGATCACCCGGTGTCGCAAAACCTACAACGAGTTCACACTAGAACTCTTGAACTCACAAGTCCCTCACATGTTCCCGTAAGAATAACACAACACGAACCCACAAGTTCGTCGAGGCCGCATCTCTACAATGAGCTCCCTCAAGAACTCTACAAATGTGAACCCACAAGTTCGCCTCCTCAAATATAAAGATGAAATCTTGGTGATCTCTACAATTTGATCACCAAAAATAACTCTCACAATAAGTATCCTTGAGGATGAATTTAGCAATAGAAAGTTCAAGCTTGTGTGAGAAAACAAGGTAGATTGAGTGGTGGAAAACTCAAAAAATCTCTTTTGCACACACTCTTAAAAACTCTCCTTTCGATACGGAATTTTTAGCCCAAAAACATGTGGAGAAAAACCTTAGAGAGATGGAAAAAAATTGGCTCTAAAACTTCTCCAAAATCTTGGGTAAAACTGACCAAAATAGCCCCCTTTATAGAGCTACAAAAACTAGTTGTTAGGGCAAATCCCCAGGCCAGATGACTTGTCGGTCGACCGTCCGGTCGACCGGCTGTAGACTGTCTAAAAATCACTAAAAAATAAGTCACCAAAAAGCAGAGTTCCAAGTTCCAGACGCAGGACTAATCATGGTCATCACCACAGCGTCAAGACGTGAGGATCTAAACCCGCGTCTCAGCATCATTGCAACATCAATGAGCGAGGTTCGAAATCCGCGTCTCTGCAACGTCAAGGCGCAAGGCTCGAAACCCGCGTCTCTGCAACATCAATGCGCGAGAGTCGAAACTCGCATCTCAGTATCACTGCGGCACCAAGGCGCGAGGGTCGAAACCCGCGTCTCAGTTATAACTACCCTTATTATGGGGTCAATCACTGCCCATATAACAAGGAAGTTAACCCCCATTATGGAGTATTTTTAGGGGGCACGTTCACCTCTGGAACTTCTATAAATAACCCCTCTTGATATTGCGAAGGGGTCAGTCGGTCGATTCAAAAAAGACTCTTCAAAGAGGAACTTGGCTCGTAAGCTATACAAAATCCGAGACTTCCACCAAAAAGAAAGAGAGTCTAGCTCTTCAAACAACTTGCTGCGTACAGGTTGAACTTGCTTATAATCTCTTGGAGATTCCTGGTCAACCGGAGCTGTGTCACTCCATCGACCATCCAAAGAGAAGATCCCCAAAAGTTCTTGACGTTTACCCGGTCAACGGAAAATAAGATTCACTTTCCATCGCCACCTGAAGAACCCAGCATTAAACAAAGGGGAGATTCAAGTCTCAACATCTTCCCTCTCTTGTAATTGGAGTGTAAATCCATTGTAATCTTTCAATTGATTCAAGAAAATTTTACAAGGAACCCTATTCTCCCGTCAAACAAGAGATGGCGACTCCGCTGGGGACTACTTTCGTTACTGACGAGCAAGTGGTGGCGCAAGGTGACGTCATCTATAAGGGGAAAACGGTTGAATCACTCGTCGTAGAATTTGACCAAACAAAGTATGAAGAGTTCCTCTCTTCCGGCTCCAAGAGCCCAAAGGCCCGAGCCTACCGTAAGGTCTCTACGGGGATTTGCCCCGAAATCCGCTCTGAGATTCTCTCAGACGCAGCTCCTGTGAAGGAGGTCGTGGCTAACGCGTCAGGCGTAACGCCCGCACCAACGTCTCTCAGGAAACCCGCGTGGTCAACCTTTCCGGTGTCCCGCCAGTCCATCCTCTTCCTCAGCACCAGGTCGTCGGGGGCTCCCTTCAACCTCCACGACGCAACCAGAACGCTGAACGGCGGCAGAGGAACCAGAACGCTGAACGGCGGCAGAGGAGGCGTGCACGTCAACTACAAGTTGGAACAACTGATTGTCCAATAGAGGCAGAACGCAAGGTTCAGACCAGCGTCCCTTCTGCACCACATCCGACACGTGAAGTCCGCGTTTGGCAGCCCAAGCGTGAGGTTCACCAGGCTGGCTCTTCTGAAGCCCCATTCCCCAGACGCCAATGCGAAGCTCGCGCACCTTGTCAAGCACAAGAGGCACGCGCCTCTAGGCGCGGGACCTGACAGCCCTGCATTCCTCAAGCGTCTCTGTTCAGACGCGATAATCAGCAGCGCGAAAGCTGCGTCTCTTATCAGCAGAGACGCCAGACTCGCGTTTTGAGGCCACGACGCAAGAACTACGTCTCAGAACCTTGCAGCTCAGTTGTGCAAAGCAAGGATGCCTCCCGCCCCAAGCATTGCGAGGCCAGTCCCTTTGATCCCCCTCCCACGGATCTAAGGGATTATTTGACAAGGAAGAGAAGTGCTAATCGAATCACTTCGTCATGTTGCTGCGAACGGCTCATCACAATGCTCTCTGAATGCCGTTGCAGTCCAGGTGCAAACCAGCAGTTTCTAGCCAGACAGCTGACCCTGATTCCCCGATCAGCTAAAAGAAATCGTTCCCACAGGAGGAGGATTTTCTCTGATGCTGAATATCCTGAGCTCACTGCAAACATGACGAGCAGGAGTAGGGGAAAGCAACCTGCGGTCAGCTCCGATGATGAGTTTTGACACGGAACCAGAAGGAGTGTACTGACACACTCGCACCCGACTGGGGCGATCCCCCCGATTAACTACAATGCCCTGGCTCGGGGCGTTGAGATAAATGACTCGCATTCCGCTATTGCAGAGTCACAGGCTTCAAACTCTTCTATAGAGAAGGAGACCTTTATATATATGACAAGCACTCCTGAGGAGACAGCTAGGCGCTTGGAACAGCAAGCCTAGGTCTAGAAGGAACAATTCGAGATGATTCGTGCTCAGCAAGAATCTATCGACTCCCTCAAGCAGATGCTCGCACAGTTGCTTGAAGACAAGAGGAAATCAACCGACAAAGCCTCCTCTAAAAAGTCTAAAGGCAAACAAAAAGAGGGAGAAAGCTCATCTTCTGTACATATAGAGGAGAAAAAGCAGCCTACTTCTGGTTCGTCTAAATCCTCGTCGCAAGGAAAAGACGACCGAGACCAGGGAAGGGTTCATTCTAAAAGAATGAGTCAATTGGAGCAACGCCTTGAGGCCCTTACCAACCGGAAAGGCCTGCAAGAAGCAGGAGTGGTTCGGCCATATCCGACCGAGTGGGACCTTGTCCCATACCCTCCCAAGTTTAAGGCTCCGACCCTCCAAGCATTTGATGGGAAAGGGTCACCGAACCAACATATCTACTACTTCAAGTCTCAAACAGGGAATGTGGTAGATAACGATGCCATCCTGGCTCGTTTGTTCATCGGCACCCTAAAAGGGCTTGCCTTTGAATGGTTCATGAAGCTCCCAGAGGGCTCCATCAAGAATTGGGGCGATTTGGAGAAGCTCTTCCTAACGCGCTTCTTTGAAGATGACTCGGAGGTCACCATGCCAACTCTTTTGGCCACCAAGCAGCGAAAGGGGGAATCCGTCAAGTCATTTGTAGAAAGATTTCAGAATGTAGCACTCCGATGTCCAAGCGGTATGACCCAGGTCACCCTGGTGGAAACATGCCGCCACAATCTACAAACTTCGCTCCTCGCCCAAATAGGAGTTGCCGAAAGTCGCACCTGGAAATAATTGATCCAACAAGGTGAACAGGCTGAAGAAATTGTCGCTCGGGTCAGGGCAGAAGAAAACAAACCCAGACCTGAAAGGACAACAAGGCGTGCGCCGGATCCGTCCCTCCAAGCGAAAAGGAAGGATAACTTGGCGACAGCGACCAAATCCCCCGTTGATTGGTAGTGAAAAATGCATAATTGTCATCATATTTACCATCACATTTTCATATTTATTCATATAATTCTGCACATTTACTAATATTTGTTATTTAATGTGTGCAGGCCTTGAGTGTTGAATTAAATAAAGAAATAAAGCTTAAAAGAGCCCAAAAGCCCAGATCCAAGCCCATGTTTGAAGCCCAAGTGCAAAAGCGCAATTACAAGAAGTCAAAATGCAAATACAAGGGCTAAAAGTTGCAAATATCAAAGATAAGGGAAGGATAGTCTTCTATCCAACCCTAAACACTTGCAGGATGAGGATAAAAGCCCAAGATAAGAAGGAAATTCGTGGATAGAAGATTTGGGATATTTGAGATCAAGTTAACTTGATTACTAAGTTATCTCGAAAAATTCAGAATAAAAAGCCAGGATGCAGCTTCCAGAAGCAGGCGCCCAAATGGATGGACCAGAAGAAGCCACGCGCCAAAGCGCGTGGCCAGATTCCACAGAAATGCCGCAGATCTGCGGCAAAAGCCCAGATTCTGCGGCATTTTGGATGAAGCTGACTACCAACTTTCGTGTGCGATCTTATCCGGGACTCTATCACCTTCTGCACTATAAATATCCCTGCAGGCGCAGCAGAGAGGGTATCCAGAGATGTATTAGGGTTTTCTTTTAGCCATTTTCTTTAATTTTCTGCAAGATTGTAACTTTCATTTCATATACGTTGTGGAGAAGAAGGAGCTTTGTAATTGGAGGATTATTCTGCAATAAAGGTTACCTTTTTCCCATTTAATTTTCTGTATTTAGTTTTATTTTATTTCTGTGATCTCTCTGGTTTGGTTTCTAATCATCGATCTTCTGATTTGTTTTCTTTCTTTCTTTCTCTAATCTCTCTTATTAAACAATAAAAAAAATATAAATTGAAAAGAAAAAAATGATGATGAACTAATTCTCTCTAGTGGTTTGCTGAAATTCTTAAAGCAACCCTAGAGCAGTTAAGCCTTGATCAGATTGATGACCATCTCTAGAAACCCTAGATTTAATAACAACTTTTCTTGAAGATTAAACAAGATGACTAAGATTCTTAATCTAGGTTGCATATTAAAAAGACTTTTCATGACTTCAAACTTAAGAACTAGGACAGCATAAATTTAAGATTCATCTTCTATTAAGCTGTACCTAGATGTTAGGATGAACCATAGTTTGGCTTTTAAATAATGTAACTTAGTTAGAATCTGGTATTGGTTTTTCTTACTTGAATTATTCTTAATAACCTAGGGTGAATTACATACATCTCAAGATGAAGATCAATCTCCTTAACTTGTAATAGGGTTGTGGTAGAAGATCAGCAAAACCACATCTTTCATATCATATATCTCAAATCTAATCTCTTTTCTCCTATTTTTGAAGATACAGAGGAATCGAGTCGAAAAGCTTGCATCGCATCCTTCCCTGAGGATCACGACCCGCTTGAGCCCTTGCTACAGCGGATTCGCATTGAGACTAAGAAATCTACACTTCATTCTTTTTATTCACAAATTCTTAAATTCTCAATCAAAATTTTGGCGCCGTTGCCGGGGAAGGAACGGCACGATTTCCTCGTTCTAATCATTCTTTATTCATTCTGTTTGCAGATACAGAGAACAGGAAAACAGAGCAGTAGCAAGGACATACAGCAACCCAGTGCCTCTGCCCTCGAGGCAGAGCACCAGGGCCTACATATTTGCCGCAGATCCGCGGCCAGGGCCGCAATTCTGCGGCAATAGTAGTTGACTACTAATCTGGTTTTCTGCAGGTTGCTCTGAATTGCAAAAATAGCTTACTGCTTTGATTATATTTCTCTGTGATCACTCTGCAACTGCTAATTAATAACATTAACCCATTTGTTGATAATAAAAAAAGATTAGACTCTTGCATTTAGGGCACGTGTCTATTTTAATTTTTTAATTCTGTTGAAGAGTGCTGGCGACAAGGTACGTTTGCATAGCATATAGATTAGGAAACACTCTTGGTTGTTTACTGCTTTCTTGAGTGATTACTTTTCTACAGCTTTACACGTACACAAAAATATCTTAAGGGCATAACCCATAAGCAAGATAAGGTGGGGATTTCATCACCCTTCCTTGGCCCACAAATCATATCCATCACACTCACAACTCTAACCTTAAGTAAAATTTGACTAGACGTTGGCCCTAGGTTAACTCGGACTCAATAGGAGAGTGACCGAAGGAGGAAAATTGTTCGAAATTAACTCTTATCAAATCGGTGTCTAGGCAGGGGATTGAGGGCCGAAAGCCCGAAGAACGGTGGTTATTTAATTAAGGAACGTCTCTGACGGAAAACCTCCCACCGGTCTTGCCACCTACCTGGCCGATTAGCTTGTGGTTAACGTCGACAATAGACCTCCTAAGGACAATCTAAAGTTAGGAGTCGTCTAGGTCAAGGCTTACCCTAGATTAGGATCTTTGATTGTTTTTCTTTTTATTGATTGATTGGGTGAACTTGTTTGCTGATTGTGCATGTCCGCTTGGTCGAGAGACCCACTTACATCCAGGCTAACTAGAACTAGTTCACCACCCGAGCAAAAGCCCGACCCACACATGGCACAACTAATATCACTCCAAGATAGGTTCTATCCTATTAGGACCTCTCTTCCTTCTTGCATCAAGCTTAACGATGAAGGTGTTGACCCATTTGAGCTTAAGCCACAATACATCAACACCCTTCCGAAATTTCATGGACTTGACTCCGAGGATGCATACTTCTTCATAAGGGAATTTGAGGAAGTATGTCTCATGATGAATATTCCTAAGTTAGGAAAAGATGACATCAAACTTAGGTTTGTCCCCTTTGCTTTGAAGGATTTAGCAAAGAAATGGCTCTACAGTCTAGAGGCCGGTTCAATATCTTCGTGGGATAATTTTGTTAAGGCATTCTTAAAAAATTTTATCCTGTCCACAAGACTGTACTGATTAGGAAGAACATCTTACAGTTTAAGCAAACAGCCAATGAACCTTTTTGGAAATATTTCGAACGTTTCAAGGACCTCCTTGCCTAATGCCCTCACCATGGGATAGAGAAATGGCGACTTTGCCAAGTTCTATATGATGGATTAGAATATCAAACTAAGACATTGTTAGAATCTATGTGCCAAGGAGGATTTCTGAAAAAGGACGAAACTGATGGATGGTTATTGTATGAGCAATTAGCTGAAAATACCATCCAATGGGAACCTACTCCGGAAAAATTTAGGACTAATGACCCTACTTCTTCTAAAGGAGGTATCCATTCCATTGAGGCCAACATAGCAACCGATGCTAAGTTAGCTGCTGTCATGCGAAGACTCTAGGCTCTTGAAACTAAAGAACCAGTCTCTGTGAACCAAGTCAGCCCAACATCTTCGGTGGGCTGTACTTATTGTCAAAATATGAACCATGTGTTCGAGGAATGTCCCGTCTTTATTGCGCATCAAAGCTTGCCCGAACATATGAGTGCGGCCTTCACAAGGCCCACCAACAATCCGCCCGCCAACAATCCATATTCGCCCACCTACAATCCCGTTGGAGAAACCTGTTGGCCCAAAGGCCTTCCACCCTAGTTTTGATGATGAATAACTCATGTAGTTATGTTTACTAATAATCTTGTATTGTTTAAGTTTCAGATCATTAACCAAGATATTAGTTTTGGTGATAGCTTCAACAAGAGGTGTTTGGAAGCTTATCATGGTGATTCCGGTGCCAAAGCTTAAAATCATACCTTTGCACTCGGTGGATCGCGTTTGGGAGCAAGTCTACTTGAAGATGGAAGATCGTCAAGAGACTTAGGTATCCTAGTTTAGACTATGAGTTTTTAGATCCATTTGTAAAGTTTAGAATAGTTGATATGCTCAAGTGCACAAACACACACGTTTTTATGTTTTGGATTTAGTTTTCATGAATAGTAGATCAAAACAAGTTTACTTTACTTCTATGTATATTAGATATGTTCTAGATATACATACATGGTTTAAACGTGCTAAACAAACTTATTTTGATATCCCTATTCATGTGTTGAAAAACCAAGTTTGATAAAAATACAAGTTTTGGTTTTTGATAAAATTGGCAAGACACAAAAATGAATTGATATGTTGATATATGTCTTGAAATTTTTATCACTTGTTTATGTTTCAATACAAAAAGATAAAACAAGTTTTATAGAATTTTTGAAGTGTTAAAAGATTTCTAGAAAATATTTCTAACTGTTTTTCTGACCCATAAATCTGTTCCAGGCTTCAACCAGTCGACTACTAACCTGATTAGTCGACTTGGCTGAAGTCCGGTCGACCGGGCCGGTCGACCGGACGTGCACAGATCTGTGCACGTTTGGCAGACTTGGGACGGTCGACCGTACCGGTCGACCGGGCCGAGAGCTCTGCTCTCTGTTTTTGCTTGGGTCGACCGGACGGTCGACCGCTGCAGAGAGTTCTGCTCTCTGTTAGTTTGGGTCGACCGGGGCGGTCGACCGGTAGCTCCAACGGGTCAAAATATGACCGTTGGACGGTCGACCGGCCGGTCGACCGTTAGGCCAGTCAGGCTGACACGTCAGCCTAACGGCTAGTTTTTTGTTTTGGCCTATATAAACCCCATCTCTTTGGGATTTTGGCCAAGGTTTTTTACAAGAGAAAAATACCCTGTTTTCAGAGTTTAAAAACAAGTTTTTAAAAGAGTTTTTGTGCTAAAAAGATTGATTCTTATTTGTTTTGGGTTTTTGGAAAATTAAAGAAAGCTAGGGTTTTGGGAGATTGTTTTGTTTTTCATTTTCTATCATTTACAAGTGATTTCCCAAGTAGATTTTCTTTGTTGCTGGTTTCCAAAAACACCTTGTTTCCACACTTGAGCTATCACCTATCCTAATCTATTAGGATCTTGTTTTTGTGGAAAAAGAAAAGAGAAAAGAAAGAAAGATTGTGTTTGTGGTCTTTGTAACCACGTATTGTAAACCCTCCTTGCTTTTGTGAATCCCTCTTCGGTAGAGGTGATCGGAGTGGTATTGGTCTGGATCCCTCTTAGGTAGAGGTGATTGTGTTGGTTGTGAGCCTCTTCGGTAGAGGTGATTGTGTTTGTTTTGGCTACGGGCCTTATCCCTCTTCGGTAGAGGTGGATTGTGGTTGTATAGCCTCGGTGGCTTTGTAAAGTTGAGAGAGGAGTTCGGTACTCCTATAGTGGATTGGAAATCCTACACGGTGGTGTAGGCGGGGATGTAGAGTTGGGTACTCGAACCTCGAAACAAATCTTTGTGTTAGCGTTTGATCTAATTTCTCTCAACTCTACTCTCTTTACTTTGTGCAAGCATCATTTCATTCAAGCATCATTCTTTCACTGCATACATATCTTATACATTGCTTGTGTTGCCTTGCATCTTTTATATTGCAATTCTTACTTATATGCTTGGCTTGATTGTGTGTATTTCATATTGCTTGGATTGCTTGTGTGTGTGTGCCTAACTTATACTCATCCAACAAGAGCTTCACATAGCACCTCAACCCATTTCAAGGGAAATCAACGGGAGTTAGTCCAGAGCCTCGCAAGGGGAATTCGGCTACACTTGTTGTATTGTATTAGTTTGTGCATAATTTGCATTAGCTTCCGTCATTAGCGCACTTAGTTTTGCAAGTAGTATTAGATTAGCACTAACACCTATTCACCCCCCCTCTAGGTGTTTTTCAATTGGTATCAGAGCTAGTGCTTCTGATACTTAGGCTTAACATCCTAGGAGTGAGATCCATTTGCTTGCTAATCTATTGTTTGCATTTGCTTGTTTGCACACATTTAGTTTACCATGGCCTTCATGACCCCACCTGTGTATGACCCTTCCAACATTCATGTTTGGAAGATTAGGATGACTGTTTATTTACAAACCCTAGGACATAAAGTTTACCTTGCCATTACCAAGGAATCCTTTCTTAGTGATCGCAATCATATAGGGGCCAATGCACAAGCCCTTGAGGCCATTAGAAGCACATTATCTAAAGAATATCTTATGCATGTTTCTAACTTTGATTCCGCTTTTGTAGTGTAGAACAAGTTGACAACAACCACCACCTCCGAGCTTCAAGTGCATATTCAAGAAGAGGAATCTAGTGGAGAATCCGAACCACAACAATGCTACATGGTCCAAGGGAATGACTCCCTTGAGGTACAATCGGAAACTCAACTAGATAGTAATGATTGTGCTAGTTCTTCAAATGATTTTGTTGATCCCCATGCTTTAAATGAAGAACTATCTATTGTTTGTGAAAAATTGATAGAAAAATATAAAATTTTGAAAAAGGAAAGTCTAGGCCTTGAAAAAGAAAATAAGAGTTTGCATGCTAGACTTAACAATGTTTTGCAAGAGAAAGAGGAGATTGCTAATGAGAGGGATTCATTAAAATCTCAACTTGATCTTGCACTTAAAGAAAATGAGTTTTTGAAAAATAAAAATGATTGCCATGTTCTTTTGAAGAAAAATGATAACTTGTCTTCAAAAGTTGATTTTATTTTAAAAGAGAATGTTGATTTGAAAAATAAAATTATTTTCATTTCAAATGATTTAGATGTGTGTTTAAAGAAAAATGTTGTTTTGAAAAATAAGATTGATGAACATGTTTGCCATGCTAGTGTAGCTTCTTCATCTAGTCTACCTAATGCATATACCTCTTCTTCTAGGATTAATGATGATATTTGTATGTTAAAGAAGAGAGTAGATTGTTTGGGCTCCACTATGAGCAAATGTGCCATGAACCACACTCGCTTGGAAACCTTGGTTCGTAAGAAACAAGTTCCAACTTTTATGCATGCACACCCTCCACGGCATACACATGCTCCTCACGAACACACCCATCACCATATGTATGCTCATGTGTACACATGTACACATTGTGGACGTAAGGGCCACCTTGCTAAATTTTGCTATGATAGATTACATACTCCTAATTTAGCAAAGAATTTTGTTTGGGTTAGAAATGAGACTAACCCCCATGGACCCAAAAGACAATGGGTACCAAAGACCACCCCTCCTATTGTTTTTGATGTAGGTGTGGGCTCTCACATGACGTGAGAGTGATGACACCTTGGAGTGAATGCGTTCCGAGCTTCATGGAAATCAATTGGATGCATCACTTTCAAGGAAAGTTTGGTGGAAATGACCACCATGTTTTGGAGACAAGTAGAGTTGCCTTCTAGGGTTTGGTAACAATTCCTAACTCCTTATTATTTTTTACATGCTTTCATATTCATTTGTTTTATAGCATGTTTTCATTGTCTATGGATTAGTGTGTAAATGCCATGTTTATTAGATCCTTGACATACATGTATAGTATTTGAGACACACATGCTTATATAAACTCATATTTAGTGTTCTCACCTTTTGTTTGGCTATAATGTACATCATGAATCTAATACATGTGAATTTACATAGTAATCATGTTTTAGTTTTCTCATGATGATTTTTTGTTGTTTTATGCTTCATGTGGTATAAACTAGTTTAGATGTAGATTTTATCAAAACTTGCATGTATGCATGTACACATAGTGAGAACAAATTGACATTTATATGTTTGCACTTCATGCTCATTTGTACCCACTATATGCACATGTATAAGCTAGTTTTGATGATTCCTTCATTTATACTTGCTATGCCTATTTTCATGTTTTTACTTCATGTATATGTATTTTGAATTCAAACCTAATAAATATACATGTATACCCATGAGTCTTTTGCCTTCATGCAAATACCTTTAATAGACTCGTTTACAGTTGGGATATGTATGTATATTGTTAAATTTGGATGAATCATACATATACCTAGAAGTTTGATAAAAGAATTTTTGATGAATCTTTGCTTGTTTTATATAGCAAAATAATATTCGTGTTTGTTTTGATACTTCATGTTTTGAATATATGTTTAGATGTTAGTTTTCATTAAGACTAGGATTTATATTTGTACATATGATGGGCTACAAATAAATCTATATATGTTTGGGATTGAATGCTTGTTTGTTCCCATTAGATGTGCTAGTATAGTCTAGTTTTGATGATTCATACATTTTAAACTTGTATTCTATTTTTGGTATTTGTTTTTTTTTTTTATGATTATGAGTTTTCATTTCATGTATATGTGTATTTTACCAAACTTGAAGATATACATGTATACCCCTTGAGTCATTTGCCTTTCATGCAAATATCTATTATGGACTCAAAGTGTGTTTAAGGGATATGTATGTATACTTCTTGTGTTGACAAATCATACATATACCTTGAAAAGAATTGGTATCAAATTGTTTTAATGAAAAGTTAAATTTTCATACTTTTCATGCTTTTCATGTTTTCCTTGAATTGGTATTTAAACTTCATGTATATGTTTACCTTGTCCAAACCATTAGATATACATGAATATCCTTTTTGAGCCACGTGCCTTCATGCATATATCCTTGTGGACTCGTTTGTATCTTAGATATGTATGTATACTTTGGTTTGTATTAGACATACATATGCCTTGAAGATTAAATAATATTAATTTTTAGTTTTCTTGTTTAAAGGAATAATTGAACTTAATTGAACAAATTTTCATGATTGTGATCTCCATACTTGACTTGTACACTCACATTTATTATTTGCTCATGTTTTGTTTTCATGAGACATTTTTATGCTTAATTGGATTAGAGTGTTGATTATCATGTGGATTTCATTTTTATGAAAAATGATTTGTATTTATTCCTTGCTTGAAGGATTTCGTACTAGTTAACAAAACTTTTCATTTTAACTAGTTCATATTCTTCGTTATAATATGAGATATACACTTGACCCTATTCTTTCAATTGGTATCATTGAACACTTTCAATTGGTATCAATTTTTGATCTTTTTGTATACTCATATATGTTTTGTATATGTATGCTTACTCTTTCAAGAATATCAATGTCAATTGGTATCTAATTTTCATACGTATATATACTTGTTTATGCTAAGCTTAAAAAATTTTTTCTATTGTTTGATTTGTTTTCAATTGGTATCTTAACAAGCTTATGCATATGTTTAGTTGGTATTTCATAAAGGGGGAGAAAATTTGATGTTGTCTTTCAATTGGTATTTGATTTCCACTCCCTTACTTTATGTTAAAATATAGTTTCAAATTGGTATCATATGTTTAAAAGAACACATTTCTCTTAATGATATCAAGATGTTTATGTTAAATGTTTTAAATTGGTATCTCAAAATTTTGATTAAGAAAAACATATTTATTTTACATTGCCTATATGTGTATAAATTCATGTTGAGTGTATCTTGTATTGAAGAGCTTGACAACTCTTCCTTATGTGGTACACGTGTGTAGGGGGAGCTTCACATCTCCTTTTATGCATTACATATTTTGTGTTATGTGAATTAGGGCGTGTCTTTCTTTCTTCATGTAACTCATATGTGTAGGGAAGCTAACTTAGCGTCTTCCTCTTCATGAATGTATATAGCATATAACATTTATTAATCTTTGTTTATCTTCATTAGGTATCAAGATGCTTCATTGACATATTTTTAATTGATATCATGTTTGTAGTCACCCCTTATTGACTTTGTTTTTGTTTTAGACAAAAAGGGGGAGACCATTGTTTGTATTGTTTTGTTTGACTCAAGGGGGAGAAAGATTTTTACCCCTCATTATATTGTTTTGATTGTTTGCCCCTTTGTTGATGATTGACAAAAAGGGGGAAATTATTTGAGAGTTTAACATGCATATATAAAATTCACAAATCAAAATGCATGATTGGTACATATTTTATATATATGCATAGTTATATTTTTGCATATATTAAGTTTAATATAGTTTAATGTATGTTTATTGGTATCTAGAGCATCTAGAAAATGTTTATTTGTTAATTGGTATCTAGAGCATGCTTTGCTTTAAATATTTCATTGGTATCTAGAACCTTTATTGTTTATGCATATTTGTGCATTCATGTTTTTAAGAGCCTTCATTGCATATTATTATGTTTATTTGGCTATGCTGAGTTAAGGGGGAGCTTCCTTGAAGCTTTACTTTAATCCATGCATATATAACTCCATGAGTTTTGTCATCATCAAAAAGGGGGAGATTGTTGGCCCAAAGGCCTTCCACCCTAGTTTTGATGATGAATAACTCATGTAGTTATGTTTACTAATAATCTTGTATTGTTTAAGTTTCAGATCATTAACCAAGATATTAGTTTTGGTGATAGCTTCAACAAGAGGTGTTTGGAAGCTTATCATGGTGATTCCGGTGCCAAAGCTTAAAAATCATACCTTTGCACTCGGTGGATCGCGTTTGGGAGCAAGTCTACTTGAAGATGGAAGATCGTCAAGAGACTTAGGTATCCTAATTTAGACTATGAGTTTTTAGATCCATTTGTAAAGTTTAGAATAGTTGATATGCTCAAGTGCACAAACACACACATTTTTATGTTTTGGATTTGGTTTTCATGAATAGTAGATCAAAACAAGTTTACTTTACTTCTATGTATATTAGATATGTTCTAGATATACATACATGGTTTAAACGTGCTAAACAAACTTATTTTGATATCCCTATTCATGTGTTGAAAAACCAAGTTTGATAAAAATACAAGTTTTGGTTTTTGATAAAATTGGCAAGACACAAAAATGAATTGATTTGTTGATATATGTCTTGAAATTTTTATCACTTGTTTATGTTTCAATACAAAAAGATAAAACAAGTTTTATAGAATTTTTGAAGTGTTAAAAGATTTCTAGAAAATATTTCTAACTGTTTTTCTGACCCATAAATCTGTTCCAGGCTTCAACCAGTCGACTACTAACCTGATTAGTCGACTTGGCTGAAGTCCGGTCGACCGGGCCGGTCGACCGGACGTGCACAGATCTGTGCACGTTTGGCAGACTTGGGACGGTCGACCGTACCGGTCGACCGGGCCGAGAGCTCTGCTCTCTGTTTTTGCTTGGGTCGACCGGACGGTCGACCGCTGCAGAGAGTTCTGCTCTCTGTTAGTTTGGGTCGACCGGGCGGTCGACCGGTAGCTCCAACGGGTCAAAATATGACCGTTGGACGGTCGACCGGCCGGTCGACCGTTAGGCCAGTCAGGCTGACACGTCAGCCTAACGGCTAGTTTTTGTTTTAGCCTATATAAACCCCATCTCTTTGGGATTTTGGCCAAGGTTTTTTACAAGAGAAAAATACCCTGTTTTCAGAGTTTAAAAACAAGTTTTTAAAAGAGTTTTTGTGCTAAAAAGATTGATTCTTATTTGTTTTGGGTTTTTGGAAAATTAAAGAAAGCTAGGGTTTTGGGAGATTGTTTTGTTTTTCATTTTCTATCATTTACAAGTGATTTCCCAAGTAGATTTTCTTTGTTGCTGGTTTCCAAAAACACCTTGTTTCCACACTTGAGCTATCACCTATCCTAATCTATTAGGATCTTGTTTTTGTGGAAAAAGAAAAGAGAAAAGAAAGAAAGATTGTGTTTGTGGTCTTTGTAACCACGTATTGTAAACCCTCCTTGCTTTTGTGAATCCCTCTTCGGTAGAGGTGATCGGAGTGGTATTGGTCTGGATCCCTCTTAGGTAGAGGTGATTGTGTTGGTTGTGAGCCTCTTCGGTAGAGGTGATTGTGTTTGTTTTGGCTACGGGCCTTATCCCTCTTCGGTAGAGGTGGATTGTGGTTGTATAGCCTCGGTGGCTTTGTAAAGTTGAGAGAGGAGTTCGGTACTCCTATAGTGGATTGGAAATCCTACACGGTGGTGTAGGCGGGGATGTAGAGTTGGGTACTCGAACCTCGAAACAAATCTTTGTGTTAGCGTTTGATCCAATTTCTCTCAACTCTACTCTCTTTACTTTGTGCAAGCATCATTTCATTCAAGCATCATTCTTTCACTGCATACATATCTTATACATTGCTTGTGTTGCCTTGCATCTTTTATATTGCAATTCTTACTTATATGCTTGGCTTGATTGTGTGTATTTCATATTGCTTGGATTGCTTGTGTGTGTGTGCCTAACTTATACTCATCCAACAAGAGCTTCACATAGCACCTCAACCCATTTCAAGGGAAATCAAGGGGAGTTAGTCCAGAGCCTCGCAAGGGGAATTCGGCTACACTTGTTGTATTGTATTAGTTTGTGCATAATTTGCATTAGCTTCCGTCATTAGCGCACTTAGTTTTGCAAGTAGTATTAGATTAGCACTAACACCTATTCACCCCCCCTAGGTGTTTTTCAAAACCATCCCAATTTGTCATGGGGCCAAAGTAACAATGATCAAACTAGGCCCAAATTCTCCAACAATTTCCAAAATCCGCCCTATCAAAATCCTCCACCCTCTTTCCAATATTCACAAATGGAAACAAGGCTCTCCAATATGGAAAGAAAGGTGGACACTCTCGTTAAAAGCAATGACACGCTGGCTCAAGTCTTGACTAGGATAAAGATGCAAATGAATCAGCAAGAAAGGCAAAAGGGTACTCTACCTAGTCAACCATTCCCAAAGCCTAGGAACTCTAGTCAAGCTCACTTGGCTGAAGAGAATCATATGAGTCAGTGCAATGCGATTCATACATTACGGTCGGGAAAACAAGTTGATAACCAAGTATCAACACCATCAAGTTCTAAACAAGCATTCAGCTTGCCTGATCCCACTTCATCTCAACTTGATGCCAACAACATGAAAAAAGACAAGTCAGCCGAAGATATGCACAGCCCATCGCACCCTACCCAAATAGGCTTAAAGATAAGCAATGTGCACAAATGGATAAGGTACGCGAGATTTTTAATCAAGTCAAGATCAATATACCTCTTCTTGATGCAATTCAGCAAGTCCCTAAGTATGCCAAGTTTATTAAGGACATGTGCACAAAGAAGAGAAAGACTAATGTGCCCAAGAAAGTTTTTCTAGTCACTAACATTAGTGAGCTATTGTCCAACCAGATCCCTGTCAAGTATAAGGACCCTGGTTGCCCCACCATCTCTTGCACAATAGGTCAAACTGCAATTAAGCATGCACTTGATTTGGGAGCAAGTATCAACTTACTCCCCTTCTCAGTCTACCAACAACTTGGGTTGGGCGAACTTAGTCCGACTAAGGTTACAATCCAATTAGCTGACCGATCCATAAAAATTCCCAAAGGAGAAATTACCGATGTACTCATCCAAGTTGGGGAGTTTATCTACCCAGTAGATTTTGTTGTTCTGGAGACCGAACCTGTATCCACTCTTCGGTCTCAAACTCCCGTTATCCTAGGGCGTCCGTTCCTTGCAACTGCAAATGCGATCATAAATTGTAGGAATGGATCCATGAGGTTGACCTTTGGAAACATGACTAAAGAGGTCAATGTCTTCAACCTGGAAAACCAATCTCGTAAGATAAAAGACCAAACATTTGAGGTGAACTTCATTGAGAACATTTGTGAAAAAGAAAGTGAAAATGAGTCTCTATTTCTTGACAAGTTATTTGAGGATAAGTGCGATTTTAGTGATAAGATGACACATGTTGAGGATTATAATTTTAAAGTTCCCTTTAAAAAACGAAGATTTGATCTAAGTATCTTCAAAGAGCCAAGCACTGAAATATCGCATGAGAATATAGTTCAAGAAACTCCGATTGACTTAACTTTCGAAAGTCTCTTTGAAGAAGAACTCCTGTGTTTAGATACACCGATTAAGGAGATGTTGGTTAATTATTCACTTCCAGGGAAAAGTGTTGATTTAAGTTTTGAGGAGATGTACGGAACTGAGCTAGAATTTCTCGGTAAGGAAGTTCCAACTGAAAGGTGTGATGAATTTTTGAATAATGGAGGTGGACATATGATGAGGAAGAGCCTAAAGAAGATGAAACTGGGGGGAGAGAAAGTTAAAACAAAAATGTTGGTCTCCCCATTGTGCAATATAAAGAGAAGCCATTGGAATGATGGGAAACGAGCTAGAGGGATGAATCCTAAGCAGCTCTAGGTGAGAGTGATACATGTGTTGTACATATTATGGTATACTATTATTTTTTGCCTCTCTTTACATTTTTCTTCATGCATTCATGCATTTCATACATTGAGGACAATGCATGAGATAAGTGTGGGGGAGGGTTTACTAACATAGAAAAGATTAATTAATAAAATAAAAAAATATTTTTTTCTTTTTATTTGTTCTAACATTTCAAAAAAAAAATTTAAAAATTTTTTAAAATTTTTTTTTAAAAAGGACAGTATTTTGACTTATTTTTTGAAAGAAACCTAAGTTAGTTTTAAGGATTAGGAAAATCATGATTAGGATTTCTAAAAACTTGGTCAAAATAAATAAATTGTTGAATTTTAAGGTATAGGAGGAGAAATTGAATAAGTAGTTAGTCTTGATTTTTACCTTAATGAAATTTGCATACCTAATGCATATCTAGGATTTTAAGACAAAGACCCTTGTGCCTCATAAAAAAAATATATCCTTAAAAAAAAATTTCACCAATTAAGCTGGATACATGTGCCTCAAGAAGCATAAGTATTCACGCCTAAAGGTGAGTAATAAATAAAATAAAGCTCTTAGTTTTGTGGCCTAGTTCACTCGAATTTGAGTCCGCGGGGTGTTTTCTCACCTGGTGCCCTAAAGCCGACCGGTTTGGGAGCCACCGACTTTAAGTTCGATACATGGGTGGATTAGAAAGCCAAAGAAAACTAAGAAATATAATATGTAGTAACACATCTAATAATCAATTAGTTAGGTATGAGGGCCTCAAGAAGCCTTGATGCTTACACGAAAGAAAATTAGATGAGTTATACATATTAAAAAAAAAGAGAAGAAGAAAAAAAAATAAAGAGGCATGAAAGTCCAAGTTAAGGAATTCCTAATAAAAATTCATAAGGATGCATATGATTTTTGGTAACGAAAAAGACTATACACAAAATTCAATTTTGATCCTTACTTAAAAATGAAAACAATTTACTTTATAAAGACTAAGTTTGAAGAATGAATAAAAATGATAATCCTAAAAACTTATAGATTACTTAGTCTTTTCAAAAGTATTTCAAATATTTCCTTTTTATGGATTTTGTGGGTGCAATCCGCTGAAAACCCTCACGAGACAACACTCGTCCTCTAGGGTAACCTAGAGGTTTAACGGCTTGTTGCACATGCTAAGTGCAACCGTGATTCCTACGAAAGTGAGTTAGATTAGATTAATTTTTCTTTTCTTTTTCTTTTTCTTTGTTTTTACTCGAGGACGAGCAAAAAGATAAGTGTGGGGGTGTGATTGGTAGTGAAAAATGCATAATTGTCATCATATTTACCATCACATTTTCATATTTTTCATATAATTCTGCACATTTACTAATATTTTGTTATTTAATGTGTGCAGGCCTTGAGTGTTGAATTAAATAAAGAAATAAAGCTTAAAAGAGCCCAAAAGCCCAGATCCAAGCCCATGTTTAAAGCCCAGGTGCAAAAGCGCAATTACAAGAAGTCAAAATGCAAATACAAGGGCTAAAAGTTGCAAATATCAAAGATAAGGGAAGGATAGACTTCTATCCAACCCTAAACACTTGCAGGATGAGGATAAAAGCCCAAGATATGAAGAAAATTTGTGGATAGAAGATTTGGGATATTTGAGATCAAGTTAACTTGATTACTAAGTTATCTCGAAAAATTCAGAATAAAGAGCCAGGATGCAGCTTCCAGAAGCAGGCGCCCAAATGGATGGACCAGAAGAAGCCACGCGCCAAAGCGCGTGGCCAGATTCCACAGAAATGCCGCAGATCTGCGGCAAAAGCCCAGATTCTGCTGCATTTTGGATGAAGCTGACTACCAACTTTCGTGTGCGATCTTATCCGGGACTCTATCACCTTCTGCACTATAAATATCCCTGCAGGCGCAGCAGAGAGGGTATCCAGAGACGTATTAGGGTTTTCTTTTAGCCATTTTCTTTAATTTCTGCAAGATTGTAACTTTCATTTCATATACGTTGTGGAGAAGAAGGAGCTTTGTAATTGGAGGATTATTCTGCAATAAAGGTTACCTTTTTCCATTTAATTTTCTGTATTTAGTTTTATTTTATTTCTGTGATCTCTCTGGTTTGGTTTCTAATCATCGATCTTCTGATTTGTTTTCTTTCTTTCTTTCTCTAATCTCTCTTATTAAACAATAAAAAAAATATAAATTGAAAAGAAAAAAATGATGATGAACTAATTCTCTCTAGTGGTTTGCTGAAATTCTTAAAGCAACCCTAGAGCAGTTAAGCCTTGATCAGATTGATGACCATCTCTAGAAACCCTAGGTTTAATAACAACTTTTCTTGAAGATTAAACAAGATGACTAAGATTCTTAATCTAGGTTGCATATTAAAAACTTTTCATGACTTCAAACTTAAGAACTAGGACAGCATAAATTTAAGATTCATCTTCTATTAAGCTGTACCTAGATGTTAGGATGAACCATAGTTTGGCTTTTAAATAATGTAACTTAGTTAGAATCTGGTATTGGTTTTTCTTACTTGAATTATTCTTAATAACCTAGGGTGAATTACATACATCTCAAGAGGAAGATCAATCTCCTTAACTTGCAATAGGGTTGTGGTAGAAGATCAACAAAACCACATCTTTCATATCATATATCTCAAATCTAATCTCTTTTCTCCTATTTTTGAAGATACAGAGGAATCGAGTCGAAAAGCTTGCATCGCATCCTTCCCTGAGGATCACGACCCGCTTGAGCCCTTGCTACAGCGGATTCGCATTGAGACTAAGAAATCTACACTTCATTCTTTTTATTCACAAATTCTTAAATTCTCAATCACCCGTCAAACCTCAACCGGTCAAGGGAAGTGGCTCTTCAACCCAACCACGCCCCAGCAAGCAGTATTACTTCAAGGACAAACATGTTGACTCGCTGTTTAAGTTACTTAACAAGAGCAACAGACTGAAGCTTCCTGAAGCTAGACGCCCTGAAGAAGTCGGTAAAACCGATAATCCCAACTACTGCTTGTATCACAGGATGCTGGGACACCCCACCAAGAGCTGTTATGTCTTCAAGGATATCCTTCAGGCTCTGATTGACGCAGAGGTATTAAAACTCCGTCCAGAACAGAAGAAGGTGACAGCCAATATGACATCATTTCTCCAGTTTAGAAGACAACCTCCAACACCCTCTGGAGTAGTCCCTGTCCCAAAGGGGGAGTTAAGAATGGTTACGTAGACCCTTACCACCAGCAAGAGAAGGGTCTTGTACCTTTCCCACACCCCGGGGAGAAGTCATGTGGGTTCATCCCGACCTTGTGGACGGCCAACAATGGACCACTGTGACCAGCAGAAAGTCCAAAGGCAAAGCTAGAGCTTCATCCTGTAATGTGGTATGTGCTTCTTCTCGGGAAGCGGAAACTGATGTTCCCCTCGCTGACTGATTCAGAAGAGGAAACGATAGCTCTGACCACAGAACCCAACCAACTTGTGGCAGGAACCCGTTCGGGTCAGTCATATCTGAAAAAGTATGACGAAATAGCGGCAACTCCTCCAAAACCCGCTATAGAGTCAGCCAAGCCCTCCACAAAACCACCCGTGGAGAGACAGAAAGAGCTTCAATTTTTCAAAGTTCTCTCGAAAGATATCGCGGAAGGATCTACAACACCTTATCGCTTTGATGTCCTGACTCAACTGGCCAATATCCCGGCCCGAATTACTCTTTATGAGCTCCTCAGGCTATCGAAGTCAACCAGAGAAGCTTTGCAAGAGGCCCTAGCTAATGCTGAGGTGTTCCTAACCCAGGTGCCGATTCGGCCACAGGAGGAAGATGTAGAGGATTGCCTCCATGCCTCCCAAAATACTCCCTGCATCACCTTCACAGCAGATGATATGCAGGTCAAAGGGAAACATGATCGACCCCTGTACTTCACAGGGTATATTGGTTCATCTGAAGTAAGTCGCATTCAGGTGGATCCCGGGTCCGCATTGAGCATTATGCCTCACCGGGTCATGCAACATCTAGGGGTTCCTACTCACCGTTTGAGCGCTACCCAGACTACCATTTATGGGTTCAATGCCAATGGTACCCGTCCAATGGGGAAGATCAAGCTCAAATGCCAGATCGGGGACCTAAAGTCGGAAGTGACATTCTACGTGATCGATGCCGGCACCTCCTACAATCTGCTGCTGGGACGACCGTGGATTCATCGTAATTCTATCGTTCCCTCCACTCTCCACCAAGTCATAAAATACATAGATGGAAGTGGAA
The DNA here is from genome assembly GCA_038442645.1 of Agave tequilana. Taxonomy (NCBI): domain Eukaryota; kingdom Viridiplantae; phylum Streptophyta; class Magnoliopsida; order Asparagales; family Asparagaceae; genus Agave; species Agave tequilana. The sequence continues at coordinate 122,373 of JAVJIF010000936.1, forward strand.
AGGTACGAACGTTGATTGCCAAAAGGCATCCGTTCAAGGGAGTCGATAATTATTTCACAGATTCTCTCCTGTATCAGGACTCTGTGGAAACAAACGAAATCCCGCAACCAGAGGAGCCAGACTCTGGTAATGAAGCCGACACCCGAGCCGAAAAAAGAAGAGTGCATGTGGGAACTAGATCCACTTGTAACGAGCACTAATAAGCTCGATGTTGATAACACCGCCGATGATGTAGGCGGGTGGCATATTAATGAAGAATTAGATTTGGCTTATTTCTCTGTGTTCGCTTCTGATTCAGTGCCGTCAGACACTAGTACCGAAGTGGATGATGACCTCTGGTCGGCAATAGATGCTTTGACATCATTGCATGTACCAATAAAATCGTCCTTCGAAACATATCGAGTGCTGGCAATGCGCAAGAATCCATGTTCATGGTTCTAGCAAGACGGAAAGGCCAAAAACCAATTCTTTTCGGGCGAATTAAGTCCGAACCAATGCCTCGTGAAGAATCAGAAAGCGAGAAGGAACCCCCTCAGTTCGGTCATTATGAGCCAAATGCACTCAGAATGATGGAAAGCATGGGGTATGATCTGACAAACGGTCCAGGGTTGAATTTCGGCAAAGGAAGGAGAACGCTACTCCGATCTTTTGTGCCAAAGGGAAAACCCCTGATTATTATCATCAGACTCGCAGGGGGTTGGGCTATGTGTCAACCCTAATTCCATCAGTCTCTGATTCCGAAGAGTCATTATACCACAATTACTCATCGGGCACGTCATCATGGGAGTCAGATATTATAGTCGGCAACATCTTCGAAGAACTTTCAGTAAATATGGTTTCAACAAGCCACCTGGAAGATGGAGATGAAGAAATGATCCAATCCAATACAGATCCTTGGATCAAACACTTAAATGCTCTTTAGGATACTCGCTTTGAACAGCGCGAGCCACCCACAGAAGATAAGGTTGTTCAGATCAATCTGGGAGATGAGGCTAATCCTAAGCCCATCTTTATAAGCGAAGGCCTGTCACCTTCTGAGAAAAAGGATCTGATGTCTCTTGTACAAGAATATATAGATGTCTTCGCCTGGAATTATGAGGACATGCCTGGACTTGATCCTCGAGTGGCTATGCATCGCCTCAACATTAATACGGATGTAAAACCTGTCAAACAACAACAGCGATGGTTCCGTCCGGAAGTAATGGAGGCAATTCAATCAGAAGTCAGAAAGCTTATAGACTCTGGCTTCATTAGAGAAGAACAACATCCGGATTGGGTAGCCAACATCGTCCCCGTTGCTAAAAAGAACGGAAAGATCCGGATCTGCATTGATTTTCGTGATCTAAACGAGGCCTGTCCTAAGGACGAATTCCCACTACCAATCACAGATATTATGATTGACAATACATGTGGATTCGAGCGAATGTCCTTCATGGATGGATTTTCAGGATACAATCAAATCAAAATGTATCCTGATGATGAAAAACATACCTCTTTCAGGACACCACTGGGGTATACTGCTACAATGTCATGCCCTTCGGACTAAAGAATGCAGGGGCGACATATCAAAGGGCCATGAATGCCATTTTTCACGAACACATGCGCAAAACGGTTGAATGCTATGTTGACGACATCGCAGTAAAAAGCCGCGTTAAAGGTGATCATATAACTGATTTAAAGGTTGTCTTTGACATCATGCGGGCCCATCAATTGAAGATGAACCCCGCCAAATCCTTCCTGGGGGTGGCCAGTGGAAAATTTTTAGGATTTGTCGTAACCTCCACGGGGATTCATTTGGACCCGGAAAAGGTTCGCGCTATCCAGGGGATGCAACCTCCGAGGAACCTCATGGAGCTCAGGGGATTGCAAGGACGATTGGCGTACATCCGAAGGTTTATCTCAAATCTCTCCGGAAGATGCCAACCCTTTACCAAATTAATGAAGAAGGGTGTTTCGTTCATTTGGGACAACGCTTGCCAGCAAGCATTTGAGGAAATTAAACAGTACCTCACACAACCACCAGTCCTTGCAGCTCCGTTGTCTGGAAAACCTTTCCTGATATACGTCCGAGCAATGGATCATTCTTTAGGAGCTTTACTAGCTCAGAACAATGATCAAGGACGAGAGCAAGCGATCTACTATTTGAGTAGAACAATGATCGGGGCCGAACATCGATACAACCCGATCGAAAAGGAATGTTTGGCATTGGTGTTCGCTGTTCAGAAAATGCGACACTATTTGGTAGGCCAAACTATAAATGTCATATCAAAAGTCAACCCCTTGAGGTTACTCATGACGAAGCCTTCGTCGTTAAACGGCCGACTGGCAAAATGGGCCATATTGCTATCCCAATATGAAATGTACTTTTTACCACAAAAAGCTGTGAAGGGACAAGCTGTGGCAGATTTCCTGGCTGAGCATCCAGATCCGAGGGCAGCCAAACTTTACGAGGATCTCCCAGATGAGGTCGCTGAAGTCTGCCAGACCCAGACATCTTTTGAAAGGCAAGTGTGGCAACTTTTCTTTGACGGTGCATCGAGAACAGGCCCAAAAGGACATATAGTGGCAGGAGTAGGGATAGTACTCGTCTCCCCACAGAACTATGTGATTCCTTGAGCTGTCTCCTTAACCGATCCTTGTTCCAACATTGTAGCGGAGTACAATGCCCTTTTGATTGGGATGCAACTCACCGATGAGATTGGCGTCAAAAATCTCAAGGCATATGGTGACTCTAAACTCATCGTCAGCCAAGTTCGCGGGGAGTACGAAGTCAGACATGAAGATCTAGTACCCTATTACAACGCGACTGTCCACATGGCCGAGAGGTTCATAAACTTTTACATCGACCATATACCACGCAAGCAAAACGCGCATGCAGATGCACTGGCGTCCCTCGCTGCCTCCTTAGCTCTTCCAGCTGGAGTAGTAGAGAAAATATTTGTCCACAGCCATGACCTGTATTGCCCGATAATTGCTCCTGAGGATCACCAGAAGCCAACGAGAGGTCGTCAAGACAAGGAAGCTCTTGAGTCGTCAGCCGGTCCAGAGCCTAGGGACTGGCGATTCCCTTACATTGACTATGTCTTGTACAGCATCCTGCCCGAGGACACCAAAGAAGCGACCGCCATTAGGAGGAAAGCCCCCAAATTCTACTATAATGCGATCACTCGAACATTGTATCGTCGATCACATGACGGGATTTTGTTTCACTGCCTTTCACAAAAAGAGGCACAAGAGGTATTGAAAGAAGCCCATGACGGTGTGTGTGGAGCCCATCAATCTGGCCCAAAACTTGCGAATTGACTCCAAAGGTTGGGATATTACTGGCCCAAGATGATCGCTGACGCCATCACCTATGCCAAAAGATGTCACGCCTGCCAAGTGCATGGTGATTTCATCCATCAAGCACCAAGGTACCTTCACTCTACGACCTCTACCTGGCCATTTGAGATGCGGGGGATAGATTTAGTTGGCCCCATCAGCCCACCATCATCAAAAGGACATCGGTTTATTTTAGCCATAACCGACTACTTCTCCAAATGGGCTGAGGCCATTCCTTTGAAGGAGATAAAGTCATCTGATGTGATCAAATTCGTTAAACATCACGTCATTTACCGTTTTGGTGTACCTCGGCGAATCGTCCATGACAATGAGCCCCAGTTCATCAGTCAAGCTTTTCAGAGGTTCTGCACTAAGTACAGAATCCAGAGTATGTCCTCGACAGCCTATTACCCTGCCTCTAATGGTCTCGCAGAAGCTTTTAACAAGACCATTGGCAAGCTTCTCAAGAAATTCGTCTCCAAAGTCAGCGTGACTGGGACGACAAGTTAGGTGAATGCTTATGGGCCTATCGCACAACTGTTCGAACCCCAACTAAAGCTACGCCATTTTCTTTGGTATATGGGTGTGAAGCCGTGCTTCCACTGGAAATCCAAATCCCATCTCTACGCGTCGCCTTGACAGCGGAGATGACAAAGGAGGAGAAGCATCGACAGCGACTCCAAGAATTGGAGGCCTTAGATGATAAGCGTCTGCAGGCCCAACAATAAATCGAGCTTTACCAAGCCCGGATTACTAGAGCCTTCAACAAGAAAGTTAAGATGCGAACTTTCAAGAAAGGTGACCTTGTCTTAACCGTCAGAAGACCTATGGTGATGACACATAAGACAAAAGAAAAATTCCAGCCTAAATGGGAAGGACCATTCGTAGTAGAGTCAGTCTACTCAAATGAAGCATATCGCCTCATAACTTCAAATGGCGAGACACTCATGATGCCGATCAACGGCAGATTCCTGAAAAAGTACTATCCTTAATAGTACTCTTCCGCTGATCAAGTTAAAATTACACCTCTGATCACAACTCCAGATCCAAGAAAAGTTTCCTTCCTTTATTAGGTCACATCATGGCAGATCGGTGAAAAGCTAATCGAGCACTGACTGAACCATGATACATGATGTAAATATTGATAAAGAAACGAAAGGCGAAACTTGGGTTTCAATATTGCTTTCTGCAGTAACGTCCGACGCCTCCGACGGCTAAGGACAGAGGAAAATGTTGGCTTTTAAGCCCAACATAAGTCTTCGACAACTCACTATGCTGAGGGGAATAGCATGACTAGCCCAACTCAAACGGTAGTTGGTAAAGGCACCTCAAATCCGTTGATAGCTGAGGGTTTGCTAAAAATCCTAAGTGTGCTAGTTTCACTCTTTCCTCCGAAATCCCTTACAAATTCTCATACACAGAATGGTAGGTCTACAAAGTACAATCATTGCTATGTTAACACTATACCTCTGGTAATGAAAATTTTCAATACTCCCTATCGAGTACAAACCTTACTTGTCAACCCTATATGGAGTAGCAAGCCTTCAAATTTGTCAGGTTAACACTATACCTCTGGCATTTCAAACTCCACTTGTCATTCTCCTTTATAGACTGACAGGTCTTCAAATTGCTCCCATCACGAGTCAATTTTTGTCAAGTTAGTACCACACCTCTGACAAATTACTGTTAAGTTTAACATTACACTTCGAACAGTAATCAAGTTACTGCCAAGTTCAATATTATACCTCTGACAGTCATTTTCCTTTAGACTTCCATATCGAAGCTGAAATGAACGATGCTAAGTTTAACACCACACCTCTAGCGTTCAAGTCATTGCTAAGTTTAACAATATACTTATGGCCATGACTTTACCTCGGACTTCCTTGTCAAAGTCGAGATGACCAATGCCAAGTTCAAAATTACACCTCTAGCATTACCCTCGCTGCCAAGTTAAACATTACACCTATGACAGTGACTCTTTTAGTTTTTCTAAATGAAAGCTGAAATGCTTTTGAGTCAAGTTAATATCACACCTCTGACTCACACCCTTGTCAAGTTAACATCACACTTCTGACAAGACTATATTCTTGTTATTCTCGTCAACAGAATAACAAGTCCACCTAAAAGCATTGCTAGGTTAATATTACACCATTAACAATGTTTTCATTAAATCCCCAGCTGGGTCTTAATCAAGTTAATCCCGAACCTCTGATAAAACTCATCCTCCCTGGGGGTACAAATTCCACCTGTCACTCTCCTTTATAGACTGACAGGTCCACAAGAATTATCTTATTTTTATCAAGTTAATATCATACCTCTGACATCACTGTTGAATTTCCTGAAACAGGATTTTTCTACAAACTTTGACTCGTTATCATCTTTTTAGCAAGCCGAAGATCTTTTACTTCTATTCGTCTGACTTTCAATACAAAAAGAGAGTTCAAGACAATAGAAGAAAAAAAAAGTGTCGCTTTTATTTATATCCAACATATGAAAGTGATACAAGACGCTCTCTTATACAATAAGATTGAGTGTTACAATAAAGGAGTACAAAGAAGTCCCTCTCTTCCAAAGGTTGCACTCGCTCCTTGAAGCTTCTCACCACTCCAATTACAAGGTGTTTGGAAGGGCGCCAAAAAAGGGCTGAGCACTGTAGCGACGACCGGAAGCTGATTATATCATCATGCATGACGTAAACATCGAAGGAATCCATCGTTGACCAAGAACAATGGCGTTTCTTGAGGTCGAAATGCCGCAGAATCTTCTGATTCCACCGGACCAACTGGTATGGGCCATGATCCTTCGTTGATGAACATCTCTACCACCAGAAAGTCATCTAATGAATATGGACTTTTCATCGATGTCACTTCTGAGGTAAGATTGGTGAAGGGAGGATTCGAGACCTTATAGGTGACGTCCTGCAAGAGGACCATACCCACCACCATATCCACCGCCATACCCACTGTGACCATGGCGGGCACAGAAGCATGACTGGTGCATCGTGTCCAATGAGGTCTCGGCGGATGTCAAATCCTCGTCTCCCGTAGACAGGGGCCATAACTTCTTCTCCAATGGTCGACCGTCAAACAAGTTTGCTGGCCGATATTGTAGGCTGTCTAAAATGACTAACAGACCAGCCATTAAGGAAGCAGAGTCTCAAGCTCTAGACGCGAGAAATCGACGCTCGCGTCTCAGCATTAAGACGCGTTGGCTCTACACCCGCGTCACAACGTTCAGACGCGTCGGCCCGAAGCCCGCGTCTCAGCATCAAGACGCGTCGGCCCGACGCCCGCGTCTCAGCATCAAGGCGCATCGGCCCGACGCCCGCGCCTCAGCATCCAGACGTGAAGGCCCGAAGCCCGCGTCTCAAACTTCAAGGCGCGTTTGGCTCGACGCCCGCGTCTCAAACTTCAAGGCGCGTTCGGCCCAACGCCCGCGTCTCAGTTGCAACTGCCCTGATTGCGGGGCCAGTCACCGCGCATGTAGCGGGTAGTGGCCCCTCATTCGGGAGCATTTTCAGGAGGCACCTTCACCCCCTGAGATCCCTATAAATAGCCTTGTTTGCTATGAAGAGAGGGAGGGGAGTTTTTTTTTTTTTTTTTTTTTTTTTTTTTTTTTTTTTGGAGTTTTTGGAGAGAAGCTTGAAAAGATAGAGGCTTGAGAGGATCAAAGCTTGGCAGGAGGATCATCAAGAGAGAAGCACGACTCTTCAGCGAGCTTACTGAGTACTAGCCGCTCTTCGCCTACCTCCTCTTTGAGAGTTTTGGTAGACGGAGCTGAGTTACTCTTTCTACCGACCGAAGAGAAGACCCCCGACGGTCTAGGACGGTCATCTGGTCAACGGAGAACAAGATTCACTCTCCATCGCCACACGAAGAACCCAGCTTTAAACAAAGGGAAGATTCAGACATCCTCCCTCCCTTGTAACTGGAAAAGAGGGAAGAGTAGTTCTTTTGGTTGTAATCGTTTCGCTTGAATTAAGGAAATCTTTTACAGCTAAAACCACTTTCTCCGACCACCAAACTTTTCGGCCCCTACAAGAGATGGCGACTCCGCTGGGGAATACCTTCGTTACTGACGAGCGCACCGTGGTGCAAGATGACGTTCTCCGTAAGGGGAAAATGGTCGAATCCCTCGTCGTCGTGTTCGACCAGGCGAAGTATGAAGAGTTCCTCTCTTCTGGCTCCAAGAGCCCAAAGACCCGCGTCTGCCGCAGGGTCACAAGTGGACAGCCCCCTGAAGCCCAATCTGAGGCTCTGTCGGGTGCTCCTGCTGCTCACTGTGCCAAGTTTGGTTCACGCGCCAACGCCTCTCCGAAGGCCCGCGTAACCCCAGACACCTCTACTGCGATCAACCGCGTCGCGCAGAGCACACGCGCCAACTCCTCTCTGAAGGCCCGCGTGGTCCCTGGCACATCTACTAGTGCGATCGACCGTGTCGCACAGAACGCCCGCGTCAGCGTCTCTCAGGAGACCCACGTGGCAAACACCCCTGGTTCTACAAACCAGAAAGTTGTTGGCTTCTCTCTTCCTCCACGGCGCAATCGGAATGCCGAGCGTCGACAGAGAAGACGCGCGCGTCAACACTCGGTCGGAACCGTTGGTTTTCTGACTGGGGTTGAACGCAGCGTACGATCCGATGCCTTCCCGCACCTCGGCCAGTGCGAGAGGTCCGCGTTTGGCGACCCAAACGCGAGACTCCCCAAGTTGAGTCTTCTGAAGACCAACTTGCCAAACGCCGAAGCGAAGCTTCTGCGTCTTGTCAAACGCAGGAAGCACGCGCCCATAGGCGTGGGGCCCAGCAGCCCACTCTCTCCCAAGTCTCTCTGCTCCAACGCAGCAGACAGCAACGCGAAAGTCGCGTCTCATATCAACAGAGACGCCAGACACGCGTGACGCAGCCGCGACGCAACAGCCGCGTTTCTGAAACCTGTGTCCAGGCTGAACAGCACATGACTGTCTCCCGTAGTCGACGTTGCGAGACCAGTCTCTTTAATCCCCCTCCCACAGATTTGAGGGATTATTTGACAAGGAAGAGGAGTGCCAATCAGACCACTTCTCCATGCTGCTGTCAACAGCTCATCCAGATGCTCTCTGGATGCCATTACGAGTCAGGCGTGCACCAGCCGTCTTTAATTAGACAGCTGACCCTGATTCCCCCATCAGCCAAGAGAAGACGCTCCCACAGGAGGAGAACCTTCTCAGATGTTGAATACCCGGAGCTTACTGCAAACATGACTAGCAGGAGTAAGGGGAAACAAATTGCAGTCAGCCCAGATGACTCCGAGTCTGACTCTGTACCGGAAGGAGTGTATCAACACACTCGCACCCGGACGGGGGCCATTCCCCCAATTGACTATAATGCCTTAGCCCGCGGCATTAGAACGGGTGATTCTCACTCTGCTGTAGTGGGGTCGCAAGCTTCAAACTCTTCCGTCGAGAAGGAGGCTTCCGCCTACATGGCAGACACTCCTGAGGAGACGACCAGGCGTTTAGAACAGACACAGAAGCACCAGATGGATATAATCGCCTCTCAACAGAGATCCATTGACTCCCTCAAGCATATGCTTGAGAAATTGCTTGAAGAAAGAGCGAGATCTCCTCCTAGACGACCGAAGGGGAAAGGGAGAAAGGGAGGAAGCCCACCCTCCGAATCTTCTGACGAGACACGACGATCTACCTCAGATGTGTCCAAGCCCTCGTCGCAGGCAAGAAGCGACCAGACCCCGGGAAAGGCTCATGCTAGAAGAATGAGTCAACTGGAGCAGCGCCTCGAGGCCCTTACCAACCGTAAAGGCCTCCAAGAAGCTGGGGTAGTCCGGCCCTATCCGGCCGAGTGGGACTTAGTCCCGTACCCTCCTAAGTTCAAGGCTCCAACTCTCCAAGCATTCGACGGGAAGGGGTCACCCAACCAGCACATCTACTACTTCAAATCCCAGACCGGGAATGTGGTAGATAACGATGCCATCCTGGCGCGACTGTTCATCGGCACCCTGAAAGGGTTGGCCTTTGAATGGTTCATGAAGCTCCCCGAAGGTTCCATCAAGAACTGGGGCGACTTGGAGAAGCTGTTTCTAACACGCTTCTTCGAAGATGATTCGGAGGTCACAATGCCTACCCTTTTAGCTACAAAACAGCGAAAGGGAGAGTCCGTCAAGTCTTTCGTAGAAAGATTTCGGAACATGGCACTCCGATGTCCAAGCGGCATGACCCAGGCCACCCTGGTGGAAACATGTCGCCATAATCTCCAAACCTCACTCCTTGCTCAAATAGGAGTTGCTGAAAGCCGCACCTGGAAACAATTAGTCCAGCAAGGTGAACAGGCTGAGGAGATTGTCGCCCGCGTCAGAGCGGAAGAAGGCAAGCCCAGGCCAGAGAGGTCGACAAGGCGTGCACCAGACACATCCCTCCAAACCAAGCGGAAGGATAATTTGGCGACGGAGACCAAATCTCCCACCAAACCTCAAACAGGCAGGGCAAGTGGCTCTTCAAGCCAGCCACGCCCCAACAAGCAGTATTCCTTCAAGGAGGAACACGTCGATTCGCTCTTCAAGCTACTCAACAAGAGCAATCGACTGAAGCTCCCTGAAATTAGATGCCCGGAGGAGGTCGGTAAGACCGACAATCCCACCTACTGCTTATACCACAGGATGCTCGGACATCCTACCAAAAGCTGCTATGTCTTTAAGGACATCCTTCAAGCTCTGATTGACGCGGAGGTATTAAAACTCCGACCGGAGCAGAAGAAGATGACGGCCAACATGACGTCGATTCTCCAGTTTGGGACACGACCCCCGACACCCGTGGGGTGATCTCTGTCCCGAAAGGAGAACTGAGGGTGGTCAACACAGACCCTCATCAGCAGCAGGAGAAAGGCTTGGTACCCGTCCCTACACCTCGAGGGGAAATCATGTGGGTCCACCCTGACCTCGTCGACGAGCAACAATGGACGACTGTGACCAACAGGAAGTCCAAAGGCAAAGGGAAGGCTTCATCTTGCCATGTGATATGCGCCTCTTCTCGAGAAGCGGACACTGATGTTCCCTCGCTGACTGACTCAGAAGAGGAAACAATAGTCCTGGCCGCAGAGCCCAGCCAACCTACGGCGGGGACCCGTTCAGGACAGGCATACTTGAAGCAGTACGGCGAGACATCAGCGGCTTCTCCGCAACCAGCCGTGGAACCAGCCAAGCCCTCCTCTAAACAGCCTGGGGAGAAGCAGAAAGAAACTCGATTTTCTCGAGTTCTTGCGAAAGGTGTAACAGAAGGATCCTCGACACCTTACCGCTTCGACGTCTTGGATCAACTAGCCAACATCCCGGCACGCATTACCTTGTATGAGCTCCTGAGGCTATCAAAGTCAACCAGAGAGGCTCTACAAGAAGCTCTGGCAAATGCTGAGGTCTTTATGACCCGTGTGCCAAGGGAGGAAGATGAAGAGGATTGCCTCCACACCTCCCCAAATGCTCCCTGCATCACCTTCACAACAGATGACATGCAGGTTAAAGGGAAGCATGACCGACCCCTATACTTCACAGGGTATATTGGGTCATCCGAGGTGAACCGCATCCAGGTAGACCCAGGGTCCGCGCTGAGCATCATACCTCGCCGGTTATGCAGTTTCTAGGCATTCCTACCCATCGTCTGAGCCCTACCCAGACGACTATTTACGGGTTCAATGCCAACAGCTCCCGCCCAATGGGGAAGATCAAGCTCAAATGCCAGATCGGGAGCCTCAAGTCAGAAGTGACGTGTTACGTCATTGACGCGGACACTTCCTACAACCTGTTGCTGGGACGACCATGGATTCACCGCAATTCCATCGTTCCCTCTACTCTCCACCAAGTCATGAAATACATTGATGAGAGTGGACAGGTCCGAACGTTGATTGCCGAAAGGCATCCGTTTAAAGGGGTTGAAAATTATTTCACGGACTCCCTCTTATATCAGGATCCGGAGGAGACTAATGAAACCCCACAACCAGAGGAGCCAGACTCTGGTAATGAAGCTGATGTTGAGCCTGAGAAAGAAGAGTGCCTGTGGGAGTTGGAGCCCATTGTAAAGAGCACTAATAAGCTCGATGTTGATACCACCGACGATGCGGGTGGTTGGTACATTAATGAAGATTTAGACTTTGCGTATTTCCCTGTGTATGTTTCCGATTCAATACCGTCGGATACCACTACCGACGTGGACGATGACCTCTGGTCGGCAATAGATGCCTTGACATCTTTGCATGTACCGGTGAAATCATCCTTCGGGACATACCAAGATAATGGTGACGCGCAAGAGTCTGTATTCATGGTTCCAGCCGGACGAAAAGGCCAAAGACCAATACTTTTTGGGCGAATCGCATCTGAACCAATGCCCCACGAAGAATCAGAAGGTGAGGATGAATCTCCTCAGTTCGATCATTATGAACCAAGAACGCTCAAGATGATGAAGCGCATGGGGTATGATCTAACCAACAGGCCTGGGTTGAACTTCGGAAAAGGAAGAAGAACACTGCTTCGATCCTTTGTACCGAAAGGGAAAACCCCTGATTACTATCATCGGACACGCCGGGGGTTGGGCTATATATCAACTCCAGTGCCATCAGCCTCTGATTCGGAGAGACTGTCAAGTCATGACTGCTCATCAGACACGTCGTCGTGGGAATCAGATGTCAGTGTCGGCAACATCTTCAAAGGGCTTTCAGTAAACATGGTTTCGACAAGCCATCTGGAGGATGAAGATGAAGAAATGATCCAATCTGATACAGATCCTTGGATCAAACATTTGAATGCTCTTTGGGATATCCGCTTTGAACAGCGTGAACCACCCACAGAAGACAAGGTTGTTCAAGTCAACCTAGGAGATGAAGCCAATCCTAAACCCATCTTCATAAGTGACGGCCTGTCGCCTCCAGAGAAGAAGGATTTAATATCTCTTGTACAAGAGTATATAGATGTCTTCGCCTGGAATTATGAGGACATGCCTGGACTTGATCCTCAAGTGGCTATGCATCGCCTCAACATCAATCCGGACATGAAGCCCGTTAAACAACAGCAGCGACGGTTCCGTCCAGAGATAATGGAGGCAATCCAATCAGAAGTCAAAAAGCTCATCGATTCCGGCTTCATCCGGGAAGAACAACATCCCGACTGGGTAGCCAACGTCGTCCCCGTCGCCAAGAAGAACGGAAAGATCCGGATCTGCATCGACTTCCGTGATCTAAACGAGGCCTGCCCCAAAGACGAATTCCCATTGCCAATCACAGATGTCATGATTGACAATACTTGTGGATTCGAGCGAATGTCCTTTATGGACGGGTTCTCAGGATATAATCAAGTCAAGATGTATCCCGATGACGAAAAGCACACCTCCTTCAGGACACCTCTAGGGGTATATTGCTACACCGTCATGCCCTTCGGTCTGAAAAATGTGGGGGCAACCTACCAAAGGGCCATGAATGCCATTTTCCATCGGCAGATACGCAAAACGGTGGAATGTTATGTCGACGACATTGCGGTGAAAAGCCGCACTAAAGGTGATCACATAGCAGACCTGAGGGTGGTCTTCGACATCATGCGGGCTCATCAATTGAAGATGAACCCCACCAAGTCCTTCCTGGGGGTAGCCAGTGGCAAATTCCTAGGGTTTGTCGTGACTTCCACAGGAATCCATTTGGATCCGGAGAAAGTCCGTGCTATCCAAGAGATGCAACCCCCCAGAAGCCTCAAGGAGCTCAGAGGATTACAAGGACGATTGGCATATATCCGCAGATTCATTTCAAATCTCTCCGGGAGATGCCAACCCTTCGCTAAGCTGATGAAGAAGGGCGTTTCGTTCATTTGGGACGACGCTTGCCAGCAAGCATTTGAGGAGATCAAGCACTACCTCACCCAACCACCAGTCCTGGCAGCTCCGGTATCCGGAAAGCCTTTCCTGGTGTACGTCCGATCAATGGATCATTCTTTGGGAGCTCTACTAGCTCAGAATGATGACCAGGGGCGAGAACAAGCAATCTACTACCTAAGTAGAACGATGATCGGAGCCGAACATCGGTACAACCCGATCGAGAAGGAATGTTTGGCACTGGTGTTCGCCATTCAGAAAATGCGACACTATCTGGTGGGCCAAACCATAAATGTCATATCCAAAGTCAACCCCCTGAGGTTACTTATGACAAAGCCTTCTTCACTAAATGGCCGGCTGGCAAAATGGGCCATATTGCTATCACAATATGAGATGCATTTTCTGCCTCAAAAGGCTATTAAGGGACAAGCGGTGGCGGACTTCTTAGCTGAACACCCAGATCCCAGGGCGGCCAAACTCTACGAGGATCTCCCAGACGAGGTCGCCGAAGCCTGCCTGACCCAGACATTGTTCGAAGGACAAGTATGGCAACTTTTCTTCGATGGCGCGTCAAGAACAAGCTCTAAGGGACATACAGTTGCGGGGGTAGGAGTAGTACTCGTCTCCCCACAAAATTACGTGATTCCCCGAGCTATCTCGTTAACCGAGCCCTGTTCCAACAATGTGGCGGAATACAACGCTCTTTTGATTGGGATGCAATTCGCCGATGAGATTGGCGTTAAAAATCTCGAGGCATACGGTGATTCTAAACTCATCGTCAGCCAAGTTCGCGGAGAGTATGAGGTCAGGCATGAAGATCTAGTACCCTACTACAACGCGACAGTCCACATGGCCGAGAGGTTTTCAAACTTCTACATCGACCATGTACCGCGCAAGCAAAATGCGCATGCAGATGCACTTGCATCCCTTGCTGCCTCCTTAGCTCTTCCAGCTGGAGCAATGGAGAAGGTATTCGTCTATAGCCACGACCTATACTGCCCAAAAAGTCCCCTCGGAGACTACCAGAGGTCAACGGGAGATCGTCGCGGTAAGGAAACACTTGAAGTGTCGACCGATCCAGAACTTAAAGACTGGCGATTCCCCTACATTGATTTTGTCTTGTACGGCATCTTGCCCGAAGACACCAGGGAGGCGGCTGCCATCCGAAGGAAAGCCTCCAAATTCTACTACAATGCGATTTCGCGAACATTGTATCGTAGATCGCATGATGGGATCCTGCTCCGGTGCCTCTCATTAAAAGAAGCCCACGAAGTGTTGAAAGAAGCCCACGATGGTACGTGTGGAGCTCATCAACCTGGCCCGAAGCTGGCAAACCGACTCCAAAGATTGGGTTACTACTGGCCCAAGATGGTTGCCGATGTTGTTGCCTATGCCAAAAGATGTCACGCCTGTCAAATACATGGCGATTTCATCCATCAAGCACCAGGATACCTCCACTCTACGACCTCTACCTGGCCGTTCGAAATGTGGGGGATGGACGTGGTTGGTCCTATCAGCCCACCATCATCAAAGGGACATCGGTTCATTCTAGCGATAACCGATTACTTCTCAAAGTGGGCCGAAGCTATCCCTTTGCAAGAAGTGAAATCTTCTAACGTGATCAAGTTCGTGAAACATCACGTTATTTACCGGTTCGGTGTGCCTCGGCGGATTGTCCATGACAATGGACCCCAGTTCATCAGCCAGGCTTTTCAGAGATTCTGCGCCAAGTTCAGAATCCAGAGTGTGTCATCAACGGCATACTATCCGCCCGCTAACGGCCTCGCAGAAGCTTTCAATAAGACTATTGGCAAGCTTCTCAAGAAATTCGTCTCGAAAAGTCAACGAGACTGGGACGATAAGTTGGGCGAATGCTTATGGGCCTATCGCACGACTGTGCGAACCCCAACTAAAGCCACGCCATTTTCCTTGGTGTACGGATGCGAAGCCGTCCTTCCACTGGAAATCCAAATTCCATCTCTTCGCGTCGCCTTGACAGCGGAAATGACGACAGAGGAGAAGCATCGACAGCGACTCCAAGAATTGGAAGCCTTGGACGACAAGCGTCTGCAGGCCCAACAACAAATCGAGCTTTACCAAGCTCGTATCACCAGAGCCTTCAACAAGAAAGTCCAATCGTGAACTTTCAAGAAGGGCGACCTCGTCTTAGCCGTCCGAAGACCCATGGTCATGACACACAAGACGAAAGGAAAATTCCAACCCAAATGGGAAGGACCGTTTGTAGTAGAGTCAGTCTACTCAAATGGATCGTATCGCCTCATAACCTCAAATGGCGATACGCTCATGATGCCAATCAATGGCAAATTCCTGAAGAAATACTATCCCTAGATGGCATTCTTCCACCGATCAAGTTAAAAGTACACCTCTGATCAAACATCCGACGCCCTCGACGGTTAAGGATAGAGGAAAATGTTGGCTTTTAAGTCCAACATAAGTCCTCGACAACTCACCATGCTGAGGGGAATAGCATGGCTAGCCCGACTCAAACGGTAGTTGGTAAAGGCATGTCAAACCCGTTGACAGCTGAGGATTTGCTAAAAATCCTAAGGGACACGTTCCCATTTGATCCGAAGGCTCCGACGGCTAAGGATAGAGGAAAATGTTGGCCTTTAAGCCCAATATAAGTCCTCGACAACTCATCATGCTGAGGGGAATAGCATGGCTAGCCCAACTCAAACGGTAGTTGGTAAAGGCATGTCAAATCCGTTGATAGCTGAGGGTTTGCTAAAAATCCTAAGTGGACTTGATTCCACTCTTCCCTCCAAAAATCCCTTACCAATTCTCATCCATAGAATGGTAGGACCACAAAATGCAATCATTACTATGTTAACACTATACCTCTGGTAATGAATACTCTTCGTCGAGTACAAACCTGGCTTGTTAACTCTGCATAGAGTAACAAACTCTCAAATTTGCTAAGTTAACACTATACCTCTGGCACTTCAAATTCCACTTGTCAATTCTCATCAACAGAATGACAGGTCCTCAAATTGCTCCTATCTAAGCAAATTCTTGTCAAGTTAATATCACACCTCTGACAAAACTACTGTTTAAAGTTAACATTACACCTCTAAGCGGTACCTCGAGTGCCTGTCAAGTTAATATCACACCTCTGACAGTCACCTTTCTTCAGACTTCCATATCGAAGCTGAAATAGACGATGCCAAGTTAACACTACACTTCTAGCATCCGAGTCATTGCTAAGTTCAACAATACACCTATGGCTATGACCTTTCCTCGACTTCTTTAAGCCGAGACGACTAATGCCAAGTTCAACATTACACCTCTAGCATTACTATCACTGTTAAGTTAAACATCACACCTATGACAGTGACACCCTCAGTTTTCCCAAATAAAACTGAGATGCTGATGAGTTAGGTTAATATCACACCTCTAACTCACATCCTTGTCAAGTTAACATTACACTTCTGACAAGACCACTTCTAAACCGTTAAGTTAATATCACACCTCTAACGGTAAAAATCTTACTAGATTCCCCACGAGTCTAGTTTCATTTGATATTCTCCCCAACCGAGTATCAAATTCATTTTGGAGGCAGTGTTGGTTAACATTACACCAATAAACAATGCTTCCATTAAAATCCCCAGCTGATCTTAAATCAAGTTAATCCTAAATCCTTGATAAAAGTTCACCTTCTCTGGGGGTACACACTCTACTTGTCACTTTCTTTTATAAAGTGGCGGGTCCACCAAAATCATTCTTTTTGCTTCTAAAACAAAACATTCAAGACAACAGAAAGAGGCCAAAAGAAAAGTGTCACTTTTATTCATATCCAAACACGTGAAAGTGATACAAAACGCTCTCTTATACAATAAGATTGAGTGTTACAATTAAGGAGTACAAAGAAGTCCCTCTCTCTCTCTGAGGCCGTACTCACTCCTTGAAACTGCATCTGATCCCAGGTGCACAATTGGAGCCGGTTGCACTTTGATGCGTGACGCCAACTTCGAAAGCGCCCTAGCTGACCAAGCCAAGAGCAATGGTGTTCTTGAGGTCCAGTGGCAACAGAAGGTCCTGCAACCCTTCGTTCAGGCGCGTCTCTTTCCCTAGTAGACTATCCAACAAACATGGAGTCACTCTTGGGGTGAGAGCAGAAGTTTCGGAGTCATCACAAAGGATGCCACCCTCCACTCGGTCCAGCGACAGCAGAGAGTCCTGCATTCATCACCATCCCTTTCCCCAGCAGGCCATCCAACGGAGTGTCCTTGATGTGACTTCTGGAGTGGGAGAGGAAGAGGATCTCATCCGCCGCCGCAACCGCCGGACCACCCTCGCCGGTACTCAGCCTATCCGTCTCTTGCACCAGATCTGAAGAGACCTTGGCGAGGGTTGGGTCCTCGTCAGAGATGTAATATACTCTCTTATAGGTGACGAGGACCATAATATATTCTCTCATAGGTGAAGGTTGAACGAGTTCGCCGACCGAACTATTCTTCCAAGGGCCCAGCAAGCCTGCAAGGAACAAAAAGAGAGAATTAGAACAATCTGCAGCTTAGTGTAAACAGAGAAAAACTAAGTCAGCAGAGGCAAACGCGGGAATGATCCACGCAGTCAGCCAAATGCGGGAATGATCCATGCAGTCTACCAAGACGCAGGAATGACACGTGCAGCAAGCCAAACTGTTGCGTCAGCAGAGACAAACACGAATCAAAACGCGGTCCCATTCTGTGCCTAGGTCAAAGAGCACAAACGCCGAAAAGGCACAGACGCCGAAAATTGCCATCTCCATGAACAGGAGTTGCAAGGTGCGGGTCTGAAACCTTTTTTGGAATTCGTCCAAGGCATTGGCCATGAAACGCGCTAAGGCACAAGCCATAAAACGCGCCAACGCCAAGTGCCAAAGATTCCTGCACGCGCGTCCGGAGAAGTTCAAGCCCATGGTACAAATTCCAGAAGGAATGCACCAATGCAGACTTCATGAGGGGGTCCAGATGACATGAAGCCAAGGTACAGGCCATGATAAATCTAAGGTGTCATGGTGAAACGAACTGCATACCCGTAGAGACCTCTGTCAAGAGTTGTAATCTCTGCACCAGGACGCAAACGCGGTCACAGGGCAAAGAGGTGTTTTCTCCTAAAGAGACCAAACAGGGGCTTAAAAGCCCTGGGTCATCTTCAGAACCATCCTCATCCATGGAGACAATTCGCTGAGGAAGATGAAGGTTCTCAAAGCGCTCTCTCTTTCAAAAAACAAAATAGTCCAAAGGCAGGATTGAAGGGAGAAGGGGCGCCCTATTTATAGGCAGCTCCTGATAACAGCGGTTAATGGCCCCGTAATCTGAACCGCCGGCATTAATAACTGCACAACTGCCAAGATCCAATAAAGGCCGGACGCGTGTAACGCTGCTTCGAGAACCGCCGCTGGCGCTGATCTCCAACCGCCCGCACTGGTTTCTCATTTAAGAGAATCAATACTCAAGCCCAATCAGCAGCCGACGCGTGGACAACTGCTTCGGGAAACAAAGCGGAAAATCCGCATCTGACGTTTAAAGATCACACCAAATCCCTATGACAGGCTGTATGTAACGCCTGGGAGTTTACACCCAGACGCGGATTGAAGAACTATCCGCACATCCGCGTCCCAGAAAGATGCCCGCGCGAGTCAAAGTCGCGTCCCCTCAGAGAGCACTTGATCCATTTTTGAATTAAGGGAAAGGCACAAGGCTGTGTCTCCCGCGTCTGCCTGATCCGCTTCCTTCTTTGCAGAAGCAGATCCGCGTTATTCAGAGCCGTGTCTCCCTGAATGAATGCCGCGTCTCATGAAACAATGATGGCCGCGTCTCCCTATGGATTGATGCTGCGTCTTGTCAAAAGGACTTGGTCCTGCCTAAGTTCTCATGAACTAAGAACCGCGTCTCACCCTGTGATTGACGATGCGTTCGGAGGCCGCGTTTTCACTCTATGCTGCGTCTCATCAAGAAGACCGCGTTCCGATTTGTGATTGACGCCGCGTCTCATCAAAAGGACTTAGTAGAATCTAAGTTCTTATGAAATGATGACCGCGTCTCACTTTATGATTGACGCTGTGTCTCAGTAAAAGGACTTAGTGAAATCTAAGTTCCGGTAGACTGATGACCGTGTTTCACCCTGTGGGATTAATGCCGCGTCTCGCTAAGAAATCGCGTCTTTAAAGCAGTCTCTGCTTTTTCAAGGAACCTGCGTCCAGTCTCCTGCTTCTGCAAAGTCAGTTCAACAGTACACTGACGCAAACAGACAACCAACCACTCCCGGTCAAAAGCGCACCCGTGACAGACTAAAAGCAATCGGGGAGGTCTAGACTGTGTATCTAGACACTCAAACACGATCAACTCTGACGGCTTCAAAGAGTTCAACAGTACACTCACGAAGACCAATTCCAGATAAGATCAAACCCGAAGCATCAACAGTCCAGTCATAAAGGCGAACACGGCTAAGATCCAAAGTATTCCGAAATCCGTCCCATTCAACTGCGGAATATCAGAAACTTTGGAGGGGGTTCTGTAGGCTGTCTAAAAATGACTAACAGACCAGCCATTAAGGAAGCAGAGTCTCAAGCTCTAGACGCGAGAAATCGACGCTCGCGTCTCAGCATTAAGACGCGTTGGCTCTACACCCGCGTCACAACGTTCAGACGCGTCGGCCCGAAGCCCGCGTCTCAGCATCAAGACGCGTCGGCCCGACGCCCGCGTCTCAGCATCAAGGCGCATCGGCCCGACGCCCGCGCCTCAGCATCCAGACGTGAAGGCCCGAAGCCCGCGTCTCAAACTTCAAGGCGCGTTTGGCTCGACGCCCGCGTCTCAAACTTCAAGGCGCGTTCGGCCCAACGCCCGCGTCTCAGTTGCAACTGCCCTGATTGCGGGGCCAGTCACCGCGCATGTAGCGGGTAGTGGCCCCTCATTCGGGAGCATTTTCAGGAGGCACCTTCACCCCCTGAGATCCCTATAAATAGCCTTGTTTGCTATGAAGAGAGGGAGGGGAGTTTTTTTTTTTTTTTTTTTTTTTTTTTTTGTGGAGTTTTTGGAGAGAAGCTTGAAAAGATAGAGGCTTGAGAGGATCAAAGCTTGGCAGGAGGATCATCAAGAGAGAAGCACGACTCTTCAGCGAGCTTACTGAGTACTAGCCGCTCTTCGCCTACCTCCTCTTTGAGAGTTTTGGTAGACGGAGCTGAGTTACTCTTTCTACCGACCGAAGAGAAGACCCCCGACGGTCTAGGACGGTCATCTGGTCAACGGAGAACAAGATTCACTCTCCATCGCCACACGAAGAACCCAGCTTTAAACAAAGGGAAGATTCAGACATCCTCCCTCCCTTGTAACTGGAAAAGAGGGAAGAGTAGTTCTTTTGGTTGTAATCGTTTCGCTTGAATTAAGGAAATCTTTTACAGCTAAAACCACTTTCTCCGACCACCAAACTTTCCGGCCCCTACAGATATATTCTCCCAAGGCCCAACGAATATGCGAAAGAATGATTGAGGCTACCTGCGAGAAGTAAAAACCAGGAGATTAGAGTCCTGAAACAGAAAGATTGAAGAGCAGACGCGGCTATGACTGTGGTATTCAGATGCGGGAATGACCCACGCAGAAAGTCAAAACTCTGTTGCGACAAAAACTGACGCGATCAAAGTGGTGGACTTCGCGTACACACAGACTTGAACGCAGTCTAATTTTTAAGACCTGCGTCTAAAATATAAGACGCGAAGAGAATTAGACGCGAAAATTATCACATCTCTGTTTGATGAACAGGGGTTGCTACATTCAAGTCTGAAGCCTTCGGCCTGAGTTAAAGTTCTTCTAAGTCAACAGCCTCAAATGCGGGCTCTGTATGCAAAGCTCGCGGTCCAGGTGCAAAAGTCCATTACACTCGCGTCCAGGGGATTTTGAGTCGGAGTTCAGACTCAATCAACTCACACTTCATCAGGAAGTCTAAAAGGCGCAACTTCCAAATAATTGGCGCACCAGTCAGACTTCAAGAGAAGGTCAAGAAGATGAATCTCTTCAAGGGACAGCAAAACTGAAACTCAGTCAGGCCGAGTATTTCATGGCGGACAAGTAATTCCTACCCGCAGAATAACCCTTTAAAGGTTGAACTTTCTGCATCAAGGCGCGGACATAAAAGGTACTCAAAGAGACGCTTTTCGATCTTGAAATTACTTGACAATGATAATCTTCTGGAGAGATTAAAGAAAAGCATGAAAGCTTTGGGTCGTCGTCGTCCATGGGGCAAACCCCATTGAAGGAAGAAGATAAAGTCCCTCAGAGCGCCTGCTCTCGAGGGAAAACAGTCTAAGTAATGGACTGTTAAGGGGGTGAGGCCTATTTATAGGCAACCCATAAAGCCAGTAATTAATGGCGCACTAATCAGAGCCAGCAGCCTTAATTCCTGCACGAACGTCGGAGCCCAATAAAGAGCTGACGCGTGGATTGCCACTTCGGGAAACATCGAAGGACACGAGTCCCCAATCGTCAATGCCGATTTGGCATTTAAAGATCTAACAAGATCTTTAAGACATGCTGCATGTAACGCCTGGGAAGTTGCACCAAACGCAGGCCCAAGAGCCGCGTCCAAAAACTTGCACCCCTTTGCGAACTCGAAGGCGGCGTCCTTCTCATTCCTATTGAGAGAGCCGCGACCGCGTCTCTCGGAGCAGTTCAGAGCCGTGTCCCCTCAGCAAAAGGGACCCATTCCGAGGTCGCGCTTTGAAGTCACATAAAATTTGAAAGTTGCGCTCTGAAACTTGTGTCCACAACAGAGAAGGCCTATGTCATTCGCAGGGATTCTGGAGCTGCGTCTACATTGCGAGACGACAATTGTGTTCCTATCATAAACTCAATATAATTTGAGTTTGCACCGTGTCAAGGGTCCAGAGCCTCGCCTCTACTGAGCCAATGCTGCGTCCTCATTAACTGGCTGAGATCTATGCGTCTAAGACTGCGTCCTCACTGCATCTTGAACTCGGCGTTCAGATAGAATTAAGGGCTGCGTCTAGGGAGCCGCGTCCTTCCATAATCAAAGCCGCGTCTTTCGCACAACTTGAACGGTCAGAGTCGCGTTTCCCAGGACCGCGTCTCCACTATAAATCAGAGCCGCATTTCGCCCAAGAACTCAGTTCAGCCTGAGTTTATTATTTCATGGCCAGTCAAGGATCACAATCAAATACTACGGTTAGAAAATTGAATTCATCTACAGTGAAATAATGAAGATGGAGCAAAATTCTGAAGACTTTTATTATTTGATCTAAAAATGATAAAAGTAATACAAACGCTCTTGATGAATAAAGTGCTCTTTTTTTTACAAACAAAAAAAAAGGAGGAGGCTAATAATCTTGATTCGCCAAAGAACGGATTTGTTCTCGGAGACGATACATCTCGTGCTGACGCGCTTTCTCAGCCTCCATAAGAGCTTGGACCCCCAGTTCCTCCTCGGACAAAAATTTCTTCGCTGCTAGCTGTGCTTGAAGAGACTCCAGTCTGGAGGAATGAGTAGAAAGGTTCTCCTCAGTCTGTATCTTGGCAGTCTCCAGCTCCTCCAGCTTCTTCCTGGCAGCGGCAAGCTTCTGCTCGTTGATCTTAATCAAGGCTTCTGCCTTGGCTATAGTAGCTCAAGCTGTGGCAATAACCTGCTCTGCGCTCTGTATGACGATTTCAGATTCTTTTGAATCGCCAATCAGCCTTTGGTGGTCAGCCTGGAAATGGTGGAGATGGCGGGTCTCTTCAGATATTTGTTCCTCCATCTCCTTTCGCTCATGATCTTGAGCAGCAAGAAGCTTATTCAAGGTTGTTCGAGCCTCCTCTATTGAGTCAGCATTTTCCAGGGACTTGAGCTCTTTCAGATCGCTTCCCAGCTGCTCCACCAGCATCAAGCATACCCTAGCCTGCGAAGGACCCCAGTATGACCAATGTTCCCGATCTGGTTTTCAAGAAGTATTCGGCCAAACTCAAAAGAGCTGCCCCCAGAAAGGATAAGGTCAATGCATGATCGCATGGAAGCAAAGAACTGCTGCACCATTTGACGTGCCAGCTCTTCCATGATGTCATTGGCTAGAGAGAACTCTGCTGACGTACTCCCGGATCCCCTTTCAATTACAGGGTGAGAGACGGGAATCAATTCATCTTGCGCAGGAGTGCGGCCGACAACAGGCTCGTCAGGTACTGAGAGAGTCGTCGACACTTCCAGGGTGGTTATTGTTGTAGCAGCTTCCATGGCGACTGAAGTAACAGCAAACCTGACCTCTTTGGGTTCCTCGGTCGAGGTTTGAATTGTACTGCCTTTTGGATCAACGTTAGCCGCAAGATCCTCTACCTGAGCTCCCTCAGCACTCTCTGCAAATCACCAAAACGTCAACCATGACAATGAAAAAGAGGATATTCAATGCATCAGTATTCTCTTACCAAGCTGAGGATTTGAAGATGGCGAATTCCTGGGCAGATCTTGTAGGGTTGAGGCCTCCCCAACTTCGATAATTGCCCTCTCTTGAGGCATTTCAGTAGTAGGAGCCTCAACGCCCTCTTGCTGGGCCAGCTCTTGTATCATTTCCTCGATATGGGAGGAAGTTGTAGTCTCACTGTCAACGGCCAGCCCTATAGCACAAAGTTAAAAGGAAACGTCAAAACCTTTCCTAGCTAAAGGAGAAGTCGGGTCAAAAAAAAAAAGAGACAACGAGAGTACCTTCAGCAGCAGCGATTGTTGCTATTGGCGAAACCATCACAAGGTCACACCCTTATATTTCTTTCTCCGAAATATGCGAGAATTTACTCGGATCCGGAAGAACGGGTTCATCGCCAAAATCGACTTCATCACCCGAATAATATTCATACTCTCCGGACGATGAAGACGATAGTGCAACACAAGAGGCCTCGGCAATCGAGACTTTGCCACCAAGTACCCCAGTAGTAGGGCTGGGATCAACTACCTGCGGGCTGGGCATCAATACAGTAGGAGACCCGGGATGTTGCTCTTCATCTCTCTTCTCCTGAACTGAAGAAGACCCTGGCTGAGTTGAGACCCCTGGGATTTCAACATCATCCCTTCCCACCAGGTCAACCTCAAGTTGCTCCGCCTCTTCAGTTGGAGCGAGTTCATCTGCAAGCTCCCTTCTTCTAAGATCACGGGGCCCCTGCTGCGTAGCCCACGAGGACGAAGAAGGGGGATCTCTTCTTCCTCCTCTTCTTCCTCCCTCTGCTCCTCAACACTAGAAGGGACGGCCTCGGACATTGAAGCTTCAGCCCCCGAGTCTCTCCTAGCCTTTTTCGGAGTAGGCTCAACTTTGAAAGTAGAGCCATGGGGACGTTTGGACACAGCCCGTCAACGCTTTTTAGCAGGCTGCTCCTTGGGTGCTGCTGCTCTCGGTTCCACCCCTGTCTCCCCTCTTGCCTCTTTCTCAGCTGCTTGGTATTCATCCATGTCTCGCGCGCGTTTGTTGGACACCAATTTGTCCTCATAAGACGCTTTAATGCTCTTGATACATGAGTGATTTATTGAGTAATCAGGCATCTTGCTAGCCTGGAAATATCAAGTGCAGAAACTGAGACTCGTGTAGCAGTTGGGCGTCTTGTGAGGCAAGCTGAAAATAGCTTTTGTTCCCCCAGCCACACTGTAATACCAGGCCTGAGCACCTTCAAATAAATTCCCGCTGAAGGAGAGTTTGGCATTGGGGTTACCGACATATAATTGGTCATAACCGAATTGTCGGGCAAAACAGTTCGGCATATAGGGCTCGATCGTACATGAGTTCCTTGCCGAAAGATCAGATAGCCGGGTCTGATATTAATCAGCCACCAGAAGACTCCTGATGGCAACCTTGTGAAGTCATCTGGTCCCACAAGGTCAGCAAATTTATCTCCATAAGATGCACCGGTAATCTCGGGGAAGCAGCGGTCGAGTTGATAGTTCGAAATGTTCAGAATGCTTTTCCGAACATAGAACATATAATAACAAGACCAGCTGGAGTTCTCCAGCTTCTGCACAAAGGGGACAAACCCCTCGGATTGAGACACCTGCGTCATCAGTGAAGGGCATTGCATAACGTACCAAGCCATCAGGTACGTGTATGGAAGCTTAATCCTGGGGTTAGGGGTCTTCACTCTTGGCCTCCCTTCCGAATCAACCTCTGGTCTACCTTTGGAGTCAACAATGGCCTCCACTTTGCACAGGCTTTGAACCAGAGCCCGTAATCCACTTTGGATTCCAGCCGTCATTGCTGGAAGGAGGGCGATAGACCTGCCATAGGCCAACAAGACCGACGGGTACACCACATCGGCGACAATCACTTCATGCGGCAGTGTCGGCACTACGCAGCGCTTCGGCCATAGCATGAGAAAGCCCGCCAGTAGCGCCCGGTCAGAAATGGGGACCCGGGCTTGATGATGAAAGCTTTCGAAAATCGTATCAGGTTTGAAAGTGTCTTCATTCGACTCCGTGGTGTAAGAACTCACAGAGGCGTCAATCCTTTCAGCGATTTCTTCGTCGGTACTAGGAGCCAGAATGGTCACTGAGTGATCTTTCTCAGTTATACCTTTAAATAGGTAGCTCGCCCAAGACATCTGTTTGACACCCCTGGTCCTCCAGGAGGTTATTTGACCGCAGATATGGAAGTGACACAACACTTCCCAGTAGGTCTCGTATATCTGAGGGCACTCCTTCTTCAAAAGATGAAGCTCTTCAGAAGTTGGAACATATTCTTCATAAGGGGCGTCTCCCATAACCAGCCTCGAAACTTCGTATAGCTCATGGAGGGCGAGCCCCATCTCTCCGGCCGGAGTGAAGAATGTCCCCGTCAAAGGGTTATAATGCTCCAGGATCCCATAGAAATTATGGGAACTTTGCGGGATTCCATACTGCACCGCCCTGACCTCATGATACAGCCCCACCTCTTCCAGCAGAGCTCCGAGTTCGACGAGGACAAATCCCACCATCTTACCCCACCAGGACTTGTCGGAAGAATGGACCCACCCGAGCGGGCGGAAGTCAACGGGAAAATAACCCCTTACCTTCATGAATTGATTGATGAAGGTAGTGCCGAGCCGAGGGTTTTCCCCTATTGGATACTCAGATCTGATCAATTCGGGAAATAAACCGAAAACCTCTTTCCCGTGACCACCAGAGTGTGTTCTTTTGGCGCCTAGTATACCGAGAGAGACACCGGAGGCAGATCGAGTAAGGTCCCATTCCATTGCACGGTGACAGACATGTGCTGGAGATAGGATAGGGGATACATCCTCTCCATATTGGGAAGAAAGAATTTCCTATCCCCTATCTGGCGAAGCCACTTGTAATCGCTGTCATGCAAGGCACTACCATCCTCGTCAATGCCATCGCCAAAAAAGAAGACGGGTTTCCTTAACGGAGTGCGCGAATCTGTCTCAAACACTCCGTCGGTGATAATTTCCCGGAAGGTCCTCATGCTGACCTTAGAGATCTTCTCCCTTCGCTCCTTCGACTTATCAGTAGTCACAGGAGCAGTCTTCTGCAACATGAAGGTTAGATTGTGGTCAGCACCGCCTACGTGCCCGATGTGACACTTTTTAGATAGAGGGTTGGAGGAATATCATACTGTAAAAGAGAATAACACTTGATCAAGAATCTGAAAGAAAATGATTAAGTGTTTGCAACTCAAACGCAGAAATGAACCCAGACGCGGAGATCATCAAAATCTGCGTCTAGATCTCAAGATCGCGAGGCTAGCATGGAGCCCACATCTTAAACAATCCAGAACTTATGAAAATTTCTAAGTATCGAACTCAGACGCAAGATTCATTAAGACCAGCGTCTGATCTCACAAGACGCAAGAGTCGTAAGAAATCTGCGTCTGAATCCCTCGCACTTAGAAATATTCTAAGTATTGGATCCAAAACGCAAGGCTCAATGGGGCCCTGTGTTCAACAAACAGGTACGGACTCAAGCAGATAAAGACGTAGAGGTCATCAAACCTGCGTCCTGTTTATCGACTCAAGAACCGCGCCTGAAGACCAAACACGGGCATGAGCCCGCGTTGGCGGTTCACATTCAAAAGGGATTTAAGAGTTAAAAGAACTTTGTAAGCCCCTTTAATGGCGGAAACAAGGTCCGATGCTTTTTTAATACCTGAAATAGGGGTCTCCTGTATGAAGGAACCGCCCATTTGGGTCTCAGGAATGACCGCCTTTGAAGAAGAAGCAGTATGCTTAACTTTTGGTGCCATTGCGACCGAGGAATTGGTGTTGGGGATGAAAGAAACGAGAAGAACAAAAAGCTTCGAGTTTTCTTAACCCTAAGAGGTTCAAACGAAGAAGAAGAGTCTAATGATGACTCTTGAAAGACTGTCACCTTTATAGGCACAGTGATTCGCAGAGATACGCGGCGTTTGGCTCGACGCCTAATCTCTGCCTGACACGTGGAAAGCGTATTTAATGCAGCGCGAAATTCGTGCGCCAAAAAGAAGATGTCCCCTCAATTCTATAGGACACGTGGCAACGCGCTCACAGCACGAATTCGCATTCAACAGCTGCGTCTTCATCCCAAAAGACGCGTCCCTCCGAAGGTCGCGCCTTTTCAACTGGGCCGAAGCCACATCTACTCCACAAAGCGACAGCTGCGTCTTCATCCCAAAAGACGCGTCTCCCCGAAGGTCGCATTTTTTTCGCGTCTACCTCATGAAGCAACAGACGCGTCTTCATCTCAAAAGATGCACCCCTACAAGAATTGCGTCTCTGCAACATAACTAATGATGCGTCCCCACTCCAAATGAGAGTTGCGTCTTTAAAAAGCAACATGACCCCTGCGTCTACAGGACTTGCATCCAGTCCTTACTTCTGCAATTCAGTTCAACAATATACTGGCAAAAGCAGATGACTATTTACCCCTGATTCAAAGTACACCAACAACAAGCTCAAAGCACTGGGGAGGTCTAGACTGTGTATTTAGACACTCGCCACGATCATTCCTGGCGGCTTCAAAGGGTTCCACAGTACACTCATGAAGGCCATATTCCAGACAAGATCAAGTTCAGAGCATCTCAAATGATTATCAGTCCAATCATGAGAAGTATGAATTCAACCAGAGTCCAAAGTATTTCGAAATCCGTCCCAGTCAACTGCGAAATATCAAAAACTTTGGAGGGGGTTCTGTAGACTGTCTAAAAATCACTAAAAGACAAGTTACCAAAAAGTAGAGTTCCAAGCTCCAGACGCAGGACTAATCATGGTCATCACCACAGCGTCAAGACGCGAGGATCTAAACCCGCGTCTCAGCATCATTGCAACATCAATGCGCGAGGCTCAAAACCCGCGTCTCTGCAACGTCAAGGCGCAAGGCTCGAAACCCGCGTCTCTGCAACATCAACGCGCGAGGGTCGAAACCCGCGTCTCAGCATCACTGCGGCACCAAGGCGCGAGGGTCGAAACCCGCGTCTCAGTTATAACTGCCCTTGTTATGGGGTCAATCACTGCCCACATAACAAGGAAGTTAACCCCCATTATAGAGTGTTTTTAGGGGGCACGTTCACCTCTGGAACTTCTACAAATAACGCTTCTTGCTATTGCGAAGGGGTCGGTCGGTTGATTCAAAAAAGACTCTTCAAAGTGGAACTTGGCTCGTGAGCTATACAAACTCCGAGACTTCCACTAAAAAGAAAGAGAGTCTAGTTCTTCAAACAACTTGCTGCGTACAGGTTGAACTTGCTTATAATCTCTTGGAGATTCCTGGTCAACCGGAGCTGTGTCACTCCATCGACCTTCCAAAGAGAAGATCCCCAAAAGTTCTTGACGTTCACCCGTTCAATGGAAAACAAGATTCACTTTCCATCGCCACCTGAAGAACCCAGTATTAAACAAAGGGGAGATTCAAGTCTCAACATCTTCCCTCTCTTGTAATTGGAGTGTAAATCCATTGTAATTTTTCAATTGATTCAAGGAAATTTTACAAGGAACCCTATTCTCCTGTCAAACACCGGCTAACAGTCATATATGACCGTTGGGGTTACCGGTCGACTGCCCAGTCAACCGCACCCAGGTCTTGACCTATCGGTCGACCGGTCAGTCGACCGAGGCAAGAACCAAAGAGCAAAGCTCTTTGGCAGGTCGACCGGTGCCAGATCCAGAGAGTAAACTCTTTGGATCAGTCGACCGCCCGGTCGACTGGCGCTCAAGCCAGGGATTGTGCACATCAGTCGACCGTTCGGTCGACCGACTTCTGACTCGGTTGACTGGTCGGTTGACTGCCAGAAGGTTAGGTCAGGGATAATTATGGATTCAAACTTGGTCTTTTAACATCCCATAAAATCACATAAAATCACATAAAATCTACAAAATAAAGTTCATTGAAATACTTTGAAGTACAAATATGTGTGATAAAAAATCAACATATATTACAAACTTTTTGAATTATTTTTATGTTATAGAAATTTAGCCTTAAACAAAAACCCGTATTTTTCAAAATCAATCTTCAATTTGAAAAACAATTTTTTCAAAACTTCTTTCAAATACAAAAATAAGATATTTTAAACATTTTTGAAACTTAGTGTGTATGGATATGATCCAACACACATATAAGATGAAATATCTATATTTTTGACAATTAAGCTCTAAACAAAGTTTTGATAAATACAAAAACTTAAACACATGTTATAGAAACATCAAATAAGTTTTTATAAACATTTGAACCATCACTGTGTATGGATGAAATCCAAATGACATATAAATCATATAAACTCATTTTGATGAACTCTATTCATGAAAACGTAAAGATATCTTCTTTGAAGCTCAAAACCAAAACTTATTTTCTAAAATCAAAATTATTCTTATGGAAAATATTATATAAATTTTGTATGTGTATATATATGAGCTTGAGTAATCCACAACTAATCTATCATTTACATTTTATCTAAAATACAAAATCTTAACACTTACAAATATGACTCAAGTCTTCACAAAAATCTTCTCATGAAAATCTTCTTCTCCTTCTTGACTTGGTCCAGACTTTGATCAAAAGAGCTAGACTCCTCTTGAGTACTTGATGCCTCTTGATGCGCGAGCTCTCGAATCAACACGTGCTAGCTTCAAAACTTGACTTCGAATCTTTTGTTGAAGCTAAACACCGACTAAGTCTTGATAAATATCTGAAACTATATAAACACAAGATCATTAGTACTATAACTACATGAGTTAATCATCATCAAAACTAGGGTGATGGGCCTTTGGGCCAACACCCACTCGGAGTCGACACATCTAATCTGTCAATGGGTCACACCCTCTTCAGGTCCCTACCAAGTTCACAGTTACGTTGATGGGATTCCCCCCACTCGAAAGCAACTATAAATCCAACTCCACTGCTGAGATTTCCTCCTCTCGGAGGTTTGGATCATCACTCCGTTGATGGGTCCTACCCCACTCGGAGTCGACACATCTATTCTGTCGGTGGATTGTACCCCCACTTCAGAACCCTAACAAGTTTGCAGGTACCATTGATGGGATTACCCCCACGCGGATATAACACCGCAGGCTTGTCAAAACACTCCAAATCAACCGACCCTATCAAAGATACAGATTAAACATTCCGAAAAGGTATGATCATCCTAGTATTATCTGAACATAAACCCCTTTTATTCCAGATAACTTAGTTTTTGCATATGCCTGCATGTATTATTTATCTTGGATTAACATGGATTATGTATATTTAGCTTATAACCGCACAAGATATATGATATATCCATGAGAATTTTCTTGTTTGGATTATCTATTGGCCCAGAGGCCCTTCACTCTAGTTTTGATGATGATTAATTCATGTAGTTATAATATACTAATAATCTTGTGATATTTAGTTTTAGATATTTGATCAAGATATTAGTAGGTGATTAGCTTCAACAAAGGAGTTATGAAGCTTTCACATATTGATTCAAGAGCTCGAGCGTCAAGATCGCATCTAGTACTCGGTTGGAGTCAAGCTCGTTGGATCGCGTTTGGATCGAATCTACTTGGAGAAGGAGTTCTATAAGAAGACTTCGGTTTATATTTAGTTTAGTTGTTTAGATATTGTGTAAAGATTAGATAGTGTTGATATGCTCAAGTTCGCATACACACCAAGTTTTAAGTTTATTGGTTTTGTTTTTCAGTTTAACCGATTTTGGATTTCATGTAAAAAACATAGATATATATCTTTACATGTATATTGGATTCTATCAATATACAATATGCTTCAAACTTGTTTCAATATCATATTTTTGTATTTGCATCAGTTTGGAGAAAACGGTTTTCCATTTCAATAATTCAAAGTTTGGAAAATACTGATTTTTATTTTAAGCCAAATTTCAAATCACAAATAGTTTGTAATATGTGTTGAATTTTAGTCACACATATTTGTATTTCAAAGATCATAAAAGAACTTATTTTTTTGAAATTTATGTATATTTTATGAGATTTTTAAGAAGATAAAAAACTAAGTTTTTAATCCTTATAAAAGCTAGACCTGACCTTCTGCCGGTCGACCGGACGGTCGACCGCTACAGAAGTCGGTCGACCGGTCTGATCGTTCGACGTGCACAAATGTGCACGGAGGCTTGGGCTGGTGGGCCGGTCGACCGGGCAGTCGACCGTCCAGAGAGCTCTGCTATCTGGAAATAGCCCCGGTCGTCCGGGCGGTCGACCGGCAGAGAGCTGCTGCTCTCTGTATCCAGTGCCGGTCGACCGTGGCTTAACAGTCATAAAAATGACCGTTGGCCGGTCGACCGGGTGGTCGACCGGAAGGGCAATTCTGCCCTTTCCAGACTGCCAACAGGCAGAATTTTGGTGGGTTATAAATACCCATCCTCTTGAGCTATTTTAGCTAAGTTTTTAGAGAGCAATTTTTCTCACCTTTACAAGTGTTTAACAACAAGTTTTTGAAAGAGTTTTGGGCTTAAAGATTTCATCTTTATTTGTTTTAAAAAGGGTTGGAAATTTCAAAGAAAAAGAGAAGTCTTTGGGAATTGTTTTGTTCTTCATTTCTACTTAAATCCTAGAAGTTTTCCCAAGTATTTTCTTTGTGATTTTGATTTTCAAACACTTTATTTTCTCACACTTGAGCTATCATATCTATCCTATATATTAGGATCTAGTTTTGTGGGAAAACTGGTTTGTGGTTGTGGAGACCACTAAGTGTTGTAACCTTCTTTACTTTGTGATATCCCTCTAGTGAGAGGTGATTGTGAAGGTTGTGTTGATATCCCTCTAGTAAGAGGTGATTGTGGAGGTTGTGTTGGTATCCCTCTAAGTGTAGAGGTGATTGTGATTGTTGTGTTGGCTTTGAGCCTTATCCCTCTATTGTGAGATTGATTGTTGTTTGGCTAAGTGCTTATTCCTCTAAGTGTAAAGGTGATTGTGGATGGTTTGGCTTTGTGCCTATCCCTCTGGTGAGAGGTGATCATTGTTTGGCTAAGTGCCCATCCCTCTAAGTGTAGAGGTGATTTGTGTTGTGCCTTGCCTCTAGTGTAGAGGTTGTTGTTGGTTGAGAGAGGAGTTGCGTACTCTAAAGTTGTATTACCCAAATCCTCAGTGGAGGTTCCCTATGTGGGAAGTCCTGTGTGGACGATATAGTAGAAATCCTTCTGTGTGAAGGCGGGGACGTAGAGCAGTGGCTCGAATCTTGAAACATATCTTTGTGTTTGTGATTGATCCACTATTTTTAAACTCTCACTCTCTTATATTATGCCTTGCATTGATTCATATTATTCATATCATACTTATATGCTTGGCAGTGTTTGTGTGTCATATTTGTATTCAACCAAGAGAGCTTTACATAGCACCTCAACTCTTATTTAGAGGAATTTAGAGGAGATAGTTCAGAGCCCTTCACCGAGAATTCGGCTACACTCTTTGGTTATCTTAAGTGTTTTGCAATTTGTTTTTAATTCCACATCATTTGTCATTAGATTAGCCTTACATCTATTCACTCCCCTCTAGGTGTACTTTCATTATTCCCTCGACGTACTTGTTTCATGTGATTAGAAGCCAAGCATACATAATTTTGTTGATCCAATCTGTTAGACTTATATTGACTTTCATTATATTTATTGTGTATATCTAACAATTGATTTAAGATATTCTGCGGCATGCCGGTGTTCGCATACTCCCCCCGTTGACAAGAATGTCCCCCGTTAGGATCTCAAAGCTTGTACGTCCCGCTGATGGGATTTTCCCAACCCAGAGACAACAACACGAGCCCCCGCCTACTGGCAATCAAAACTCTCCATTGTGGGTTCTATCCTGACTCGAATTCCCTACTCTCCTGTAGGAATTTTCCCTCACAGAGCCTGTTTATAGCTCCGTTGATAGGATTCCTCCCATTCAGCAACAACCGTGAACCCAACTCCGTTACTGGATTTTTCCTACTCAGAGGCCTAAAATTTATCTCCCCCACTCAAAATAACATAAATTCGCCAAATCACTCCATATCCAATCAACCATACCAGAGATAAAGATTAGCACTCTGAAGAGACATGGTCGTATCAGTTTAAAAAAAATAACGGTAAAAACAAACCAGGCAAGATCCAAACAACCATTTCAATATATATATATATATATATATATATATATATATATATATATATATATATATATATATATATATATATGTATGTATGTATGTATATTTCTATTCCAAAGATCTTTCCATTCCGAATACATTCCATTTAAACATATTTGATTACATCTGACAAGAGTAATACAAATCCCTTTTACGCCTCTGTGTTTAGAACTTTTTGGAAAAAAAATACAGATGATTCAGATCAAAGTCCGCCTAAAGTATCTTCGCTTCCCCGACTTCTATTCTGTAGACTCTAACAAGTGGAGAAGTGGAGGCATCCGTGGTGGTCAAAATTTGATCCTCATCAGAATAATGACACATGCCTCTGCTACTGAGAACTTTTTCCAAGAAGTCTACAACTCCCAAAGCAACCCAGAGCCTCCGCCACATCTAGCTTTCCCCACGACAGCCTCTGCCACATCCAGTTTTTTTGAAGCCAGCCTCTGCCTCATCCAACCTTCCACGGGTCATCCTCCGTTCCGAAGGCCCTTTCATCCCGGAGCCGCTTTTCACCACTCCAAGGTTTTTACCTTTCTGAGGTCTTTCTCGTTCTAAAAGTCTCCGACCCTGTTAGGATTTTGTCTTATTTTTCAAGAAGAGATGATGGTCCAAAAAAATCCAATTGAGTTGGAGAAGATGATGGCTTAAAGCAGAAGCAAATTAAGATGAAACAGTTTTTTTCCAGGCGATTGCAAGTTTCCTTTTCAGGAGGAGTATGAATAGGATTTAATTCCTATTCAATGAAAGATTTATTTCTAAAAATTAAAGGCTCTAGAATCTTTCTAAATCAAGGAGATCAATTTCTAAATGGATTGATCAAGATTTTTCAACCATCCAAAGACCAAGATCATCTCATAGTCCAAATAGGAGTTGTATTGTAAAATCCTATAAATAAAGGTTGTAACCAAGCATTATAATTGCCTCAACCAAACAAGTCTCAAGGAGTTTCTACAACAGAGAATCTCAAGCAAAGGAGACCAGAGGAAGCTAAGAAAGAGAGGAGCAAGTTGAAAGTGCATAGAGAGAAGGTAATACTCTTGTAATCTAGGGCTAGATTCAAGTGGAAGGTGAATACTCTTATTGCATCAAGAGAAATGTTAGATCTCTTTGTACCAAGTCTATTAATACAGCTCTCTCAAGTTCTCTCCCTGTGGTTGTAGGCCAAATTTGGGCCGAACCACGTTAAATCCTTGTGTTCTTTCTTTATTATACTTTTGTCTAAGTATTGCTAGTTTGCTTTACATCAAGCTTTCCTTTTGCAAGTATTGTTCATATTGCCAAGTTCCGCTAACGTCGATCCTGAGAGTCGCAACAATTGGTATCAGAGCATATCAATTTCACAACAATTGGTATCAGAGCTAAAGATTGACGAAGAGAAATATGTCGAAGATAGGAAGTTTTACGACAAAGTTCGAGGTCGAGAAGTTCAATAGCAAAGGAAACTTCAGCTTATGACAAAAGAGGGTGAAGACGTTGTTGGTGCAACAAGGTGTTCACAAGACCTTGCAGGGTAAATCAGCAAAACCTGCAGGTACATCAAACGAGGATTGGAAAGAGATAGATCTAAAGGCGGCAAGCACGATCCAACAATGTCTCGCAGACGAGATTATGTACAACGTGATGGATGAAGAAACGGCTGCGGGATTGTGGTCAAGGTTAGAAATATTGTATATGGCGAAAAGCCTCTCCAACAAGCTGTATCTCAAGAAACAATTATATGGGCTACGCATGAAGGAAGAGACAACAGTATTGGAGCATCTAAACTTCTTCAATAAGGTCATTAGCGAGCTTCTAGCTGTTGATGTCAAGATCGACGAGGAGGAAAAGTTCTCAATTCTCTTCCAGAGTCATATGATCATATCGTCACCACCCTGCTCTACAGTAAGGAAACTCTCATCTCGAAGGAGGTCACATCAACTCCCTTTGTAATATCCCTAATCTAAAAATACTGTATTTTTATTTTTCTACAAGTATTTATTTTATTTTACTAGTTATTTTAGTATTATTTGCTAACTTGATTTATTATCATTATTAGTATTAGTATTATGTATGACTTGTAGACTCTTATTGCTTATATTTAATTATTTTAAATTATTATTAATGGGTATTATTATTATTTTCATTCCAAGCCCAATAAGCCCAAAACCCATTATCATAAGACCCTTACCCATTAACCCAATTCTAATCCTAATCCTAATCCTAATCCAAATCTAAATCTATAATCTAATTTAAATATTTAATCATAATTCAAATTCCAATCCAAATTTCCATCCTAATCCTATCTTACTAAATTAAGCCATTTAAATCTAATTAGAATTCATAAATCTAAAATATCTTATATCATATATAAACACCTAAACTCCTTTTTCTCTTCTTTCTCAAGAGAAACCCTAATCCAACTCTCCCCACTTTCATCTTTGTCTTCTCCTCCAAACTCTTTTTCTCTTCTACCTCCAAAAGAAAATCCTGATCCAACTCTACTCATCTCCTTCCTTCTTTTCTCCTCATGAACAAAAGATCTTGAAGTACAAATTGAGGAGCATGTCAGGGGATCACAAATCAAGTAAGTAATTTATTTTATCAAAATTTATTTTATCAAAATTTATTTGATATAAATTGTTTATTAAAATCATGTCTCACTATAATCTCCATGAATATGTTTATTCATCAAAAACCCAACTAAAAATACATATGAAGATCTACCAACTTATAATTTTAATTTATATTTTTCTGAAATTTTATTTATAACAAAGAATCAAAGAAAAAAATAATAAAGCAAAAAAAAAAAAAAAAAAATCTGCCGGCTGCTGCACAGACCGCTTGGGTCTGTGCAGAGCCAGGCCGGCCAGGCCGCACCTGGCCTGGCCAGGGCCTGGCTGGCCCGGGTTCCAGCCAAGGTCGGCCCAGCCTATTTAAGGGGGAAAAAAAACAATTTAACAGGCCGACCAGACCTGGCCTGGCCTGGGCGGGCCTGGCCCGGGTCTGGCCTGGCTGGGCTGCCTAAAAGAAGGAAAAAAAAAGAAAAAAAAAACGAAATTCTGGACCAGGCCTGGGTCCGGCCTGGTCCAGCTTGGACTGGCCCGACTGTAGCAGTTAAAAAAAAAAAAGAAAATAAAAGAAAAAGGAAAGAAAGAAAGAGAGAAAGATGGATTTGTATTTAGAATAATTAATTAAAAATATCAGAAAAAAATGGAGAAAAAAATATAAATAATAGTTTATAATACTTCTACTTTCTATGACAAAAATCTTAATCTAATACCAACATAAAATCAACCACTTTAAAGCCATTTTCCTTACTTGTAAATTCAAACTCGTTAAATATTTTAAAGATTAAGCCTATTAAAAATCCAACAAAAATTAGAATTGGTTTAAATTAAATCTACTAAATTCATTAAACCTAAAGCATCATATCTACAACTCCCAAACTAATTAACCAAGATTTAAACTCCTTAAAATATCTTTTTAAAAAAATCTAACAATTCCTATTGAATAATTCATGTAGATTTATCAAGGCCTTGTAATCTCAGTGCTTCGGACTTGGGATGGATCTCAGATGAGTGTTACTTCTTTGTTTTGTAAGTGTCTTATTTCTCTGGTTAGTGAGTGTTCGTTCATGTGTATTTACCGTTGTCAGTTTGCATTTACATGTTGCTGTTATTATTTCATGTGATTTCCTGTTATATTTTATTAGTTTCATTACTTGTATTCGTTCATGAGATATCTATGATTGTTCACTTTAATTATCTAGTTAATAGGAGCTTGTATCAATATCTTTTCATGTGTTGATAGTTTAGCATTGTTGGCTTAGGCCTAGTTTTGATATACCTTTAGACTGTGACTTGACTCGATCTATTGATTGAATAGATTAAGTGCATAGTTGAGCATCAGATATATAAGGATCTTGTATTTGGACATTGAGATATTAGAGATATATCATTTCATGAATAGATGATTATTGTTTCAGACTGGGTTTAATTGTAAAGAAACTTGGACTGTACACTAGGTTGACCTTATGTTGGATTGGTTCGTGATTATGGTTTACGATCTACAATTTATCTGAACAATTATCAGACTTGATATTCCTCACTTGGTGATAATTCAGTTAAGAAGTTATTCAGATATTTGAGGACAGATGATATATTTCATATAGAGTACTTTTCAGACTTGTTATTCTTTCATTGGTAATAACTTAAGTGGTGATTCATTTGGGTATTGATGATGGACTTGTTATGATGTTAGAGATCGGATACTTGATGCTTGGATCAGTATATGGACTTAGTTGGAGTTTAAGTCGAACTGAGATTTATGTTATTGACATTGGATATGGACCAGTATTTAGATATGACTGAATCAGTTGGATTGTGATTTAGATTGATCTTGAGTCAGAGTTGACCTAGATTTATGTTCTGAGATTTATGTTCTTTATAACGAAGCCTGATCTGCATTAAGATGAGATTGACGTAGTTGGTTTATAGTTGTGAGCATTTGGGATTTGTTTAGATGATATGTTGTTGATGTTGAGTACCAAGAGTAGATATTCTAGACCACATGTTGCTTGAGGATGTTTCATCTGTAGTTATGATTATGGAGTATGTTGACTTGTTGATATTGAGGACATACCATGTGCTTCATGTTAGTTATTGACTACATCAATTGATAGAGATTGAGTTATTTTGATAGTGATCTATCCTACATCAGTGATCTTCTATTTCAGAGTTATCAGATAGCAGTTATCAGTTTATCAGTAGATTTGATTATTCTTATTGATGATATAATAGGTGAGAGTTTAGTTGGATACTCATGAGTTGAACTTGACTGACTATATTCTTGTATTTACCTGATACTATCTTGTCCATGTTACTTAATTGCTGGGAAAATATTATTACACGGTAACAACACCCGCATGTTATACCTGTTATATATATTCCTGTTATACCGGTATCATGTTCCTTGATACTTTATACTCCTGTTATACCGGTACCCTGACTTTCACATGTTGATATTGTTACCGTGACTACCACTGTGTCATCCCAGTGATTTAAGTAACATGTATATTAAATAATCTTGATAAACTAAAACATGATAATAAACAACTTGCACTGGGATTGGGGAGATTGATGGAGGAGACAGCGTCCGTATTTTGGGTGGACCTATGATTTAGGTTGCGCAGTCGAAAGAGGGTTCCACTGCAGGGTTCCCGTGGGGTGACTGGCACCCCGTCATGTTTTATTCCTGTTATACATGTTCCTGACTACCTTGCGGTAGGTCCTGGTTCAGCGCCAGGAGTCTGGGCCGTGGTCCCGGGTATGCACGGGACCCACCTAAAGCATGGACAATGTCTCCAACCGATCAGTTTCAATAACTGAGGACATCGATTGGCATGTGTGGTAGGCGTAGTATGGAATGCGTCTATTACATGTGACAATTGGTGTTCGCTGACATAATTAATAATAAACTGTTGATGCTTTGTGACTGACTGTAATCACTTGATTGTATATCTATTTATATCATTATTGTAACCAGGACCAGATTTATGACCAGACTTGGATACCAACCTAGTGACATGTGATAGGTTACACATCTAGACATCTGTTGTTTGCTACAGTTGCCTTACTTGTCTTGTACATGTACTCTTATTCTTGCTATCTTTATTTGTGTTGTTATCATGTATATTACAGTTCAGTTATTTATCTTGTTATTCAGACTGTTATATCAGCAGTTGTTCTTATTATTATTTATGCACATTGTTCTTCTGCACGAGCTCTTTCCCCTTTACACACACACTCACCATGGTCGCGTTCTGATGACCCTGGATTTGCACGTCCAGATATTGGACGATTGTTCTATTGTGCAGGTATTCGACGAGACTGTTCATCTTGCGAGGGACTGGACGCTCTTTCTTCTGTTCTGGTATCCTCACCTCTTTTATATTTCTGTCATTTCCTGATTCCACCTTTATCGCTTTCAGCTGCCATTTTCTTGTCATTATTCATCTGCTATCATTGTGATTGTCATGGATATGTATTATTGCAGTAATCGATGATTATTATAGTTCTGATTTATAGCTTTTTCAGGCTAATTTAGGCTTAGCGTGTATACGTGGGGTATTTTCCTCGCGTATATACGTCGCCGACCTTCGACGCGACTCCGTTTCCGCGGATTTTGAGAAGCGGGGCGTGACAGGGTTTTCGTGGTATCAGAGCCTAGGTTTTCGACTTGCGATCTTGAATTTTGACTCTTGTTTCGCAAGAGAGACCTAGTTCTTACCGGTAACTTGAATAAGTTATACTTGCACTGCAATATACATACACTATTCACATGATAATATTGATTCCCTTTGGAATTCCATTCTTGATCTGTTGATATCCACGATTCCAACACTTCATTTAGAGTGATTTGGATGTCCATCTTGATTTCATCCTTCTTTCCTATTTGTTTCTCCTAATTCCATCTCTTGAGATTGGTTACTCCTTATTGAAGCCGGTAGCAAAAATCAGAGCGCGCAGCGGAAGCGTGGTGAAGTCTCGATGCAGTAAGAAGTGGTGTGGAAGCTTCATTTTCTTCCTAATTTGATTTTTTTATCATTCCCCGCTTTATTGAAATTTCGAGGACGAAATTTTTATTAAGGTGGGTAGAATGTAATATCCCTAATCTAAAAATACTGTATTTTTATTTTTCTACAAGTATTTATTTTATTTTACTAGTTATTTTAGTATTATTTGCTAACTTGATTTATTATCATTATTAGTATTAGTATTATGTATGACTTGTAGACTCTTATTGCTTATATTTAATTATTTTAAATTATTATTAATGGGTATTATTATTATTTTCATTCCAAGCCCAATAAGCCCAAAACCCATTATCATAAGACCCTTACCCATTAACCCAATTCTAATCCTAATCCTAATCCTAATCCAAATCTAAATCTATAATCTAATTTAAATATTTAATCATAATTCAAATTCCAATCCAAATTTCCATCCTAATCCTATCTTACTAAATTAAGCCATTTAAATCTAATTAGAATTCATAAATCTAAAATATCTTATATCATATATAAACACCTAAACTCCTTTTTCTCTTCTTTCTCAAGAGAAACCCTAATCCAACTCTCCCCACTTTCATCTTTGTCTTCTCCTCCAAACTCTTTTTCTCTTCTACCTCCAAAAGAAAATCCTGGCCCAACTCTACTCATCTCCTTCCTTCTTTTCTCCTCATGAACAAAAGATCTTGAAGTACAAATTGAGGAGCATGTCAGGGGATCACAAATCAAGTAAGTAATTTATTTTATCAAAATTTATTTTATCAAAATTTATTTGATATAAATTGTTTATTAAAATCATGTCTCACTATAATCTCCATGAATATGTTTATTCATCAAAAACCCAACTAAAAATACATATGAAGATCTACCAACTTATAATTTTTAATTTATATTTTTCTGAAATTTTATTTATAACAAAGAATCAAAGAAAAAAATAATAAAGCAAAAAAAAAAAAATCTGCCGGCTGCTGCACAGACCGCTTGGGTCTGTGCAGAGCCAGGCCGGCCAGGCCGCACCTAGCCTGGCCAGGGCCTGGCTGGCCCGGGTTCCAGCCAAGGCCGGCCCAGCCTATTTAAGGGGAAAAAAAAAACAATTTAACAGGCCGACCAGACCTGGCCTGGCCTGGGCGGGCCTGGCCCGGGTCTGGCCTGGCTGGGCTGCCTAAAAGAAGGAAAAAAAAGAAAAAAAAAACGAAATTCTGGACCAGGCCTGGGTCCGGCCTGGTCCAGCTTGGACTGGCCCGACTGTAGCAGTTAAAAAAAAAAAAGAAAATAAAAGAAAAAGGAAAGAAAGAAAGAGAGAAAGATGGATTTGTATTTAGAATAATTAATCAAAAATATCAGAAAAAATGGAGAAAAAAAATATAAATAATAGTTTATAATACTTCTACTTTCTATGACAAAAATCTTAATCTAATACCAACATAAAATCAACCACTTTAAAGCCATTTTCCTTACTTGTAAATTCAAACTCGTTAAATATTTTAAAGATTAAGCCTATTAAAAATCCAACAAAAATTAGAATTGGTTTAAATTAAATCTACT
Source organism: Agave tequilana (assembly GCA_038442645.1). Classification (NCBI taxonomy): domain Eukaryota; kingdom Viridiplantae; phylum Streptophyta; class Magnoliopsida; order Asparagales; family Asparagaceae; genus Agave; species Agave tequilana. The sequence goes on from JAVJIF010000936.1 coordinate 164,172, forward strand.
AAATTCATTAAACCTAAAGCATCATATCTACAACTCCCAAACTAATTAACCAAGATTTAAACTCCTTAAAATATCTTTTTAAAAAAAATAACAATTCTATTGAATAATTCATGTAGATTTATCAAGGCCTTGTAATCTCAGTGCTTCGGACTTGGGATGGATCTCAGGTGAGTGTTACTTCTTTGTTTTGTAAGTGTCTTATTTCTCTGGTTAGTGAGTGTTCGTTCATGTGTATTTACCGTTGTCAGTTTGCATTTACATGTTGCTGTTATTATTTCATGTGATTTCCTGTTATATTTTATTAGTTTCATTACTTGTATTCGTTCATGAGATATCTATGATTGTTCACTTTAATTATCTAGTTAATAGGAGCTTGTATCAATATCTTTTCATGTGTTGATAGTTTAGCATTGTTGGCTTAGGCCTAGTTTTGATATACCTTTAGACTGTGACTTGACTCGATCTATTGATTGGATAGATTAAGTGCATAGTTGAGCATCAGATATATAAGGATCTTATATTTGGACATTGAGATATTAGAGATATATCATTTCATGAATAGATGATTATTGTTTCAGACTGGGTTTAATTGTAAAGGAACTTGGACTGTACACTAGGTTGACCTTATGTTGGATTGGTTCGTGATTATGGTTTACGATCTACAATTTATCTGAACAATTATCAGACTTGATATTCCTCACTTGGTGATAATTCAGTTAGAAGTTATTCAGATATTTGAGGACAGATGATATATTTCATATAGAGTACTTTTCAGACTTGTTATTCTTTCATTGGTAATAACTTAAGTGGTGATTCATTTGGGTATTGATGATGGACTTGTTATGATGTTAGAGATCGGATACTTGATGCTTGGATCAGTATATGGACTTAGTTGGAGTTTAAGTCGAACTGAGATTTATGTTATTGACATTGGATATGGACCAGTATTTAGATATGACTGAATCAGTTGGATTGTGATTTAGATTGATCTTGAGTCAGAGTTGACCTAGATTTATGTTCTGAGATTTATGTTCTTTATAACGAAGCCTGATCTGCATTAAGATGAGATTGACGTAGTTGGTTTATAGTTGTGAGCATTTGGGATTTGTTTAGATGATATGTTGTTGATGTTGAGTACCAAGAGTAGATATTCTAGACCACATGTTGCTTGAGGATGTTTCATCTGTAGTTATGATTATGGAGTATGTTGACTTGTTGATATTGAGGACATACCATGTGCTTCATGTTAGTTATTGACTACATCAATTGATAGAGATTGAGTTATTTTGATAGTGATCTATCCTACATCAGTGATCTTCTATTTCAGAGTTATCAGATAGCAGTTATCAGTTTATCAGTAGATTTGATTATTCTTATTGATGATATAATAGGTGAGAGTTTAGTTGGATACTCATGAGTTGAACTTGACTGACTATATTCTTGTATTTACCTGATACTATCTTGTCCATGTTACTTAATTGCTGGGAAAATATTATTACACGGTAACAACACCCGCATGTTATACCTGTTATATATATTCCTGTTATACTGGTATCATGTTCCTTGATACTTTATACTCCTGTTATACCGGTACCCTGACTTTCACATGTTGATATTGTTACCGTGACTACCACTGAGTCATCCCAGTGATTTAAGTAACATGTATATTAAATAATCTTGATAAACTAAAACATGATAATAAACAACTTGCACTGGGATTGGGGAGATTGATGGAGGAGACAGCGTCCGTATTTTGGGTGGACCTAGGATTTAGGTTGCGCAGCCGAAAGAGGGTTCCACTGCAGGGTTCCCGTGGGGTGACTGGCACCCCGTCATGTTTTATTCCTGTTATACATGTTCCTGACTACCTTGCGGTAGGTCCTGGTTCAGCGCCAGGAGTCTGGGCCGTGGTCTCGGGTATGCACGGGACCCACCTAAAGCATGGACAATGTCTCCAACCGATCAGTTTCAATAACTGAGGACATCGATTGGCATGTGTGGTAGGCGTAGTATGGGATGCGTCTATTACATGTGACAATTGGTGTTCGCTGACATAATTAATAATAAACTGTTGATGCTTTGTGACTGACTGTAATCACTTGATTGTATATCTATTTATATCATTATTGTAACCATGACCAGATTTATGACCAGACTTGGATACCAACCTAGTGACATGTGATAGGTTACACATCTAGACATCTGTTGTTTGCTACAGTTGCCTTACTTGTCTTGTACATGTACTCTTATTCTTACTATCTTTATTCGTGTTGTTATCATGTATATTACAGTTCAGTTATTTATCTTGTTATTCAGACTGTTATATCAGCAGTTGTTCTTATTATTATTTATGCACATTGTTCTTCTGCACGAGCTCTTTCCCCTTTACACACACACTCACCATGGTCGCGTTCTGACGACCCTGGATTTGCACGTCCAGATATTGGACGATTGTTCTATTGTGCAGGTATTCGACGAGACTGTTCATCTTGCGAGGGACTGGACGCTCTTTCTTCTGTTCTGGTATCCTCACCTCTTTTATATTTCTGTCATTTCCTGATTCCACCTTTATCGCTTTCAGCTGCCATTTTTTTGTCATTATTCATCTGCTATCATTGTGATTGTCATGGATATGTATTATTGCAGTGATCGATGATTATTATACTTCTGATTTATAGCTTGTTCAGGCTAATTTAGGCTTAGCGTGTATACGTGGGGTATTTTCCTCGCGTATATATGTCGCCGACCTTCGACGCGACTCCGTTTCCGCGGATTTTGAAAAGCGGGGCGTAACACCCTTATCTAATGAGATTAGGAAAAGGCCAAATCAAGAAGAGCGGACAGGATCGGGTTTGGTGGTCACGGGAAGGAAAGAAAGTGGAGAAGGAATAAAAGGTCCAAGCTCATCAAAAGCGTGTCACTTTTGTCACAGGAAAGGTCATTGGAAGAATGACTGCAAGCAGCAACAAGAGTAGCTGAAAAAGAAGGGGTAAGCTGCGGAGGCAGACGTAGCAAGTGGTGTAGAGGACACCAAAATATTAATGGCTTCTTATGCAGATAACACTTCTCAAGGTAAAGGCTAGATATTTGATTCAGGTAGTACGGTTCATGTATGTTTCTAGAAAGAGCTGTTCAATAACTCCTTAGTTGCAAAGGAGGAAGGGATTGCCAAGATGGTGGATGGCTCGGCTTGCGAGGTCATCGGTACTGGGACAGTTAAGGTTACAGGAAGAGATGGGATAGTGCGTGCTCTGGAGGTGGTCCGGTATATCCCGGAGGCACAGTATAATCTAATATCATCCATAAGGGTGCTCACGAAGAAGGATGCCGGATCCAAGTGCAATAGGGCATCGTCACAATCAGTAAGGAGACAGGGTTATCCTGGAAGGAGAGAAGTGTGGAGGGTTATACAAGTTGAAGAAAGGAAACTCAGTTCGAGGTGGAGTTTCAAAGATAAGCTTGGAAAGGAGTTCATCGCGAGGTGGAGCTTCAAGAAAGACTATAACGAGACGTGAACCGGGTCAAAGTGTTGTGGGAAAGAGAAAGGGTACACTCGGACAAGGCCTGAGATGGCCCAAGCCATGGCGGTAAATCAACCAAAAGCCCTAGAGAGAGAGGGCAAGAGTTAAAGGCTTCACGGTACGGTTACAACCTAGGAAAGAATTGAGGTATTAATCCGAAATCTCAAGTTGTTTTACTAAAGGCTTGAAAAAACAAGTCAAGGTGGAGATTGTTAGAATTTTGCCTTATTTTTCAAGAACAGATGATGGTCCAAGAAAATTTAATTGAGTGGAGAAGATGATGGCATGAAGCAGAAGAAGCAAATTAAGATGAAGCAGTTCCCTTTTCAGGCGATTGCGAGTTTCCTTTTCAGGAGGAGTATGAATAGGATTTAATTCTCATTCAATAAAGGTTTGTTTCTAAAAATTAAAGGGTTTAGAGTCCTTCTAGATCAAAGAGATCAATTCCTAAAAGGATTGATCAAGATTTTTCAACCATCCAAGCCAAGATCATCTCATAATCCATATAGAAGTTGTATTGTAAAATCTTATAAATAAAGGTTGTAACCAAATATTGTAATTGTCTCAACCAAACAAGTCTCAAGGAGTTTCTACAACAGAGAATCTTAAGCAAAGGAGATCAGAGGAAGCCAAGAAAGAGAGAAGCAAATTGAAGGTGCATTGAGAGAACGTAATACTCTTTTAATCTAGGGCTAGATTCAAGTGGAAGGTGAATACTCTTGTTGCATCAAGATGAAGGTTTAGATATTTTTGTGCCAAGTCTATTAATAAAGCTCTCTCAAGTTCTCTCCCCATGGACGTAGGCCAAGTTTAGGCCGAATCATGTAAAATCCTTGTATTCTTTCTTTATTACTCTTTTGTCTAGGTATTGTTAGTTAATTTTACATCAAGCTTTCCTTTTGCAAATAATGTTCATATTGTCAAGTTCCGCTAACGTTGATCCTGGGAGTCACAACAGTTCGTATCAGAGCATATCAATTTCACAACAGACCCCAAGTTAGAAACCCCAAACACCAGTCCACCGAAATCTCCGTCTGCTGTTACACAGCTCCATCCTCCCCATGTTCATAACATGTAACATCTCTTTCAGCGCGGGCAGTTATCAACATGCAATCTTACCAGCAAACGCTAGCGATCAGCCGTTACAACAAATCTTGCACGTGAAGACCATGCAGTTACAACAACCCTACAATTCAGCCTCCACGACTGGCATCCCTGTCAGATATATATATATTGAAGGTACACCTAGAGGGGGGGTGAATAGGTGTACGGCTAATCTAGTGAACTAAATGCGGAATTTAAAAACTAATTGCAACTACACTTAATGCAACCAACGAGTGTAGCCGAATTCCCGGTGAAGGGCTCTAGACTAACTCCTCTTGATTCCTCTGAATAAGAGTTGAGGCGCTATATGAAGCTCTCGTGGTTAAGCACAAGTGAGGCACACACAAACAAGCCAAGCATATAATATATGAATGAGCAATATGAATAGGTGCAAGGCACAATATAAAGAGAGAGAGAGAGTTAGAGTCAATGGATCAAACACAAACAAAAAGATGTGTTTCGAGGTTCGAGCACCCAGCTCTACGTCCCCACCTTCACCGAGAAGGATTTCCAATCCACTAACTTGTCCACCTAGACTCCCACACAGGGAACCTCCACCGAGGATTTTGGGGCAATACAATAATAGGGAGTACCTAACTCCTCTCTCCAACCATACAACCTCTCACAGAGGCAATGCACAACCAACTCAATCACCACCTCACATAAGAGGGGTAGGCACCTAGCCAACAACCACAATCCACCTCTTCACAAAGAGGGATACAAATCCAACACCAACTCCACCTCTCACTAGAGGGAGCAATACACAATCTCAACCTCTCACTAGAGGGAGCCAACCACCACTCCAAATCAACCTCTACCCAAGAGGGATATCACAAATGGAAGGGTATAACACTTGGTGGTATATCTCAACCACAAACACATTCTTTTCCACAAAAACAAGGATCCTATAGAAAGGATAGAATGATAGCTCAAGTGTGGAAAACCAAGAGCTTGGAAACAAAAACACAAAGAAAAGTATTTGGAAAAACAACTTGTATTTGATAGAAATGAAGAACTAAGCAAATATCCCAAATCCAAATTTTCTTTGATTTTTCCAAACACTAAAACAAATGAAGATGAAAACTTTGAAGCTCTAAAAACTCTTTTTGAAACTTGAATAAAACACTAGAAGAATGTAGTTTTTTTGGCTCTTAAAAAAACTTGAAAATATGAAAAATTTTCTCTTGAAAATTCTTAACCAAAACAGACCCCCAAAGCCAATATATAGGGCAGGAGAAAAGCTAGCCGTTGGGGCTGTTTTTCAGCCCTGGCGGTCGATCGGCCCGGTCGACCGCCAACGGTCAAAAAATTGACCGTTGGAGCCCTCCGGTCGACCGCCTGGTCGACGTGTCAATCCAGAGAGCAACTGCTCTCTGGCCGGTCGACCGCTCGGTCAACCGTCCAAGCCTTACGGTCGATCGGTCGGTCGACCGCCCCCACCCGAGAGTGGGGTACTTGCAGTCGGTCGACCGGCCGGTCGACCGGCCCAAGTGGCGGCCAGCGTGCACGTTTTGTGCACGTCGGTCGACCGGTCCGGTCGACCGACTCTGGGTCCGGTCCGGTCGACCGACTCTGGGTCCGGTCGACCGGTCGGTCGACCGCCAGAGCCTGGCAGGCAGCAATAAGGGACTGAAAAACTTAGTTTTTAATATCCTAAAAAATCTCATAAATTTTCTAAAAATCCACAAAAATAAGTTTAGTATAATACTTTGAAAATCAAACATGTGTAAAAATTTCAACACATATTTCAAACTTTTTGAACCATTTTTGTGATATGGAAATTTTGCGGAAAACCAAAATCCGTATTTTCTAAAACTTGGATTTTTCAAATGGAAATTCGATTTTTCCAAACCTCATCCAAATACAAAAACATGATACTTAAACAACTTTTAGGCATGATGTATATGGATATAAATCAATATACATAAAAGATATATATATCATTGTTTTTGACAATAAATCCGAAAATATGTTTTGATAAAACCAAAACACCTAACACTTGAATAGGCATATCAAAATAAGTTTATCTAAGATATGAAGCATACATGTATATAGAATATATCTAATATACATTTAAACAATGAAAACTTATTTTGATCTATCTATTCATGAAAACCAAGATCGGTTAAACCAAAAACCGAAACATGAAACGTGTGTGTGTTGTGAACTTAAGCATATCACACTATCTAGTCTTTACAAATGGATCTAAAAACAAAAACTTAACTATGTGCCGAAGTATTCTTGACGAACTCCGTCTTCAAGCCGACTCAATCCAAACCGTGATCCACCGAGCTAGACTCCAACGAGTGTTATATATGATCTTTGACGCTCGGGCTCTTGAATCACCTTGTGAAAGCTTCCAAAACATCTTTGTTGAAGCTAATCACCTACTAATATCTTGGTTAAAGATCTGAAACTAAACATCACAAGATTATTAGTAACATAACTATATGAGTTAATCATCATCAAAACTAGAGTGTAAGGCCTCTGGGCCAACAATCTCCCCATTTTTGATGATGACAAAACTCATAGAGTTATATATGCATGGATTAAAGTTAAGCTTCAAAGAAGCTCCCCTTAACTCATGCGTAGCAATAAATAATAAAATATATGCAATGCATATTAAATATGAAAATGCATAAATATGCATAAAACAAGCTCTTGATACCAAACATAAAACATAAAACATAAAATAAATGTTCTTGATATCAAACAAGAAATGCACCAACATGCATATAACTCAAATTCTTCTCCCCCTTTTTATCAATCATCAACAAAGGGGTCAAAGACAAATCAATAAAAAAACATATGCTTCTTTTTGTACAAATCAAATCCAATATGATACCAATTAAAAATATATCAATGTTGAAAACAAATCTTGAAGAAACCAATCAAAATTTTGATACCAAAAATGAAAATATCTATATATCTTTCATTACAAATTCTTACTTGATACCAATTAAAAGTAAACAAACAAGCATCTTGATATCAATTGTAAGTATTTTTCATATAATACCAAATTAAGATCAATATTAATTTTTCAAACATTTTTCATTATAAAGTATGGGAGTGAAAATCACAGGTAAACAAAATACCAATTGAAAGATAAATAACGAATTTTCTTCCCCTTTATGAAACCAAAGAAATGATGCATAAGCTTGTATAAGTACCAATTGAAAACTAATCAATTGAAATATGATATACATTAAAAATCAAGCTTAGCATACTCAAAATTTGTGATATCCTTGAGCACAAATTAAACATATATGAGTATACAAAAAGAATGTCAATATTGATACCAATTGAAACGATCCAATGATACTAATTGAAATAATAATAAGATCAAGTGTATAACTCATATTACCTACCACCCATTTCATGCACATGTTTAAAAGGATTTTCAATAATAAGCATACAAGGCATGGTCGCCCAACCAACCGCCCTTTGATGGGTAGGGGTTTTCAAAAATAGGTTTGAAAATATAGTATATTTGAAAACTCTACCAAATGAAGAATACGAACTAATTATAAGAAAAATTTGCAAACTAGTACGAAATCCTTCAAGTAAGAATAAACAAAAATTTTTTTCATGAAACATGAAATTCACATAATAGCCAACTCAAAGTCAATGAAGCATGAATATGACTCATGAAAATAAAGCATGAGTAAACAAGAAAGGTGAGTGTACAAATAAATGTGAAGAACATAATCATGAAAGGTAGGCAATAAGCTCAATTGAAATTCCTTTAAACATGAAAACATGAAAATCGTCAAGAACTAATTAAAACAATTTATACTTCAAGGCATATGTTGTTTTGACAAAACAAAAAGTATACATACATATCCCAAACACAATTGAGTCCATAATAAAGATTTGCATGAAAAGCAAATGACTCAAGGGGTATACATGTATATCTTAAGGTTTGGCAAAATAGACATATACATGAAGTGAAAACACATGATCATAAAACATGTTCAAGATGGGGAATACAAGTTAAAATGTATGAATCATCAAAACTAGGCTATACTAGTACATCTAATAAGTACAAATGAGCGTTCAAGCACAAACATGTAATAATCTATTTGTGGCTCATTAGTTGTACAAGTATATATCCAAGTCTTAATGAAAACTAACATTCAAACATGTAATCAAATCATGAAGCATAGAAATCAAAACAAAAACTCATAAACATACATATGATCATTATGACAAATGCACATGCATTAGATCTATGATATACATAATAGCTAAACAATGGTGAGAACACAACATATGGGTCCATATAAACATGGATGATCTCAAATGCTATACATGCATGTCAATGATCTAATAATCATGGCATTTAACATACTAATTAAAACATGCTAAAACTCAATAATGTGGAAGCATGTAAATATAAACGGGAGTTAGAGATCGATACCAAAATTGATGAAGGCAACTCTCTAGTTCTCCAAACCAAGGTGGTCCTTCCACCAAACTCCCCTTGAAAGTGATGCATCCAAATAGTTCTCTTTAAGCTCGGAACGCATCCACTTCAAGGCACCATTACTCTCACGTCATGCGAGAGCCCACACCTACATCAAAAACAATAGGGGTGGTCTTTGGTACCCATACTCTTTTGGGTCCATGGGGATTAGTTCCTTTCCTAACCCAAATAAATTTATTTGCTAAATTAGAATCATTTATACGATCATAACAGAATTTAGCAAGGTGCCCCTTACGTCCACAATGTGTACAAGTATACACATGAGCATACATGTGATGGGTGTGACCGTGAGGAGCATGTGTATGCCGTGTTTTGTGTGCATGCAAAGATGGAACTTGTTTCTTTTGAACCAAAGATTCCAAGCGTGTGTGGTTCAAAGCACATTGGCTCATAATGGAGCCCAAACAATCCACACTCTTTTTAAGCATATAAATATCATTTTCAATTTTAGAAGAAGAGAGGCATGCAATATGTGAGCTAGATGAAGCTACATCAGCATGGCAAACATGTGAATCAATATCAATTTTCAAAGATGCATTTTTCTTTAAAACAATTTCCAATCCTTGGAAATAGAAGCAATTTTCATTTTTAAAGAATCATTTTCTTTTAAACAAAATTAACTTTTGAAGACAAGTTTTCATTTTTCTTCAAAATTATTTCGCAATTATTTTTTGTTTTTCAAAAGTTCATTTTCTTTTAGGGCAAGTTCAAGTTTAGATTTCAATGAATCCCTTTCATTAGAAATCTCCACTTTCTCTTACAAAACCAAGTCTAGTTTTGAAAGCAAATCTTTATTTTCATTGTTAAGTCCTAGACTTTTCTTTTTCAAAAGATTGTATTTTTTCAATAGTTATTCACAAACAATTGAAAGTTCTTCATTCAAAGCATTTGGATCCACATAATTATCACATGAAGATTAGCATCATCACTATCTAATTGAGTTTTCGAGTATACCTCAAGGGAGTCATTCCCTTGGACCATGTAGCATTGTTGCTCGGATTCTCCACTTGATTCATCCTCCACAATAGTTGGCGTTTGAAGCTTGGAGGTAGTCAACGTGTTCCACACTGCAAAGGCGGAATCACAGCTAGAAACAATAGAAAGATATTCTTTATTAAGCGTGCTTCTAAGTGCCTCAAGGGCTTGTGCATTGGCCTCTAAATGATCGCTATTACCAAGATAGGATTTCTTGGTAGTGGCAAGAAAAACATGCAATCCTAGGGTTTTCAAATACATGAACATCCTAAATTTCCACATGTCAATGTTGGAGACATCAAACATGGGAGGTGACAAGCAATCCATGAGTGTGTGTAAACAATATAAATGTGCAAATGCAAATGATAGATTAGCAAAACCAAGATCTCACTCCTAAGTGGTTAAACCAAATATCAGGAGTGTAGGCTCTGATACCAATTGAAGGTACACCTATAGGGGGTAAATAGGTGTACGGCTAATCTAGTGAACTAAATGCGGAATTTAAAAACTAATTGCAACTACACTTAATGCAACCAACGAGTGCAGCCGAATTCTCGGTGAAGGGCTCTGGACTAACTCCTCTTGATTCCTCTGAATAAGAGTTGAGGCGCTATATGAAGCTCTCGTGGTTAAGCACAAGTGAGGCACACACAAACAAGCCAAGCATATAATATATGAATGAGCAATATGAATAGATGCAAGGCACAATATAAAGAGAGAGAGAGTTAGAGTCAATGGATCAAACACAAACAACAAGATGTGTTTCGAGGTTCGAGCATCCAGCTCTACATCCCCGCCTTCACCGAGAAGGATTTCCAATCCACTAACTTGTCCACCTAGGACTCCCACATAGGGAACCTCCACCGAGGATTTTGGGGCAATACAATAACAGGGAGTACCCAACTCCTCTCTCCAACCAATACAACCTCTCACAGAGGCAATGCACAACCACTCAATCACCACCTCACATAAGAGGGGTAGGCACCTAGCCAAACAACCACAATCCACCTCTTCACAAAGAGGGATACAAATCCAACACCAACTCCACCTCTCACTAGAGGGAGCAATACACAATCTCAACCTCTCACTAGAGGGAGCCAACCACCACTCCAAATCAACCTCTACCCAAGAGGGATATCACAAATGAAAGGGTATAACACTTGGTGGTATATCTCAACCACAAACACATTCTTTTCCACAAAACAAGGATCCTATAGAAAGGATAGAATGATAGCTCAAGTGTGGAAAACCAAGAGTTTGGAAACAAAAACACAAAGAAAAGTATTTGGAAAAACAACTTGTATTTGACAGAATGAAGAACTAAGCAAATATCCCAAATCCAAATTTTCTTTGATTTTTTCAAACCCTAAAACAAATGAAGATGAAAACTTTGAAGCTCTAAAAACTCTTTTTGAAACTTGAATAAAACACTAGAAGAATGTGGTTTTTGGCTCTTAAAAAAACTTGGAAATATGAAAAAATTTCTCTTGAAAATTCTTAACCAAAACAGTCCCCCAAAGCCCAATATATAGGGCTGGAGAAAAACTAGCCGTTGGGGCTGTTTTTCAGCCCTAGCGGCTGGTGGTCGACCGGCCCAGTTGACCGCCAACGGTCAAAAATTTGACCGTTGGAGCCCTCCGGTCAACTGTGCCAATCCAGAGAGCAATTGCTCTCTGGCCGGTCGACCGCTCGGTCGACCATCCAAGCCTTACGGTCGACCGGTCGGTGGACCACCCCCACCGAGAGTGGGGTACTTGCAGTCGGTCGACCGCCCAGTCGACCGGCCCAAGTGGCTGGCCAGCGTGCACATTTTGTGCACGTCGGTCGACCGACTCTGGGTCCGGTCGACCGGTCTGTTTGGTACGGAGTAGAAGAATTCGATGTAAAGTTTTCTTGAATCAACTGAAAGATTACAACGGACTAATGCTCCGACTACAAGGGAGGGAAGATGTTGAGTCTTGAATCTCCCCTTTTTTAGTGCTGGGTTCCTCAAGTGGCGATGGAAAGTGAATTTTATTTTCCATTGACCGGGTGAACGTCGAGAACTTCTGGGGATCTTCTCTTCGGATGGTGGACGGAGTAACACAGCTCTGTCAACCAGAAATCTCAAAGAGATTGTAGGTAAAGATTAACTTGTACGCAGCAACTTAGCTGAAGAGTTAGACTCTCTTTCCTTCTCTGTGGAGGCTCTCAAGTCAAGCTCTTCTCTCTCAGTGTTCTTCTCTCAAAAAAAAATCTGACCCCTTCTCTATAGCAACGGGGCTATTTATAGAGGTTTTAGGGGCGAACGTGCCTCCTAAAAACACTCCATAATTGGGGTTAACTTTCCCCGTTATGTGGGCCGTGATTGACCCTATAACCGGGACGGTTACAACTGAGACGCGGGTGTCGACCCACGCGCCTTGGTGCTGCAGAGACGCGGGTTTCGACCCTCGCGCCTTGGTGCTGCTGAGACGCGGGTTTCGACCCTCGCGCCTTGGTGCGGCAGAGACGCGGGTTTCGACCCTCGCGCCTTGGTGCGGCTGAGACGCGAGTTTCGACCCTCGTGCCTTGGTGCGGTAGTGTTGGCTGAGACTAGCCCTGCGTCTGGAGTTTGGGACTCTGCCTTTGATGACTTGTCTTTAATGATTTTTATACAGCCTACAGAACCCCCTCCAAAGTTTTCGATATTCCGCAGTTAGCTGGGACGGATTTCGAAATACTTTGGACTCTAGCTGAATCCACTTTTATGATTGTACTGACAAAGCTTTAGGCTTGATCTTGTTTGGAGTATGGCCTTCGTGAGTGTACTGTGGAACTCTTTGAAGCCGCCAAAACTGATCGCGTGGAATGTCTAGATACACAGTCTAAACCTCCCCGATGCTTTAAGTTTGTCGTTGGTGTACTTTAAACCAGAGGTGGGCAGTCGTCTGCTTGTGCCAGGTTGCTTTTGAACTGAATTTACAGAAGTAAGGACTACACGCCAGTTCTGTGGACGCAGGGGTGATACTGCTTTAGGGATGACAACGCGACTGTTACTCCATGAGGCAGACGCGACTTTGGCCGGGTTGAAAGGGTGCGTCCATCGAAGGGACGCATCTTTAGAGATGAAGACGCGACTCTTGGATGCGAATCCGTGCCATGAGTACACTGCCACGTGTCCCGTAGAATTGAAGGGACATATACTTTTTGGCGTGCGAACTTCACGCTGCATTTAATACGCTGTCCACACGTCAGGCGGTAATTAGGCATCGAGCCAAGCGCCGCGTATCTTTGCGAATCACTGTGCCTATAAAAGGCAACAGTCTTTCAAGAGTCATCATTAGACTCTCCTTCGTCTTCGTGTGCATCTGTTAGGGTTTTGAGAAAGGAACTTCCTTTGTTCTCTTTACTTCATCTAACACCGGATCTTTGATTCGCAATGGCACCAAAGGCCAAGCAAACTGCTTCATCTTCACGGGCGGTCGTCGTTGAGACTCAAAGAGGCGGTTCCTCCATGCAGGAAGCCCTTATTTGAGGTATAAAGCCATCGGACTTGATTTCCACCATTAAAAGGGTTTATAGAGTTCTTTGAACTCTTGGACTCCTCTTTTAAAGTTGACCCGCCAACGCGGGCTCGAGCCCATGTTTGATCTTCAGACGCGGCCCTTGAGTCGATAAACAAGGCGCAGGTTTGATGACCCTTGTTGCTTTTATCTGCTTGAATCTGCGTCTGCTTGTTGAACACAGGGCCCCAGTAAGCCTTGCGTTTCGGATTCAACACTTAGAATGTTTCAAGTATGAAAGATTCGGATGCAGATTTCTTATGACTCTTGCGCCTTGTGAAATCAGACGCTGGTCTTCATGAATCTTACGTCTGAGTCCAAGTACCTAGAGATTTTTCATAAGTCTTGAATTTTCAAAACGCGGGCTCCATGCTAGCCCGCGATCTTCGGGTCTGGACGTAGTTTTTGATGATTTCCGCGTCTGAGTTTACTTCTGTATTTGAGTTGTGGACACTTAATCATTTCCCTTCAGATTTCTGATCAAATGTCGTTTTCTTTTTGCAGTGCGATATTCTGCCGATCCTCTCTCTAAAAAGTGTCACTTCGGGCACGTAGGTGGTGCTGACCGCAACTTAACCTTCGTGTTGCAAAGGACTGCTCCTGTGACCGCTGACAAGCCGAGGGAGCGAAGGGAGAGGCTATCCAAGGTTGACATGGCGACATTCCGGGAACTTATGACTGACGCCGAATTTAAGACGGATTCTCGCATTCCATTGAAGAAACCTGTCTTCTTCTTTGGGGATAATATTGGCGAGGGTGGTTACGTCTTGCATGATGGCGATTACAAGTGGCTCCGCCAGATAGGGGGTAGGAAATTCTTTCTTCCAAATATGGAGAGAATGTATCCCCTATCCTACCTTCAGCACATGTCTATCCCTCGGGCAATGGAATGGGATCTTGCCCGATCTGTTCCCAGTGTCTCTCTTGGCATACTGGGCGCCAGGAAGGTGCACTCGGGTGGACACGGGAGGGAGATCTTTGGTTTGTTTCCTGGATTATTCAGGTCCGAGTACCCAGTAGGGAAAACCCCTCAGCTCAGCACTACCTTTATTAATCAATTCATGAAGGTAGGGGTGATTTTCCTACTGACTTCCGCTCGCTCGGGTGGGTTCATTCCACTAACAAGTACTGGTGGGGTAAGATGGTGAGTTTTGTCCTCACCGAACTCAGAGGACTATTGGACCAGGTGGGACTGTACCAAGCGGTCAGGGCTGTGCAATATGGCATCCCACAGAATTCCCAAAATTTCTTTGGGATCCTGGAGCACTACATCCCTTTGACGGGGACTTTCTTCACCCCGTTGGAGAAATGAGGCTCGCCCTGCATGAATTATATGAAGTCTCGGGGCTGGTAATGGGAGATGCTCCTTATGAGGAATACGTCCCCATCTCTGAGGAGCTTCATCTCTTGAAGAAAGAGTGCCCTCGTGTATATGAGACCTACTGGGAAGTGCTATGTCATTTCCACATCTGCGGCCAAATAACCTCCTGGAGGACTAGGGAGTTAAGCAGCTATCTTGGGCGAGCTACCTTTGTTTAATGGTATCACTGAGAAAGACCAATCAGTGACCAGTTTGGCTCCCAGCTCTGACGAAGAAATCGCCGAGAGGATCGACGCCTCTGTGAGTTCTTATACCACAGAGTCGAACGAAGATACTTTCAAACCTGACACGGTTTTGAAAGTTTCTATCACCAGGCCCAGATCCCCATTTCTAACCGGGCACTGCTGGCGGGTTTCCTCATGCTGTGGTTGAAGCGCTGTGTAGTGCCGACACTGCCACATGAGGTGATTATTGCCGACGTGGTGTATCCGGCGGTGCTACTGGCCTATGGTAGGTCCATAGCTCTCCTTTCGGCCATGGTGGCAGGTATCCAAAGCGGGTTGCGGGCCCTGACTCAGAGCCTGTGCAGGGTGGAGGCCATCGTCGACTCCCAAGGTAAACCGGAGGTCGATTCAGAGGGAAGGCCGAGAGTGAAGACCCCTAACCCTCGGATCGAGCTTCCCCACACGTACTTAATGGCTTGGTACGTGATGCACTGCCCCTCGCTGATGACGCCAGTATCCCGATGCGAGGGGTTTGTCCCTTTTGTGCAGCGGCTGGAGAGTTTGAGCTGGTCCAACAACTATATGTTCTACGTCCGGAAGTGTATTCTGAACGCTTCAAATTATCATCTCAACCGTTACTTCCCCGAGATTACAGATGCTGCTTATGGGGATAAATTCGCCGACATTGTGGGTCCGGATGACTTCACGAGGCTGTCATCGGGAGTCTTCTAGTGGCTTATCAATATCCGGCCCGGGTATCTGCTTTTTCGGCAAGGGAACTCGTGCACGATCGAGCCTTATATGCTGAATCGTTTTGCTCGACAGTTCGGCTATGACCAATTATATGTCGGCAACCCTAACGTTCAGCTTGCCTTCAGTGGAAATCTGTTTGAAGGTTCTCGGGCTTGGTATTACAGCGTGGCTGGGGGAACACAACCTCTTTTTCGCTTACCTCATAAGACGCCAAAATGTTACGCAAGCCTTAGCTTCTGCACCTGGTACTTCCAGGCTAGCAAGATGCCTGGCTACTCAATGGAGCGTTCATGCATTAAGAGCATTAATGCGTCCTATGAGGAGAAAGTGGCGTCCAATAAGCGCTCGCGAGGCCTCGATGAATATCAGCGGCTCAGAGGGAGGCCAGAGGGGAGACACAGGGTAGGCCGAGAGCAGCCACACCTAGGGAGCAGTCTGCCAGAAGGCGTCGACAGGCGGTGCATAAACGTCCTCATGGCGTTACTCTCCAAGCTGAGCCTTCCTCTACTTCCACGGCTGAGCCTGCCCCGAAGAAGGCCAGGAAAGACTTGGCGGCTGAAGAGGCCGTCCCTTCCGGCGTTGAAGAGCAGAGGGAAGAAGAGGAGGAGGAAGACGACGCTCCCTTGTTCGTTCTCATGGATTGCGCAGCAGGGGCCCCGTAATTTTAGAAGAAGGGGAGCTTGCTGATGAACCCATCGCAACTGATGAGGCCGAGCAGCTCGAGGTTGCCCTGATGGGCAGGGATGATGTTGAGATTCCAGGGGTCTCAACTCAACCAGGGTCTTCTTCGGCAATGAAAGGAGAGATGAGGCGCAACAGCCTGGGTCTCCTGGTGTATTAATCTCCAGCTCGCGAGTAGCTGACCCTAGTCCTACTACTGGGGTATTTGGGGGCAAGGCCTCAATTGCCGAGGCTTCTCGCGTTGAACTATCGTCTTCATCGTCCGGAGAGGACGAATATGATTCAGACGATGAAGTCGATTTTGGTGACGAGCCCGCTATTCCGGATTCGAGCAAATTCTCCACATCTCGAGGAAGAAATACACAGGTGCGACCCTGTGACGGTTTCGCCTGTGCACCAATTGCTGCTGTTGAAGGTACTCTTATCATCTTGTTGACCTGGTTTCTCTTTTTAACTAGGGAAAAGGTTCTGACATTTTCCCTTTATGCTGCAGGGTTGGCCGCGGACAGCGAGGCTGCGACTTCCTCCCATATCGAGGAGATGATACAGGAGCCGGCCCAGCAGGAGGGTGTTGAGGCTCCTGCTATTGAGATGCCTCAAGAGAGGGCAATTATTGAGGTCGGGGAGACCTCAACCTTGCAAGATTTGCCAAGGGATCTGCCGTCTTTGGACCCTCGACTTGGTAAGGAAATATAGACGCTTTGAATATTTTCCTTTTATTGTCATGACTAACGTTTTGGCGATTTGCAGAGAGTGCTGAGGAGGCTCAGGCAGAGGACTTGGCAGTAAGCATCGACCCAGCAGGTAGTACAATTCAACCCTTGACCAAGGGTTCCGAAGAAGTCAGGTTCGCTGCTACTTCAGTCACCGTGGAGGCTGCTATGACGACAACCGCCCCGGAAGTGCCGGCGACCATCTCAGCTTCTGTCGCACCTGTTGTTGACCCTGCTACTGCACGGGATAAGTTGATTCCCATCCCTCGCCCTATGATAAAAAGGGGATCTGGGAGCGCATCAGCAGAATTCTCCCCAGGCAGTGATATCATGAAAAAACTGGCACGTCAAGTGGTGCAGCAGTTCTTTGCTTTCATGCGATCATGTATTGACCTTATCCTGTCTGGGGTAGTTCTTTCGAATTCGCCCGAGTGCTTCTCGAAAATCTGATCGAGAACATCAGTCATACTGGAGGTCCTTCACAGGCAAAGGCGTGTCTGCTGCTGGTGGAGCAGTTGGGGAGTGATCTGAAAGAGCTTAAGTCTTTGGAAGACGCTGGCTCAGTTCAAGAGGCCCGTGCAGCCTTGGATAGGTTTCTTGCTGCTCAAGAACAAGAGCAAAAGGAGATGGAGGAAAGGATAGCTGAAGAGACCCACCATCTCCAACATTTCCAGGCGGACCATCAAAGGCTAATTGGCGATTCAAGGGAATCTGAACTCGTCATGCAGAGCGCAGAGCAGGTTATTATCAGTGCTCGGGCCACCATAGCCAAGGCGGAGGCCTTGATTGCAATCAACGAGCATAAGCTTGCCACTGCCAGGAAGAAGCTGGAAGAGCTGGAAGCTGCCAAGACGCAAGTTGAAGAAAACCTCTCTGCTCATTCCTCCAAGTTGGAATCCCTACGAGCGTAGCTGGATGCGAGGAGATTTTTGTCCGAGGAGGAGCTGCGGGTCCAGGCTCTCATGGAGGCTGAGAAAGCACGTCAGCACGAGATACATCGCCTCCGAGAACAAATCCGTTCTTTGGCTAATCAAGATTATTAGCCTCCCTTTTTTTTTAAAGGGACAGAACACTCAATTCATCAAGAGTGTTTGTATCACTTTTATCATTTTTGGCTCAAATAATAAAAGTCTCTTGAAATTTTGCTCCATCTTCATTGTTCCACTATAGATGAATCCAATTTCTTAGCTGCACTCTTTGGTTGTGATCTTTGACTGACTCTGAATAAACTCAAGCTGA
The DNA here is from genome assembly GCA_038442645.1 of Agave tequilana. Taxonomy (NCBI): domain Eukaryota; kingdom Viridiplantae; phylum Streptophyta; class Magnoliopsida; order Asparagales; family Asparagaceae; genus Agave; species Agave tequilana. The sequence continues at coordinate 182,713 of JAVJIF010000936.1, forward strand.
ACTGAGTTTGTCAAATGTGTTCTGATTTTGTGGTGGAGACGCAGTCTCGGGAAACGCGACTCTGACCTGTCCAGTTGGCGCGAAGGACGCAGCTTTGGGTGCGGCTCCCTAGCCGCAGCTCTTAACTCTGCCCAAGTACAGAATTCAAGATGCCGTGAGGACACGGTCTTATGCTCCTCAAAACTGACGCACAGATATGAGGACGCGGCAGTGTGTCCTTGACCTGGTGCAATCTCAATTATATTGAGTTTATGATAGGAACACCATTATCATCTCGCCATGTCGACGCAGCTCCAAGATACTTGTGAATGCCATAGGCCTTCTCCGTTGAGGACACAAGTCTCAGGACATGGCTTTTCACTTTTATGTGATTTCCAAGCGCGACCCCCGGAATGCGTCCCTTTTGCTGTGAAGGGATGCAGCTTTGAATCACTCTGAGAGACGCGGTTGCAGTTCTCTTGACTGGAATGAAAAGGAACGCCATTTTGAATTTGCAAAGGGGCGCCAGTTCCTGGACGCGGCTCTCGGGCCTGCGTTTGGTGCAACTTCCCAAGCGTTACATGCAGCTTGTCATAAAGATTTCATGGGATCTTTAAATGTCAAGTCGACGTTGACAATTGGGGACTCGCATCATCCGATGTTTCCCGAAGCGGCGGTCCACGCGTCAGCCCTTCATTGGGTTCAGGCATTAATGCCTTTAAATGCCAAATCGGCGCTGGCGATTGGAGACTCGCGTCTTCGATGTTTCCCAAAGCGATAGTCCACACGTCAGCCTGTTATTGGGCTTTGATATTTGTGCGAGAATTAAAGCCGACGGTTCTAATTAGCGAGCCATTAATCACAGGCTTTGTGGTTTGCCTATAAATAGGGCTCAGCTTCTCCTTTTAGCAGTCCATTACTTAGACTGCTTTCCTTTGAGGGCGAATGCTCTGAGCGATTCTGCCTTTCCTCTTCACGGACTTGTATCTGGAACTTGCCTCCATGGATGATGATGACCCAGAGCTATCATGCTTCTGTTTAATCTCTCCAGAAGATTATCACTGTCAAGTGATTTCAAGATCAAGAAGCGTCTCCTTGAGCACCTTTTATATCCGCGCCTTGGTGCAGAAGGTTCAACCCTTAATGGGGGTTGCTGCGGGTATGACTTCCTGGTCTGCCATGAAATTTTCAACCTGAATTTTGCAACCCTTGTTTGTCGAACAGGGAGACAGCAATTTTCGCATCTGATTCTTTTTTACGTCTTATACCTTAGACGTGGATGCAAGACTAGACTGCGTTTGACTTCTGTGTGTATCACAGCTTTGATCGTGTCTGTTTCTGCCGCCGCAGAAGTTAGGTTCACTGCGCGGGTCATTCCTGCGTCTGCAGTTTTCCGCTATAGCTGCGTCTGTCACTTAGTTTTTCTGGTTGAAATATACTAAGTTTCAGATCTTCTAACTTTTGTTTGCTTCTTGCAGGTAGGCTTGATCATCCTTTTTCATGTTCGCTGGGCCCTTGGGAGAATATATCGGCCAACGAACTTGGTCGATGGTCGACCACAGGAGAAGAAGTCATGGCTCCCGTCTTCGGGAGACGGGGATCGGACCCTCGCCAAGATCTCTTTGGATTCAATGCACCAGTCATGCTTCTTGGCATGGCATGGTCAGAGTGAGGATGGCGGTGGATATAGTGGTGGGTATGGTCTTGGATTCTCCCTTCACCTACCCCAGAAGTGACATCGATGAAAACTCCATGCTCATTGGATGACTTTCTAGTGGTGGAGATGTTCATCAACGAAGGATCATACCCCGCCGCTTCGGATGGTCAGGTGGAATCAGAAGATTCTGCTACTTTTCGACCTCAAGAAACACCATTGTTCACGGTCAACCAGGGGTTTCTTCGATGTTTACATCATGCATCGTGGTGCAACCAGCTTCCGATTGTCGCCACAGTGTTCAATCCTACTTTGGCGCCCTTCCAAACATCTTGTACTTGGAGTTGTGAGCAGCTTCAAGGAGTGAGTACAACCTTTGAGAGAGAAAGGGACTTCTTTGTACTCCTTTATCTGTAACACTCAATCTTGTTGTATAAGAGAGCGTTTTGTATCACTTTCATATGTTGGATATAAATAAAAGCGACACATTTCTTTTTGTCTTCTTCTGTTGTCTTAAACTTCCTTTTTGTATTGAAAGTCAGACATATAGAAGTAAAGAACCTTTGACCTGTCAAAATTATGACGATAATCTTAACGAGTCAAATTTTATAAAGAGAGATCCTTTTCAGGAACTCAACAATGCTGTCAGAGGTGTGATATTAACTTGACAAGGGATAGGATGATTTTTGTAGACCTGCCACTCTATAAAAGAAAGCGACAGGTGGAATTTGTACCCCCAGGGAAGATGAACCTTTATCAGAGGTTTAGGCTTAACTTGATTAAGATAGCTGGGGAGTTGTTGAAAACATTGTTAACGGTGTAATATTAACCTAACAATGTTTTTAGGTAGACTCGTTGTTCTGTTGACGAGAATAACAAGTGAGACTAGATTCACGGGGGATCTAGGAAAGTCTTTACCGTTAGAGGTGTGATATTAACTTAACGGGTTGAATGTAGTCTTGTCAGAAGTGTAGTATTAACTTGACAAGGATGTGAGTCAGAGGTGTGATGTTAACTTGACTCAAAAGCATTTCAGTTTTGTTTGGGAAAACTGAAAGTGTCACTGTCATAGGTGTGATGTTTAACTTGGCAGTGAGGGTAATGCTAGAGGTGTAATTTTGAACTTGACATTGGTCATCTCGACTTTAGCAAGGGAGTCCGAAGGAAAGTCATGACCTTAAGTGTATTGTTGAACTTAGTAATGACTTGGAAGCTAGAGGTGTAGTATTAAACTTAGCATCGTTCATTTCAGCTTCGATTTGGAAGTCTGAAGGAATATGACTGTCAGAGGTTTAATATTGAACTTGGCAGTAACTTGATTACTGTTAGAGGTGTAATGTTAACTTAATAGTATATTGTCAGAGGTATGGTATTAACTTGACGGTAGTGGACTTGCGATATGAGCAATTTGAGGGTCTGCCATTCTATTGATGAGAATTGACAAATGAAGTTTGGAGTGCCAGAGGTATAGTATTAACTTGGCAAATTTGGACTTTTGCTGCTCTATGCAGAGTTGACAAGTAAAGTTTGTACTCGACAAGGAGTATTGAAGATTTTCATTACCAGAGGTATAGTGTTAACGTAGCAATGATTGTATTTTGTAGTCCTACCATTCTGTGGATGAGAATTGGTATGGGTTTTTTGGAGGGAAGAGTGGAACTACATCCACTTAGGAACTTTAGCAAACTCTCAGCTGTCAACGGGTTTGATATGCCTTTACCAACTACCGTTTGAGTCGGGCTAGCCATTCTATTCCCCTCAGCATGATAGTTGTCGAGGACTTATGTTGGGCTTAGAAGCCAACATTTTCCTCTATCCTTAACCGTCGGAGGCGTCGGATGTTAATGAGGATGGGAACATTAGAACCCAGGGTTTTTAACAAACCCTCAGCTGTCAACGGATTTAAAGCGCCTTTACCAACTACCGTTTGAGTTGGGCTAGCCATGCTATTCCCCTCAGCATGATGAGTTGTCGAGGACTTATGTTGGGCTTAGAAGCCAACATTTTCCTCTATCCTTAGCCGTCGGAGGCGTCGGATGTTATTGAAGAAGCTCTTCTTGTTTTGATCAGAGATGTACTTTTAACTTGATCAGAGGAGGAGTACTATTAAGGATAGTACTTCTTTAAGAATCTGCCATTGATCGGCATCATGAGTGTATCGCCATTTGAGGTTATGAGGCGATATGATCCATTTGAGTAGACTGACTCTACTACAAATGGTCCTTCCCATTTGGGCTGGAATTTTCCCTTTGTCTTGTGTGTCATCACCATCGGTCTTCTGACGGATAAGACAAGGTCACCTTTCTTGAAAGTGCGTACTTTAACTTTCTTGTTGAAGGCTCTGGTAATCCGGGCTTGGCAAAGCTCGATTTGTTGTTGGGCCTGCAGACGTTTGTCATCTAAGGCTTCCAATTCTTGGAGTCGCTGTCGATGCTTCTCCTCATTTGTCATCTCTGCTGTCAAGGCGACGCGTAGAGATGGAATTTGGATTTCCAGTGGAAGCACGGCTTCGCACCCGTATGCCAGAGAGAATGGCGTAACTTTAGTTGGGGTTCGCACAGTTGTGCGATAGGCCCATAAGCATTCACCTAGCCTGTCGTCCCAGTCACGTTGACTTTTCGAGACGAATTTCTTGAGAAGTTTGCCGATGGTCTTGTTGAAAGCTTCTGCGAGACCATTAGCGGCAGGGTAGTATGCCGTTGAGGATACACTCTGGATTCTGAATTTCGCACAGAATCTCTGGAAAGCCTGGCTGATGAACTGGGGACCGTTGTCGTGGACGATTCGCCGAGGTACACCAAAACGGTAAATGACATGATGTTTGACGAATTTGATCACGTCGGATGACTTCACTTCTTTCAAAGGAATGGCCTCAGCCCATTGGAGAAATAATCGGTTATGGCCAAAATAAACCGATGTCCCTTTGATGATGGTGGGCTGATAGGGCCGACTACATCCATCCCCCATATCTCAAATGGCTAGGTAGAAGTTGTAGAGTGAAGGTAGCCTGGTGCTTGATGGATGAAATCGCCATGTACTTGGCAGGCGTGACATCTTTTGGCATAAGCGATGGCGTCAGCGATCATCTTAGGCCAATAATATCCCAACCTTTGGAGTCGGTGTGCAAGTTTTGGGTCAGGTTGATGGGCTCCACACATACCGTCATGGGCTTCTTTCAATATTTCATGTGCCTCTTTGGTGAAAGGCAGCGGAGCAAGATCCCGTCATGCGATCGACGATACAACGTTCGCGTAATCGCATTATAGTAGAATTTGGGGGCTTTCCTTCGAATGGCAGTCGCTTCTTTGGTGTCCTCAGGCAGGATGTCATACAAGACATAATCGATATAAGGGAATCGCCAGTCTCTATGCTCTGGCCCGGCTGATGACTCGAGAACTTCTTTGCCTCGACAATCTCCTGTTGGCTCCTGGTAGTCCTCAAGATCAAGTCTCGGGCAATACAGGTCATGGCTGTGGACAAATATTTTCTCTACTGCTCCAGCTGGAAGAGCTAAAGAGGCAGCGAGAGACGCCAGTGCATCTGCATGCGCATTTTGCTTGCGTGGCACATGGTCAATGTAAAAGTTGGTGAACCTTTCAGCCATGTGGACAGTTGCGTTGTAATAGGGTACTAGATCTTCATGTCTGACTTTGTATTCCCTACGAACCGGGCTGACGATGAGCTTGGAGTCACCATATGCCTTGAGATTTTTAACGCCAATCTCATCGGCAAGTTGCATCCCAATCAAGAGGGCATTGTACTCCGCTACATTGTTGGTGCAAGGCTCGGTTAGCGAGACGGCTCGAGGAATCACATAGTTCTGTGGGGAGACGAGTACTACTCCCACTCCTGCCACTATGTGTCCTTTTGGGTTTGTTCTCATGCACCATCAAAGAAGAGTTGCCACACTTGCCTTTCAAAGGATGTCTGGGTCAGGCAGGCTTCAACGACTTCATCTGGGAGATCATCGTAGAGTTTGGTTGCCCTCGGATCTGGATGCTCAGCCAGAAAATCCGCCACTGCTTGTCCTTTAACAGCCTTTTGAGGTAAAAAGTGCATTTCATATTGGGATAGCAACATAGCCCATTTTGCCAGCCGACCATTCATTGATGAAGGCTTTGTCATGAGTAACCTCAAGGGGTTGACTTTTGATATGACGTTTATCGTCTGGCCTACCAAATAGTGTCGCATTTTCTGAATAGCAAACACCAATGCCAAACATTCCTTCTCGATCGGGTTGTACCGATGTTCGGCTCCGATCATTGTTCTACTCAAATAGTAGATTGCTTGCTCTCGTCCCTGATCATCATTCTGAGCTAGTAGAGCTCCTAAAGAATGATCCATCGCTCGGACGTATATCAGGAAAGGTTTTTCAGACACCGGAGCTGTAAGGACTGGCGGTTGCGTGAGGTACTGTTTAATTTCCTCAAATGCTTGCTGGCAAGCGCTGTCCCAAATGAACGAAACGCCTTTCTTCATTAATTTGGAAAAGGGTTGGCATCTTCCGGATTGATTTGAGATAAACCTTCGGATATACGCCAATCGTCCTTGCAATCCCCTGAGCTCCTTGAGGTTTCTCGGAGGTCGCATCTCTTGGATAGCGCGAACCTTTTCTGGGTCCAAATGAATTCTGTGGAGGTTACGACGAACCCGAGGAATTTGCCACTGGCCACCCCAGGAAAGACTTGGTGGGGTTCATCTTCAATTGATGGGCCCGCATGATGTCGAAGACAACCTTTAGATCAGTTATATGATCACCCTTAGCGCGGCTTTTTACTGCGATGTCGTCAACATAGCATTCCACCGTTTTGCGCATGTGTTTGTGAAAAATGGCATTCATGGCCATTTGATATGTTGCCCCTGCATTCTTCAGTCCGAAGGGCATGACGGTGTAGCAGTATACCCCCAGTGGTGTCCTAAAAGAGGTATGTTTTTCGTCATCAGGATACATTTTGATTTGATTATATCCTGAGAATCCATCCATGAAGGACATTCGCTCGAATCCACATGTGTTGTCAATCATGACATCAGTGATTGGCAGTGGGAATTCATCCTTGGGACAAGCCTCGTTTAGATCACGAAAATCAATGCAGATTCGGATCTTTCCGTTCTTTTTAGCAACGGGGACGATGTTGGCCACCCAATCAGGATGTTGTTCTTCCCTAATGAAGCCAGAGTCTATAAGCTTTCTGACTTCTGATTGAATTGCCTCCATTATTTCTGGACGGAACCGTCGTTGTTGTTGCTTGACGGGCTTTTTGTCCGTATTAATGTTGAGGCGGTGCATAGCCACTCGAGGATCAAGTCCAGGCATATCCTCGTAATTCCAGGCGAAGACATCTATATATTCTTGTACAAGAGATATTAGATGCTTTTTCTCAGAAGGTGACAGGCCGTCACTTATGAAGTGGGCTTAGGACTAGCCTCATCTCCTAAATTGATCTGAACAACCTTATCTTCTGTGGGTGGCTCACGCTGTTCGAAGCGGGTATCCCAAAAATTGTTTAAGTGCTTGATCCAAGGATCTGTATCGGATTGGATCATTTTTCATCTCTGACTTTCAGGTGGCTTGTTGAAACCATATTCACTGAAAGTTCTCCGAAGATGTTGCCGACACTAACATCTGACTCCCACGATGACGTGCCCGATGAGTAATCATGGCATAATGACTCTTCAGACTCAGAAGCTGATGGGATCGGAGTTGACACATAGCCCAATCCCCTGCGAGTCCGATGATAGTAATCAGGGGTTTTCCCTTTCGGCACAAAAGATCGGAGTAGCGTTCTCCTTCCTTTGCCGAAGTTCAACCCTGGTCCGCTTGTTAGATCATATCCCATGTTTTTCATCATTCTGAGTGTCTTTGGCTCATAATGACCGAATTGAGGGGATTCTTGCTCGCCTTCTGATTCTTCATGGGTCATCGGTTCGGATTCAATTCATTCAAAAAGAATTGGTCTTTGGCCTTTCCGTCTCGCTGGAACCATGAATATGGATTCTTACGGACTACCAACATCTCGACATGTTTCGAAGGACGATTTCACCGGTACATGCAATGATGTCAAAGCACCCATTGCCGACCAGAGATCGTCGTCGACTTCGGTACTAGTGTCTGACGGCACTGAGTCAGAAGCAAACACAGAGAAATACGCCAGATCTAAGTCTTCATTAATATACCATCCGCCTACATCGTCGGAGGTATTATCAACATCGAGCTTATTATTGCCCGTTACAAGTGGGTCTAGTTCCCATATGCACTCTTTTTTTCCAGCTCGGTGTCGGCTTCATTACCAGAGTCGGGCTCCTCTGGTTGTGGGATTTCATCTGTTTTAACAGAGTCCTGATACAAGAGGGAATCTATGAAATAATTCTCCACTCCCTTGAACGGATGCCTTTCGGCAATCAACGTTCGCACCTTTCCACTCCCGTCAATGTATTTCATGACTTGGTGGAGAGTAGAGGGAACGATAGAATTGTGATGAATCCACGGTCGTCCCAGCAGCAAGTTGTAGGAGGTGTCAGCATCTATGACGTAGCATGTCACCTCTGACCTTAGGTCTCCAATCTGGCATTTGAGCTTGACCTTTCCCATTGGACAGGTACTATTGGCATTGAACCCGTAAATAGTAGTCTGGGTGGCGCTCAGACGGTGAGTAGGAATCCCTAGATGTTGCATAACTCGGCGAGGCATAATACTCAATGCGGACCCGGGATCTACCTAAATGCGGTTCACCTCAGATGATCCAATATACCCTGTGAAGTAAAGGGGTCGATCATGCTTTCCTTTAACTTGCATATCATCTGTCGTGAAGGTGATGCAGGGAGCATTTTGGGAGGTATGGAGGCAGTCCTCTACATCTTTCTCCTTTGGTCCGATCGGCACCTGGGTCATGAAAACCTCAGCATTAACCAAGGCCTCTGTAGAGCTTCTCTGGTCGACTTCGATAGCCTAAGAAGCTCATAAAGAGTAATCCGGGCCGGGATGTTGGCCAGTTGAGTCAGGACATCAAAGCGGTAGGTGATGTGGATCCTTCCGCTATGTCTTTCGAAAGAACTCTGGAAAACCGAAACTCTTTCTGTTTCTCCACAAGTTGCTTTGTGGAGGGCTTGGCTGACTCTGCAGCGGGTCTTGGAGGAGTTACCGCCATCTCGTCATACTTTTTCAAGTATGACTGCCCTGAATGGGTTTCCGCCACCAGTTGACTGGGTGCTGCAGCAAGGACTATCGTTTCCTCTTCTGAATCAGTCAGTGAGGGAACGTCAGTTTCTGCCTCTCGAGAAGAGGCACATATCACATTGCAAGATGTGGCCTTTGCTTTGCCCTTGGACTTCCTGTTGGTCACAGTAGTCCATTGTTGGCCATCAATAAGGTCGGGATGAACCCACATGACTTCTCCCCGAGGTGTGGGAACAGGTACCAGGCCCTTTTCTTGCTGTTGGTGAGGGTCTGTGTTGACCATTCTCAGCTCTCCTCTTGGGACAGGGACTACTCCAGAAGGTATTGGAGGTTGCCTTCCAAACTGGAGGAATGACGTCATATTGGCCGCCACTTTCTTCTGCTCTGGACGGAGTTTTAATTCCTCCGCGTCAATCAGAGCCTGAAGGATGTCCTTGAAGACATAACAGCTCTTGGTGGATGTCCCAACATCCTGTGATACATACAGTAGTTGGGATTATCGGTTTTACCGACTTCTTCAGGACGCCTAGCTTCAGGAAGCTTCAGTCGGTTGCTCTTGTTGAGTAGTTTGAAGAGCGAGTCGACATGTTCATCCTTGAAGGAATACTGCTTGTTAATACGTGGTTGGCTTGAAGAGCCACTTCCTTGACCGGTTGAGGTTTGACAGGGGATTTGATCTCTGCTGCCAAGTTATCCTTCCGTTTGGCTTGGAGGGATGTGTTTGGCGCACGCCTCGTTGACCTTCAGGTCTGGGTTTGTTTTCTTCTGCCCTGACCCGAGCGACGATTTCTTCAGCCTGTTCACCTTGTTGGATCAACTGCTTCCAGGTGCGGCTTTCGGTAACTCCTATTTGGGTAAGGAGCGAAGTTTGGAGATTGTGGCGGCATGTTTCCACCAGGGTGACCTGGGTCATACCGCTTGGGCATCAGAGTGCTACGTTCCGAAATCTTTCTACGAAAGACTTAACGGACTCTCCCTTTCGCTGCTTGGTGGCTAAAAAGGTAGGCATGTTGACCTCCGAGTCATCTTCAAAGAAGCGCGTTAGAAAGAGCTTCTCCAAGTCGCCCCAATTCTTGATGGAGCCCTCTGGGAGCTTCATGAACCATTCAAAGGCAAGCCCTTTTAGGGTGCCGATGAACAAGCGTTCATCCTTTTAGTAGTAGATATGCTGGTTCGGTGAACCTTTCCCATCAAATGCTTGGAGGGTTAGAGCCTTGACTTGGGCGGGTATGGAACCAGGTCCCACTCGGCCGGATATGGCCGGACCACTCCTGCTTCTTGGAGGCCTTTCCGGTTGGTAAGGGCCTCAAGACGTTACTCCAACTGATTCATTCTTTTAGAATGAACCTTTCCCTGGTCTTGGTCGTCCTTTCCCTGTGATGAGGACTTAGACAAATCAGAAGTAGACTGCTCTTTCTCCTCTATATGCACAGAGGACGAGCTTTCCCCCTCTTTTCGATTGCCTTTAGACTTCTTAGAGGAGGCTTTGTTAGTTGACTTCCTCTTGTCTTCAAGTAACTGTGCGAGCATCTGCTTGAGGGAGTCGATAGATTCTTGCTGAGCGCGAATCATCTCGAATTGTTCCTTCTGGACCTGGGCTTGCTGCTCCAAGCGCCTGGCGGTCTCCTCAGGAGTGCTAGTCATGTATATGTAGGCCTCTTTCTCCATGGAGGAATTTGAAGCCTGCGACTCTGCAATAGCGGAATGCGAGTCATTCACCTCAATGCCCCGGACTAGAGCATTGTAGTCAATCGGGGGAATTGCCCCGGTTCGAGTGTGAGTGTGTCGGTATACTCCTTCCGGTTCTGTGTCAGACTCATCATCGGAACTGATTGCAGGTTGTTTTCCTCTGCTCCTGCTTGCCATATTTGCAGTGAGCTCGGGATATTCAATGTCAGAGAAGACCCTCCTCTTATGGGAACGACTTCTTTTAGCTGATCGAGGAATCAGGGTGAGCTGTCTGACTAGAGACTGCTGGTTTGCACCTGAATCGCGACGGCATTCGGAGAGCATTGTGATAAGCCGTTCACAGCAACATGACGAAGAGATCCGGTTAGCACTTCTCTTCTTGTTTAAATAATCTCTCAGATCCGTGGGAGGAGGATCAAAGAGATTAGCCTCGCAATGTCGAGGGCGGGAAGCTTCCCTGCCCTGTACTGTTGAGACGCAAGGTTCAGCGACGCGAGGCGCATGAACGCAGCTCTTGCGTCGCGTCTTCAGGACGCGCGTCTGGCGCCTCTGCTGAGAAGAGACGCGACTATCGCGTTGCTGATTATTGCGCCGGGGCAGGGACGCTTGAGAGATACAGGGCTGTTGGGCCCCATGCCTAGAGGCGCGTGCCTCTTGTACTTGGCAAGGTGCGCGAGTTTCGCCTTGACGTATGGGGAGTGGGGCTTCAGAGGAGCCAACTTGATGAACCTCACGTTTGGGCTGCCAAACGCGGATTTCACGTGCCGGATGTGGTGCAGCAGAGACGCCAGTTTGAATCTTGCGTCCTGCTTCAGTTGGACGATCAGTTGTTCCAACTTGCAGTTGACGCGCACGCCTCCTCTGTCGGCGCTCAGCGTTCCGGTTGCGTCGTGGGGGTTGAGAGAAACCAACGACGACCTGGTGCTGAGGAAGATGGTGGATCGGCTGGACGCCAGAGAATTTGACCACGTGGGCCTCCTGAGAGACGTTGGCGCGTGTGTCACGCCTGGCGTGATTGGCCACAACATCCCTCACAGTAGCTGCCTCTGAGAGAGGCTCAGAGCGGACTTCGGGGCAAGTCCCCAAAGAGACCCTGCGGTAGGCGCGAGCCCTTGGGCTCTTGGAGCCGGAAGAGAGGAACTCTTCATACTTTGCCTGGTCGAATTCAACGACGAGCGATTCGACCGTTTTCCCCTTGTAGAGGACGTCACCTTGCGCCACAACCTGTTCGTCAGTAACGAAATTAGTCCCCAGCGGAGTCGCAATCTCTTGTTTGGTACGGAGTAGAAGAATTCGATGTAAAGTTTTCTTGAATCAACTGAAAGATTACAACGGACTAATGCTCCGACTACAAGGGAGGGAAGATGTTGAGTCTTGAATCTCCCCTTTGTTTAGTGCTGGGTTCTTCAAGTGGCGATGGAAAGTGAATCTTGTTTTTCGTTGACGGGTAAACGTCGAGAACTTCTGGGGATCTTCTCTTCGGATGGTGGACGGAGTAACACAGCTCTGTCAATCAGAAATCTCAAAGAGATTGTAGACAAAGATTAACTTGTACGCAGCAAGTTAGCTGAAGAGTTAGACTCTCTTTCCTTCTCTGTGGAGGCTCTCAAGTCAAGCTCTTCTCTCTCAGTGTTCTTCTCTCAAAAAAAATCCGACCCCTTCTCTATAGCAACGGGGCTATTTAAAGAGGTTTCAGGGGCGAACGTGCCTCCTAAAAACACTCCATAATGGGGGTTAACTTTCCCCGTTATGTGGGCCGTGATTGACCCTATAACCGGGACGGTTACAACTGAGACGCGGGTGTCGACCCACGCGCCTTGGTGCTGCAGAGACGCGGGTTTCGACCCTCGCGCCTTGGTGCGGCAGAGACGCGGGTTTCGACCCTCGCGCCTTGGTGCGGGTGAGACGCGGGTTTCGACCCTCGCGCCTTGGTGTGGCGAGACGCGGGTTTCGACCCTCGTGCCTTGGTGTGGCAGTGTTGGCTGAGACTAGCCCTGCGTCTGGAGTTTGGGACTCTGCCTTTGATGACTTGTCTTTAATGATTTTTAGACAGCCTACAGTCCGGTCGACCGCCAGAACCTGGCAGGCAGCAATAAGGGACTGAAAAACTTAGTTTTTAATATCCTAAACAATCTCATAAATTTTCTAAAAATCCACAAAAATATGTTCAGTATAATACTTTGAAAATCAAACATGTGTAAAAAATTCAACACATATTTCAAACTTTTTGAACCATTTTTGTGATATGAAAATTTTGCCGAAAACCAAAATCTGTATTTTCTAAAACTTGAATTTTTCAAATGGAAATCCGATTTTTTCAAACCTCATCCAAATATAAAAACATGATACTTAAACAACTTTTAGGCATGATGTATATGGATATAAATCAATATACTTAAAAGATATATATATATATCATTGTTTTTGACAATAAATCTGAAAATATGTTTTGATAAAAATACCAAAACACCAAACACATGAATAGGCATATCAAAATAAGTTTATCTAAGATATGAAGCATACATGTATATGGAACATATCTAATATATATTTAAACAATGTAAACTTGTTTTGATCTATCTATTCATGAAAACCAAGATCGATTAAACCAAAAATCGAAAACCGAAACATGAAACGTGTGTATGTTGTGAACTTGAGCATATCACACTATCTAGTCTTTACAAATGGATCTAAAAACAAAAACTAAACTATGTACCGAAGATTTCTTGACGAACTCCGTCTTCAAGCCGACTCGATCCAAACCGTGATCCACCGAGCTAGACTCCAACGAGTGCTATATATGATCTTTGACGCTCGGGCTCTTGAATCACCTTGTGAAAGCTTCCAAAACATCTTTGTTGAAGCTAATCACCCACTAATATCTTGGTTGAAGATCTAAAACTAAACATCATAAGATTATTAGTAAACAAACTACATGAGTTAATCATCATCAAAACTAGAGTGGAAGGCCTCTGGGCCAACATATATATATATATATATATATATATATATATATATATATATATATATATATATATATATATATAGAAAATGTATATCAGCCGACGGCTGTGAGACCCTCTCAGCCTGCGGTGTCGTGGCACATTATTAGCCACACTAGAAAGGACGGCCCGCCTACCGAAATAGTTAAAATTACTAAATAGCCCTGCTGTAAAAGACAGTAGATTTATATAGTTTATTATAATTTTATATTTTCCGATGTTACTCAATTTTGTCACAATTATCTTTATAACTGCGGCCAAACTGCAAACATTTTTTTATCAAATCACGAAACTAATTTGAATACTTCTTTATTATTTTTGTCACGAAACTAATTTGAATACTTCTTTATTATTTTTTTGTTATCTGATTTGAAATTTAATGATTTTTAATATAGTCGCAGTTTTACTTTTTTTCGCATGTAATGTATAAATTATTATTATTTTTTACATATTGAATTTGGACAAGGACTGCGACTATGATCGCAGTGCTTAACGAGAGCAAGTCGTGGTACTGCGACTATAGTCGCAGTACTCACGACAACATTTTTTTTGGGTGAATTTTTTTGCTAAGTATATGTAATAACGGTGTCTAAGGACTGATACTATAGTCGCAGTTTATGTATGGTTTTATATGTTTGATCTTCACTGTAACTTATTGCATGCGAAGTAGAACTGCGACTATGGTCGCAGTGTTAAGAACAACAGTGGCAATCGTAGGACTGCGACTATGGTCGCAGTGTTTAAGGAGAACGGTGGCAATTTTCTAATTTGCGATATACAGTGAAATATACAGTGAAATATACTGATTTGAGAGGATTGCGATGATGTTCGCAGTATTATCTGTTCATATACAATGGTGAGAAAGAGACCTTACAAAAAAAGAGCATTAAAAGCTTTTAAGAGAAGACAAAATAACGTTGAATATCAGAAGATCAGGAAATCCTAATCCTCGTCATCATCACCGTCATAAGCAGATTCGTCTTCTTCATTCTCCTGGTCTTCCTGTTCATCACTTATTTCCTTATCATCTTCCTATTTTGAGATTTTTTTGGTTCAACGATAAACTCCCAGAATGGATCGTCTCTATCAAGCTCTTCGTCTGATCCGTTGCGAGAAAGCGAGCCTATAGCATCAGAGGACATGCTTTCATCAAGCATGCCTCCGTCAAGTGGCAGAGGAATAATGTCCTCCTCACTAACCCACATGAAAACTTCATCATCATCATGAATAGGAGGATCAGTTAAAATATTATTTGATGCAGTGAGATAGTCAAAAGGAGTGAAGTCCAGACTGGTATCAGATTCCAGACTGGTATCAGATTCACTAGAATACCCTGAAGAAAGAGGACCGGTGGCGGATTGATTGAAGTTGAATTCTGAGTGTTCAGAGGAAGAAGATGGGGAAGACATGTTCAAGAATGAATTGTTTTTCTGGAAGTTTTTGAAATCAAATTAAAAAGGAGCAAAAATATAGTTTTAGATATGAGATAATATATTAGTTACAAGCACTATATAAAGGTCAATAATGTGAAAGAACATGAATAGTAATAATAATTGTTATAGGTTAAAGAGTTATGGCTGGAGAATCCGAAGAGTTCCTTTTTTTCAGAGATTTACTACGTGAAGTACAAATAAACTTGTTATAGAATGTTTTGCCTATATCTTTAGATTACGTATGGTGCACATCTTTCCTTTATCGTGATTAACATTAGTGCATCTCTTTTTTCTAGACTGTTGTTGTATCACGGTAGATAGATTATTAATTACTTCATTAAATTCAGTGTAATTAATATAGTATTTTTATAAGATGTGATATACGCGAACTGATCTCAGGGTCGCATGGCTAAACTACCTTGTAAAATTATAAAAAATCTTTTACATAAGGCATGCGAAAAAAGATTGCGACTTTGGTCGCAGTGCTGAAGGAGGTCGCAGTGATGTACGATAACATGTTTTCGTCTGTTATATGTTATAAGGAATGCGACTATGGTCATGCGTGATATAAAAAAGTTTTTGTTATACTATGACTGCGACTAGTGTCGCAGTCGTCATTTAAAATTGAAAGTTATTTTGTATTAAGTCTGCGACCATGGTCGCAATGATTGAAAGTTTTATTATGTTATAACTGCGACTATGATCGCGGAATTTGTAAAACGGTGAGAATTCTGTTACAGAAGGCATGCTTCTATTTATTTCACATTATGTTCATCCAATTTTTTCTCTATTATATTTTCGATGTAGTAGAATTACGAATTTTATAACTGTAGATATATTCAACTGAAAATTATTTTAGGTAATTTTTGTTTGTGGTTGAGTTTATGGCAGTTTAGAAGTAAAAATGGGGTATTTTTGTCATTTTGATTCACGAATGTTTAGGCGGGATTTATGGGGTATTTTTGTCATTTTGATTCACGAATGTTTAGGCGGGATTTTTTTGTTTTTTTTGACGCCTACACTCTGCGGCCGATCTGTGGCATATATTCAGCCACGTCACCGCGGTCTGAGAAACTCTCTCAGCCGTCGGCTGAGGTACAGTAACCCCATATATATATATATATATAATATATATATATATATATATATATATATATATATATATATATATATATATATATATATATATATATATATAATCCTTCTTCTCTAAGAAGAAAGGGATCACTTCTTTTAGTTTCAGAGAATACACGCATATACTTATAGACACACTAGCATTTTTCCTCTATAATCAACACACCTGCAGTTTCCCTCTATATGGTCCATTCCTTCCACTACTCTAACAGTTTTCTTCTACCGATCCTCTCTACCATTCCACCTACTGATTCTCATGCTCGAGAGTCATAAGCCGGCACTGTACAGGTGCTTCTAATCTGAAAGATGTCTTTTCTTCCGTATGCTCTGACAGGTGACATCCTCGAGAAGCACCAATCCTTCGCTTGTGGTGGGTCGATCCATGATCAACCGATTTTTATCCACCACACACCCCTAACAAGTTCTTCCGACCAGATTGTCAACATTTACTCCGCAAGAAAATTTCCAATATACATTAAACAAATGCAATGCAGTCCATCAAGAATCTCAGTGCTCATCACAGAGGAACATATATCAAAGCGCAATCCATCAAGAATTTCAATACTTGTCATTTTACCAGCCATTTTTATGGAACAAAAACAAAAGAAACGCTCAACTTACAATGAAACTTACCAAGGGCTAATTTGATCGTCGTAAGTTGTAAGTCGCAAATTCTTTTATAGTGGCAAGTGAGTTGCAAGTGAGTTACATACAAGTAAGTTTTACAGTGTTTGTTTGGTAATGTAAGGTTGTAAGAAAAAAAGTATTTGGTTATCATAATGTGTAAGTCGTAAGTAAAAAAATTGACCATAGAGTTAACTGTTGGTGATTAACAAAAATTAAATAATTAAAAATAAAATTTAAATTTATATAATTAAATTTAAATTTAAGTAAGAATAATAAATATAAATAAAAAATATTAAAAATTAAAAAATATTAAATAACTAAAATAATTAAATATTAAATAAATAAAGATAAATAAATTAAATTTATTAAATAATTAAAATTTAATAACTATTAAACAATTTAAAATAAAAATTAATTAATTAAAAATATAATATATTAAATAGAAATTTTAAATTTTAAAATTTAGTAAATACTAAAAATAAATTATAAAATATTAAGAAAATAAAAATATCTAATAATGAAAACTAATTAAATTTATATTAAATACTAATCTATAAATAAAATAAGAACTAAAATTAAGTGAAATATATTACATTAATTTAGTAATAAAACAAGATCAATCCTATAATAAAAAATTCTAATATTAAAAATTATTAAATTATTAATAAAAATTTTAATCTAATAATTATATATAATCTAATAATTAAAAAAATTATAATATAAAAAATTAATCTAATAATAAAAAATATTAATCTAATTACAATTAATTGTCAGCAATACAAGTTTGCATTATCATAAAATTAACTGTTTATGCTGTAAATGAACTATAAATGAGATTTACATGACCACAAGATTAACTGTTTGTGTTACAAGTGAATCATAATTGAGATACAAATACAACTTGTGACTTACGCGGTAAAACAAATACCTTATTACCGTAAGTCGCAACGCCTTTTTAGGACAAAACAAACCACCCCAGAGGAAGATCAATCTTTGGAAACAAAGCCAAACCATCACCCAAAGACACATGTTCTGGAAACTGCACAAAAATAGCATAGTAAACACAATAATAAAAGGAACCAGAAGAACAAGCAAAAACAAACCCTGATACGAAGTCACCAATAGCAAATCCTACAACAGTTACAGAAAAGAAGTACAAACGTCTGCTAAAAGAACCACTCATGCTATAAAGTTCTAAAAGAACACCAAAAATACTCCAGAAAAATCAAACAATCCAAATCACACTTTTTAAGTCTAGAGACATCTACACTTTTTATGTTTAGAGATCAACAACAGGCTAAAATGTTTTTTTTTCTTTTTTCTTTCCCTCTTATGAGGCATCAACTTAGGAAACGATGCCATCATTCAGAGATAGCGAAGCCAACTGATCAGTGGGGGTGCCATCTGCCTGCTGCTGGGCAACGGTCCTCAAGACATCCATAGCCTCAGCTACCTTCGATTTGAGAGCCTCGGGGGATTCCAGCAGATGCAGAACTTCAGTCTGGTCCATCTCCAGAAGCATACCTGTAACTTTCGCGGCAGACTCATGCTCCAGCTGATCCACAAGCGGGTAAAGACTCTCTCCAAGCATCTACACATCAGAGAAGCTCAAATAAGATTAAATGCAGGAATAAGCAAGAGGACAGGTGATGGTACTTTCGTGCAAAAATGTAGTGCAGTTTGGAGTTGACCAAACTCAATCTAGGTTGCAACATCAACAACAATTTAGGATTGTCAACTAAAAATATTAGTCTGTGCTTCACAATCCATGATTAATTTCAAGCACACGCAATCTATCAGTGTGAACCAATATATTTCACGTAATCTGTTACATATTCATAAGTTTGGACCAAATGGAACCAGATATCAACGAGTTATAGTTATAGGTGAGATAATAACAATAAAATAACCTCAAGCCAAACTTCTGGGAAAGAAACACTATTCCATTAAAAGAAGCTTAACCAAATAAGCAAAAAGGATGAACCAAATGTTCACAGACAGCTAGGCCAGATGACATATGCTACCTACAAGGCTTAGGAATTCATCAACGATCTTGTTCAATCTTTAATAAGACCAAACCATATAAGCACAACCACCTCAGGATTGAATCATCCTATACTTGTGGGCCCAGACCCAATCCCATAATCATCACCAGCATCACTGAAGACTTCTTTCATCACCTGGTAAGAATGAGCAGTGACAGTAACATGGCAAATCCTTACAAGACTCAGACAAGGACATGAGACTGGTGCCCCACACATGTTATCGAGGTGCTTAGGTTCTTCTGTTGAAACTAGACATGGCTTTATAGTGTTCAACATGCAGCTTTATGATATATTTAAAGCCAACTCAATTCGGGATTTCTTTTTTATTCCTTAAGGGCTGACACGACTTTGGTGCATCCAAAAAGTGCTAGCCTATGCGGCCCTCACATGTCCTGGAGGTGTTTAGGTTATTTATTAAAACTAGAAATGACATAAGCATGTTCGCCATGCGACCACCCATATAGAATATCTTAAAACCAACACACTTCCAACATGCTTTTAATAATAATAATAATAATAATAATAATAAAGGCCGACTCAGCTTTGGTGCATCCAATTTGCATCGGCTATGTGTTGCACGGACGTCAATGGCAAACATATGTAAGCAGGGACCAAGGATTCGTGTGCTAGTCTCCAACTCTCCGTGCATCATAGTGTATCACAGTAAGATCAGCCAAAGAGTACATATTATGAAGGCCTATTTAAATTTGGCTCTGAGTTACGTGTACAGAAACTGTCTAAGCACCATCTCAATAGTGTCAAATTCCTGGCAGTAAGTAATAAGAACCGTAACAAAGGAACCGATAGACAATGAAATTTCAGTCTTGTTGGTTAAACAGCTTTTACCTCATGTAATCTTAAAGTAATAAAAGAGCTTTAAAAAACCACATCCAATCAGAAATTGGTTCAAACATAATAGGAAAGACTAGATTGGATATAGTGGAAGAATCAGGCCACATACAACACAGTCAATAACAATATTTACAACTGCAGCAGTTTCCAAGAGTTTGAATCAAGGAAAATGAAACATGCACAAGCACACAAGCACATGTTGCAATGCAACATGTAAATTATATATGGCCCACATTGCTCAACTGGAGATTAGAAGGCGTTTGATCCACCACTGAACCTAAACCAGGCTTATTATTACGTCAAGGACTCACACTTTAAAGCATAATAGGACCAGACTCAATTCACTTTCCCATTTGGATAATAAAATCAGGCGATATGTAATGCAGTCAATGACAATATTTACAAATGCAGCAGTTTTTAAACGTTTGAATTAAAAAAAAAAAATAAAACAAGGATAAGCACAAAAAAAGATGTTGCAATGCACAATGAACATATCTACGGCCCAAACATTGCCCAACAAGAGTTAAAAAAAGGGTGTGCCTAAACCAAGCTCCAATTGAGACAAAGACCCCACACATCTAAATCCAACTTTACAAGGGAATCTACGAGAAAAACATACCGCCCTTTGCTGCTCGGGGGTTGCATTAGCCAGGGCTGAAGCCAAAGCCCCAGTAGGGATAGGCTGTGACATGCCAGCATTCCTCAGAGGAAAACCACCCATGTCATAGGGGACAGAAAACATTCCTCCAGCTACACCAGGCATTGGAACATCGGGCATGTTCCGCCCTGGAGGGTAGCGGTAGATACGACCACCATGAGGAATCATCTGTAAAATTCAAATAATTTGTAAATACAGGTTATAACAGAGCTTTAAGGACATATTGTTTCTGTCTCACTCTTATAATCACAAGAAGGCAGAGAGAAACAGCTTAGTGCTACTAAAAGTCCCCACCTGTTGCTGAAGCATAGTCACTGGGTGTTGTGCCTGTTGAACAGGTCCACCAGCACGCCTCCCCCTGGCCGTTGGGGTTGCTGACCCTGCTGTACCATGGGCACAAAGAAATTTGGCATTGGAGCACCACCAGGCCTCATTCCGGGAACAAGCTGCTGCTGGTAACCAAATCCAGGCTGCAGAAGAGTAATAATTAAATTTTAAAAAGATGTGTTGGCAGATTAGAACCTTTGGTAGAATAGAAGTTCTCTATCCACAGCTGCTGAGAAAATCAAGACCAAGGTAACAACCGTCCAATCGGAACTTTTGTCTGACAAACAAATACATAAACTCCAGCACATGGAAATTTATGGATTAGGAAAAAAAGAATATGGGTGTTGAACAACTGAAGGAAAGGCTTCCACCTCTTTCACCAAAGCAAAGCACATGGCAATGGCTGTAAATGATTCTGGAACTTCCCACATTTTGGTTGAACGGAAGCAGAAAGTTAAGCAACTGCAGATAGAACTGCAAAATTGGTTTGATTTGAGCATGACGAACAGAACTATGACCAGACAATCCCTCTTGAGTTACAATTTTAGCTCTAATTTGTTGTAAAAGAATAATGTATCCCAATATGTACAGTGTCAGCAATTGTACGCCAGTTTCAGGAGATCAAACAGGATCGAGAAATCATTGCAAGACACCGTCAAGATCAATATCAATGTTCAGAAGTTGCTAAGTGTCACACGGCACGGCTGAGGGCAGCCATGTAGCACCTACACACCAAGGCATCAAATAAAAAATGGACAAAAAAAAGAACAAAGTTGAGTTGGAGTAACGATGGGGAAAAATGAATAGAGCAAAACAAGGAAGAATGCAAGTACTTTCCCACAACCCAACCAGCAAACAACTGCTCCCATGACTGCCTGAACAAGAGGGTAAGGGCCCAATGAACTTTAACAATAGCAAGGCTTGACAATTTAGCAAACCTTAATCGATTAAAGCCCCTTCTATTAGGAGTCCGTCAGAATCAGATTCACTTCCCAACGAGGAGCTCGATCTACACACGACTCTCAACGGGATACACAACTCTAACAGGGTTATAGTCAGCGTTTTAAATATCGGATATCGGCGATATACCGGACGACAAAATTATACACCGGATACTAAATATCGGGTGATATATCGCGATATGGTACTACCAGTTGATATATCAATAGTCAATACATATAAGACATTATTAAAAAAAATAAGTTATTATCCAAACATCATATAAAAACATCATTGAAATACCACAATGAATATAGAATAAAATAAAACGATCTCTCAAGCAAAAATAATAATAATTATCCAAATAAGTAACTATATCGGCCGAGATATCAGATATTTCATCTCGGTTATCGGCCGATATATCGGCCACGTGGTGATATATCAGCCCATATCGGTCCAAAACAATATCCAGTAAATTTTTGCACTTATCGTATTGTTTTGAATAAAATACCGGTATCTCAGCCGATATACTGGTATATCGGCCGATATTTAAAACAATGGTTATAGTCAATCCCTAACCCATCACCATTTCTGAGTGGTGATTAAGGCAATGATACCGAAGGGTGGTGTCATATATAACAGCAGCATGTGAAAAATGCATGAAAGATCTGAAATGGAAATCAGGCCTACTTGACCACCAAAATAACACAACTCGCCTACCCTTACAGCTGCCCCAAGGAAGACCAGCTAGAAACCCTACGCAAGCAACACATATACACACCTAACTAAACATCAACATGATTTAAATGCACAAAAACTAAATATTTCCAATAATAATCCAACATATGATAGAATGGACAAATTTAGTATATGTAAAATAAAATATCAATTGAAAATTATGCTACTCCCGGCTAAAAAGAAGAAAGTGGGAGAAATAATGACTACAATAAGATTCAGCAAAAAAATATCATAAGCCAAAGAAAGGAAATAATTTATTAATGGACATAAATATGGTTAACCTAACTAACCATCTATTCAATTGGCTTGAGTACCTCCTGTAATTCTCATATGAGATTATATAACAATTTGTGAATAGTAAGAGCAGCCACTGTATAATAAGAATATGTACTTGCTAAAAGAAATTCACTTGAGGCTTCAATTGTAATCCAGCACTCAAGGTATAAAGTGACCATGTTTTTTCTCTATAAGTTCGAAATATGGAGAAGTAATCATATAGTTTTATATAAGGAAGCTGAGGGTGCAAGTTGGGCCGGATCCAAGCAAGTACTTACCAGTTAACAATTGTATGAATCATTGAAGGTAAGATCTACCTATTGTCTTAGCTGCATGATAGTGCTAAAGGCTAGAAGCAAAAGCATGATAACGAAGCAACAATAACTAATATTCAGCAACAATAACAACTAGATATTGCACTAAAAAGAAACTGGACTGCAGAACACCAGCACACTTCCATCCAGCAAGTTTTCTCTGCTATAATGGACCTCACTGCACATAATTCAACTTCAAGATAAATACCACAAATCTAAATTTCTACCTGGGGTTATATTTCTTTCAAATATGCATAGGATCTGTCAATATTTAAGATGACATCTTTTGTTCACATCTGCAAAGTTCGTGATACCAGAACAAGCAAAAAAGAGAGGAATTACGCATGATACATCATTTACCTGAGGAGGAATGAGTGCTGGAGGGGCTTGACCATAAAACAGCTGCTGTCCAACAAGTCCTGGGGCACCAGGAGGATACATTGGCATGCGAGAAGCAACACTGGGTGGCATGGATACTGGACGCATTTGCGAAAATTGTGCCTAGAATCAAAAGGTTTAAAACTTTCCAGGCAAATCTTAAACCTATACAATGATAGATCAGCGTACATGCAAGACATGGAAAGTTGAGAAATTTTAAGTGCAGATAACTTGCCATTACACCATAAAATGAAGACAAGAACCATAGGCAAAAGATTAGCCTTAATAAAAATGATACCAACTATTTGCAAGATTAAAAGAATTAGGAAGCTAACTGCAGTTCATTTACGCAGGTCCAAAGGCAACAGATGAAGTCTAAAACACATACTACTGAGAATCAACCAGCATTAATCCTGAAGGGAATGTTTTTTCCAATCTTCAAAATAACGGTAACGTAATGATAACGTTTTTCTTCTGTTATGTTAACATATGTTATAACGTAACACATAACGTAGGTTACGTGATTTAATATTTATTTAATAAAAATAAACATATATACTATATTAAAAAAATTATAAATAGAAAAATAATTTTAAAAAACTAAAAAATATATCAAAACAATATATAACACATTTAGCAAGTCTCACAACAATTTTTAGCAAGTATCACAATAATTTTTCACATTCACATGTTACAATTCATAATTTCATTTACATAAACAACAATATGATTCACATATTTCATTATAATTCATAATATTTATCATGCTATTCATTTTTTATCATTATATTCATAATTTTTCACATTCACAAGTCATAATTCATAATTCCATCTACATAAACAATATGATCCGTATATTTCATTATAATTCATAATTTTTATCATGCTATTCAATCTACACAAAGATTCATAATTCAATTATAATTCATAATTTCTTAGTCACTCTATTCATTATAATTCATAATTCAATTTACAATATGCTGTTGAATTATCCCCCATGTCCTTCACTCTCTCTGATATTTTACCCTTGATCTCTCTGCTCTCCCCTCCTCACTCTCCCTACTCTCTCTCCCCCTGCGATCTCTCTCCCCCCTCTCAATCTCTCTCGGCTCTCTCGATCTCTCTCTGGTATCTCCCCCTCAGGAGAGAAAGCAGAGAGACCGAGAAAGCAGAGAGATCAGAAGGGAGAGATCCGGGAGGGAGACTGGAGAGAGAGAAGAGAGAGCTTACATGTGCTTGGAGACGGAGAACCACCGCTTGGAGACGACGCCAGAGAGAACCAACACGACGGAGAACCACCAGAGGTAGTTCGTCTTTTGTTGTCAACTAGAGAGAGGTATGTCTTCTTCATTCTTCTCGACGTCGAACGAGGAGACGACGACGAGGTTGCAGAGAGGATGATGAGCGAGCGAATTTGTGGAGAATTGTTTTGCCATAAACCGGGAGAATATGGGGGTTTATAAAAAGTCGACTTGCACCATAACGTAGGTTATAGTGTGTTACGTTAATAATGTAACATAACGTAAGTTACGGGCAAAATAACCATAGTTATCAGACATTGCGTTTTTTAGACCTGTTACATGACAATTGGTCAACGTTACGTTATATAACGAGTTATAACGAGTTACATAACGGGTTTTTTAAAACACTAGTTTTTTCCTACTAACATTAAGTAAGCATAGACCTGATAAATGATGGCATTAGGGCCCGACCTTCCCAGATAGAGGGAAAGAGAATGGCTGACTAATATACAGCATACTTATAACTAATTTCTCAATTAAAAGAATGCAGATAGAGATAGAAATACAGTCAACGAAAACAATCATTTTCAATTAGTAGATGAACCCAATCCTAACAGGTGAAATTTTTTTCAAAAGAGAATCTATCGAGGACGACCTGGAGATGTTTTTAGAAGTTGCTAGTTTTGAAAGCTTTATAATGTTTTGGCTGTGTACAACAAGTGTATCCTTGTATTCTACAATAAAACAATGATATGTATCAACCTCCAGGCCCAACCTTCCCAGATATAGGAGAAAAGAATGATTGCCTATTATACTACATACTTATGAATTAGTTTCTCAATTGAAAAAATATGCAGATACACTTGCAGTTGAACCAGAACAATCATTTTTAGTAAGTAGATGAAGAACCCAATCCTGACCGGTGGAAATTTTTCAAAAGGGAATACCTAGAGTGTTTTTTAAAAATTCTAGTTTTTTGACATCTTTACAATGTTTTGGCTGTGTAAAACAAGTGTATCCTCGAATTATACTATTTAATAATGATATGTATCAAAAAAAATTAAACATAATAAGTACCTTCTTCCAAAAAGAAAAACTTGAAAAGGGGCTAAAAAAAAATAAAGAAATGCATGCAAAAGAGAGATAAATTTGATTCTCTCAAATGATCTCTATGCGTTAAAGTGGGGCAAACTCGATTAAGATGAACGTTCCATAGCCCAAACATCAGATAGTAAGAAGTCCTACAGCATCAAACGCAACTAATGTAGTACAACAGGTCAGAAGGACCCATTACAATATCTACGGGCAATGTGCACAAAGATATTGTAAATAAAACGCCAAAAAACACTAAAAATGCTAATAAAAAAGAAACGATATCAAATTGAAGCCTTTTTGCAAGGAACACTGTATGGACCCTGAAAACCGTATCCCCAAACACCTAAATAAAGGGAACATAAATCTTTTATCTAAACTTAAATGATCAAGCAAAATGACCAACACCATTTCACATGTTGTACAACAACATATGAAATAAGGGAAATTTAGCACTGAGAAAATATACAGCGAATTATAATTTAATGTTCATATTTTCCACCTGGTTCAAAATACAGTCAATAAATGACCTGCGCCACTAATTAAAACAAAATAGGACTAGTCCCAAACTGCCTCTATCCATTTGCAAATTAATGGGTGAATTACTTCAATAGAATAGCTACAACCAATGTTGGATGTATTGAAGAGCAATGCGAGTCATATTCAACCTAATGGATACAAGCCAAAAATAGAGGTAAAGTACAGAACCATCTCAGACCAAGGTGTCTCTGGAGCTTGCTTTCATGTCATCTTTATCTCAAAAATCCACTATGCATGTTAGTAACCATATAAGTAAAATAGTCCACTTCTATTCGAGGTGAGTAGTTTATATGTTGAAGTTTTATTATCACTAACTTTTTTGATAGTCTCTTGTAAAAACATAAAATTATGGATATGGCATGATTTTACACAGATGTACATGCACAAAATTACGAAATCATAAATTTAATGTAGTTTAATTTGATCCTTTTTAGAAATAATGTATATAAACATATCACTAAATTTCACAACATTACCATGAACTTTTATGGTTTTGACACTAAATACTATGAACTTGATAAAACCTGAATGTGATAAAATCTGGAAATGGACATTCTTCTTCCTCCATGACCTCTCCTTCTCAGTTTTCCAATCCACACAAACCAACCCTAAAACTCATTTCTAAGCATGTAAAAAAAAATCAATTTTATGCAAAAAAAAAGTTCTTTTCAAAGTAAATCTAATCTCATTGTTACATGATGGATTGTAAAGTGAAAATAGATCCTCTATTCTTCTTCATTAGATCTCAACCCAATTTTCTAAATATCTAATATCATATTTCATGGGTGGTTGTAGATCTCAAACTTTAGACTTGAGGAAGAGGAAGAAGAAGACATGACGATGACAATGAAAAGGAACACGAGAAAAAAAAAAAGATCGCCATTTTTTATTTTTACATGAGCTTGATATTCATTACACAAAGAACTTGTCTATAAAAATCTACCTGTAACCTTGCTCTTCTATCTTCTTTACGCTGTGCGATTGCAACATACAGAGGTTTGCTGCCTATCATTTTCCCGTTCATCTTCGCTAGCTATAGACAAATAGAAACAAATTAAGGGACAAGACAATGATTACAATCCTGTGAAACATCAACTAAAATCAAAGAACTTACAGCACGAGATGCATATTCAGGAGATGAGAAAGCAACAAATCCAGAACCTCTACTAATACCATTGGGATCCCGCATAACCTGCACTACAAAAAAAGCTTAAGCAATCTCACCAACTGAATACAAGTTGCAAGGATAAAAGGAAAGTGTAGATGTGGCAGCGCTTGTCTTACCTTGCAAGATGTGATTGTCCCAAACTCAGAGAACAGTTCTCTAAGTTTCTCATCCCCAATACTATCATCCAAATTCTTCAAGTACAAGTTAACCCCTTGATATTTGTCAGCAGCCTCTTTCGCACCCTGCTCAAATCTCCCTTTCAGTTCATTCTCCCTATCAGATTTCTTCTGTGCTTTTCCAACATACCACTCTTTGTCACCAAATTTCTTCCCGTTGAGTTCCTCAACAGCTCGAGCAGCATCTTCAGAGTTTTCAAAATTAACAAACCCAAAACACTTGGATTTTCCACTGCCCTCCTCCCTCATTACAACAGAACTGGTAATTTTTCCGTATTCACCAAAAATTTGGTCAAGCTCTTCTTTTGTCGTAGATTCTGAGAGATTCTTTACAAATACATTCTTGCTTACATAATTTTCTCTTTCCTGTTTACGAAGAAACGGACCAACATAGACCACTTTATCATTCAGACACATGCCGTTTAGTTTGTCTATAGCATTTTGTGCGGACTCCCCTTGTTCAAACTGAACAAACCCATAGCCTTTTGACTGACCAGATGGATCTGTGGCAACTTTGCAAGAAAGTATGTTACCAAATATAGAAAATGTATCATACAGTGCTTTGTTGTCTATTGCCTTGTCCAGATTCTGCCAAAAAGTATTAAACATTAATGTTACAATATATGGAGGGAACTTAGAGCAACTAAACTATAGAACAAACAAGCAATCACATCCAAAATGAGAGAACATCAAGATTGAAAAAGAATAAAGAAGAAGACAATACTTTAATAAATATATTAGCTGCCCCACTCTTTCGTGTGCTAGGGTCACGGTTTGAATACATTATCCTGATAGGTTTTCCATTGAGGGGAGTAAAGTTCAGCGTATCCAACGCCCTCGCCGCTGTCAATACCATTCCAAATAGAGTAAGATAAAACATGAGAAAATAATTTTACAACTATCATTTGCAATGCAAGATATTATTTCCATCATTCTATGCCTCATCGAGAATGTGGTGCTGGCCTATGTAGCACGGACACTTCTATCATGGAGCCGTGTCGTGTCCGAAACGTATCGGACGCACGTGTCGTGTGTATTTTTAAGAATTTGTCACGTGTCCACGTGTCGTGTCCACTTCAACATTGACGTGTCCGTGAAACATAGGTGCTAGCCACCTCATTTCCCAACACTACATACATCAAGGTAGTTAAATACGTGTGTGAACAATAATGTTGCTAAATATCTGAAAAACAAAGAAACTAGAAGAAACATGAGAGAGAGAGAGAGACTTCTATTGAATTAACAATAGTGGAAATGTTTAAAATTACTTATCAGGTACCCAGATTATAAATAAGATGACTTCAATACTTTATTTGCTGAGAAGCTCATTTTTCTGCAAAAAACCCAGCACTAAATTTTTGATTACAAAGCCTTCCAATATCTTCTTTTGAGACGTAATGAAGTTCAAGAAAGTATTTTGCTGAGTGGACACCTTAGCATTATCCACATTACAGCAATTAAAATAGAATGCCCATGGGATCAGTTCGCTACTATAGACACATATTATTTAACACTCAAAAGTAAGATCAGTGCCATTATCAGCCTTCGCTTCCCAAAGGTAGCATCAAACTAAACCCATCTATTTAAACATTATTGTGAGATAGAGCACTCCATTGTACTCTAGCAGCAGGTGAACAGTCTAGTTGATAATACACGTTGCATTATCAAAAGCAAAAAAAAATCACATTTCTGAAAAACGCGACTACTTGAAACCCTAATTCCATATCCAACGGTAAAAATAAATGACACTATCAGTTTGCTTGTTTCTATTGTACAAGGGAAGATAATGTCTTATTTAGTCAAAATAATCATTCTACGAAGAAACAATTTGATCAAAGTATAGGTCATTCAACACAAGAAATATTGGTTTCAAGCACTACAATAACTAAAATATTGGCACGTGCAAATGCAAGTGCGAAAGAATTTTGTATTAACTGTCTAAATCTCTGCTCACTTGAATTTTGTGTAAAATCTAAAAAAAAAAAGTGTTTTCTCACATATGAAACATACAAGTACACATCTAGAATTTTCTCAAAAAAAAAAAAGTATACATCTAGAAGATATATTCAGATGCAGTGTGTAAATATTATAATTATTAGCACTACAAAAGTGTGGCTATATGCCAAAAACATTTAGTTGAATGTCTATAAAAATTAATTTGAAGTGTGAATAAAATGCAAAACTAGAATTTAAGAAAATTCTTCCTGCACAGCTAGGACCTGCGCATAAATCTACACAGTAGTAACACTCGTGGGCCAAGTGAATGATATCCAATCTGTAGATTATGGGGCGTACATTATAGCCTCGTGTACAGAAGTGGGTACATTGTACATGTGTAGGATAAGTATCTCTTGTGTGTTGGGGTTGTCGTTGGGATTGGGGTGCGTGCGGGTGGGTGAGTGGGGGTCAGACATAGGAAAGTGATTCTAAAAATATTTGCAAATATATTATATTTTGTGGTTGTCTACAGATATCTCCTTTGCAATTTTGTATCATATATGTTCTAAACAATTTCATGTAAAAGTTTCAGTTTATTTGGAAACTTTGCAGCCAAAATGAAAAGGAAAAGTGCACATCCAAGCATGAAGCCTCCTCAATTCTTTTCTTTGTTGGGTTGAGTGGGGCGTACCTAATTAATAAGTATAAGTTCATAATTTGCGGGCAGTGTGTGTGATGCATACTCTATAATATTAAATGCAGCCAGCCACTTTCCCATCATATACATGAAAAGAAAAGATGAGAAGGAAGAGACGATGGGAAACAAAACAGAAATGACAAAGGGGACACATCATTAAGAAAGTAATCAAATTGAGCCAACAGAATAAAAACAAACTTTTAGTATAGTCTTTGAATAATGGGCTTAATTGATGTGCACATTCCTTTGAGGAGGACATTTTCATTCAATAGGAAAGTTACCACTCAGACCATCCAACCAACCTCACAAGCATATCCATAAGCCCAAGCTATTCAAATTATACAAAGAAATCACAGAACACAAGTGGCTTGAAGGGGGGATAAGAGATGCAATGTACATCCAATGGAAAGTAGAATGTGGGAGGTCACCGGTATTTCACAATGCGATATATTTTTTAATTGCACAAGAAAAAAGACCTTATTAGTCGAAGATACATAAAAAGTGTTAGTGCAAACCACACACATTGAGAGTTCTATTGGGATATAGAAATTTGGTTATGTAATCAAGAAAAGAGAGGTGCAAGGAAACAATAACAGCAAACTCATGAGATCACTAGAAGTTCCCTAATATTTTCATGCTCTTAACCAAAGAGCCCCTCCTAGCGGAATTACCTAAAAATACTATGCTTTTACAAATTCACGCACAACTTAATGCCTCTCCACTGCTAGCAGAATCACCTAAAAAATGCTACGGTTTTACAAATGCACGTACAACTTAATGTCACTTTGATTATAACATTTTCCATATTATCCTCAAAGATCATTTCTAAATGAGATATTAACCCTCTATCTAAGAGTTGAAGCTCATTCTTCTCTAAGACTGATCTAATTTTGTTGACTGAACACGGTCAATGTTCCAACTACAGTAATTATCTATCAAGCATAGACCATATAGCTCTGTACTTGCTGTGCTGCAGGCAGCATATTACGAGCTATTGATCAGATGTTTCCTCAAAAGTAATAGTGTTTAATCAAGTCCATGTAAGAGAGAAGGCAAAACTACAAACAAGAAATTGAAGAGAAATACATGAAATAAATGAACCTCTAGTCTTCACTGGAAACAAATAATTATTCAGATATATCTAGGTAACAGAAGGTAAAGATGACTCAACCTTCACTTGATCAAGCACATTGTTAGAGAGTAATCCTGCTCATAAGGCGCATGTCCAATAGAACATACCAAGACAGAATCCTATGTAGCACGGACACTCTTCACATGGAGCCATGTCGTGTCCGAAACGTGTCGGCCACACGTGTCGAACCCACGTGTCATGTGTATTTTTAAGAATTCGTCACGTGTTTGTGTGTCCTATCCATTTCAATATTACCATGTTCGTGCAACATAGACAGAATCAGTCAGCCAATTCTGACCTTCGCATTTTCATTCTAATTTGAAATTAGTGTTTCCATATAAAATCCCAACAATCTTGACCCAATAAATGTAAACAATAAACTATCAAGGTAAGAACTATTTTTCAGTTAACAGTTAAAGTTTAAATAGACCATCAATCACAAAAACAGAAAATTTGATTAATGACTTAAAGAATCCCAGACAGCCAAGAGTTTTAAGCCAAAATTTTATATGTGCATCCATTAACAATGCAAATAGGAATTCCTGCACGGATTGTCTGGATAAAAGTTGGTTTTGGAAGAATAAGCTCAATGATGGGGAAAGACAAGATGATGGGATGAAGAAAACGATCCCAAGAGTGTTGAATCTCATGGAGAGAACACCAATACAAGAACACTTCTACCAAGCGGTCCACAAGGCACTCAACCAGCACAAAGCAAGATGTAGCCAACAGAAATACAAGATAGAAAGCAACCAGCCTTAAAGATTTGTTTTCTTCTAGCCATCAAAGAAGATGTTTCTTCTGATGCAAGATATTTAACGACCAGCAAAAAGAAATAGAATGGTCCCCACATTATTCCAAAATATTACACAGAGGCCAACCTTTGGAATATGTGAAATATGGGAGAGACACCTGCACTCTATACAAAAAATCAACTAGTGATGTGATTAGAAGTTCCAATTGTGAAACATGATGTCTGACTGAGTTTAGGGAATGACCAACAAAGGTTCAGCTAAAATGAAAATAAAGGCAAAAAAGAAAAAGTCAAGCCAGTTAATGCTGATTCTTAGAGGAAGTAATTCCAATTTGAACTATCAAAGAGCAAATACAATTTATTTAACTAAATGTTGAAAATGTAGAAGTCAATAGATATCGACTGCATCAACCTCCAAACTAACCATCAGCATGATATGCCAGCCAATTTACTTTTCTTTCCTGCTCTTAAAACACTGCTTAAAACATTTTTGCAATACTGTAATACAAATATGCAATAGCAAAAAGAAAGAAGGCAATACAAAAAATGGCAGCAGAAAAGGAATGGTCTTTCTACGAGTAGGTGAGATATACAAACATAAATGAACGTTTAACAAATAAGGCCTGTCTGATCATTTTATTTACATGTACATTGCAAGGGAAAACCAGTTTCTGAATTGATGTATGTTTGATTTTCCAATCACAGCTGCAAATATAACACGAGATTTTTCCACTAGATAGCAATTCTATTGCAACGTGAGTGAAACTCGAATTTCAGGATTTCACAAACAAGTTGCATGTAGTTAGTTAACGCTTTGGAAAGCAAGAGTTGAGAATCCAAGAACATCCAAACAAACTGTGAGAACCAGAATTTAATAAATCAAAAATCAAAATTACAAGTAACCAAATAGCATGATTGGCCTTGTAACCCAACCTTAATTCTATGTATGAGACATATACATACACAGCTAACCTATGTTAATTTTTGAAGATTGGGATTTTGTAACCTGTAACATGTTAAGTAACAACACTGCCAAGATTCAAGTGACATAATCTCCCGTGTTCATCAATATATCTTACATAGGTGCCCGAGCACCTTGCCACCTCTACTTTCGCTCACTAAAAATTTGAACCGTGTACGCGCCGGAAAAAGAAATAAAGGTGTTCGCTGTAAAATTTTCTTAATCAGATGAAAAATTACAACAAAACTGTTTTCCTTCCAGTTACAAGGGAGGGAGGATGTTGAATCTTGAATCCTCCCTTTGTTTAAGGCTGGGTTCTTCAAGTGGCGGTGGAGAGTGAATCTTGTTCTCCGTTGACCGGATGACCGTCGGGATCGTCAGGGATCTTCTCTTGGCTGGTAGGAGTAACACAGCTCTGTCTACCAAAACTCTCAAAGAGAAGGTAGGCAAAGGGCAACTCGTACGCAGCGAGCTTGTTGAAGAGTTGAGCTCTCTCTCTTGTCTCTGTCTGTCTCTCTGTATTGTCCTTGTGCCGCCGTGTGCGTCTCCTTTTCTCCAAGCGCCTTCTCTCCTCCTGTTGTCCCCGCGGTTCATAGCGACGGGGCTATTTATAGAGGTTCCAGGGGTGAACGTGCCCCCTAAAAACGCTCCACAATGAGGGGCCAACTTCCCCGCTTCCCCGCTATATGGGCGGTGACTGGCCCCATAACCAGGGCAGTTGTAACCGAGGCGCGGGTTTCAACCCACGCTTGGCGGCCCCTCGCACCTTGAGTTTGAGACGCAGGCTTTGGACCCTCGCGCCTTGGTGCTGAGACGCGGGTGTTGAGCCCACGCGCCTTGAGTTTGAGACGCGGGTTTTGGACCCTCGCGCCTTGGCTGAGACGCGGGTGTTGAGCCTACGCGGCGTTGACCCTCGCGTCTAGAAGCTTTTAGAACTTGAAACTCTGCTTTTTAAGGCTTGTCTTTTAGTAATTTTTAGACAGCCTACAGAACTCCCTCCAAAGTTTTCGATATTCCGCAGTTAACTGGGACGGATTTCGAAATACTTTGGACTCTAACTGAATTCACCTTTATGACTGGACTGTTAATGCTCCGGGTTTGATCTTATCTGGAGTTGGTCTTCGTGAGTGTACTGTTGAACTCTTTGAGGCCACCAGAGTTGATCGTGTTGAGTGTCTAGATACACAGTCTAAACCTCCCCGATTGCTTTTAGTCTGTCATGGACGCGCTTTAAGCCAGGAGTGGACGATCGTCTGCTTGTGCCAGTGTACTGTTGAACTGATTTGCAGAAACAAGGACTGCACGCCAGTTCTTCTTTTTTTTTTTTTTGGAATTTGCGCCATCGACTTGAACTTCTCTGGACGCGAGTACAGAAGTCTTTGGCACTTGGCGCTAGCTTTGCTCATGAAGCTCGCGTTTTAAGGCCACTGACTTGGATGAATTCCAACTCGGGTTGAAGGTTTCAGACCCGAATCTTGCAACTCCTGTTCATTCAACAGGGAGATGGCAATTTTTTCGGCGTCTGAGTCTTTTCGCGCCTGGTGTGTTGACGCAGATGCAAAGAATTGGACTGCGTTTGAACCCTGCGTGTATCACAGTTTTAACTCGCGTCTGTTTCTGCCACCGCGGAAGTTTTGGCTCACTGCGTGGGTCATTCCCTCGTCTGTAGTCTTTGGCAATAACTGCGTCTGTCACTTAGTTTTCTCTGTTGAAGTGTACTAAGTTCCAGATGTTCTGATTCCTTTGTTTATTCCTTGCAGGTAGGCTTGATCGTCCTTTTTCAGGTTCGCTGGGCCCCTGGAAGAATATTTCGGCCGGCGAACTCGTTCGATGTTCATCCACAAGGGAATATATTATGGTCCCCGTCGTCCACAAGGGAATATATTATGTCCCTGACGGGGATTTAACCCTCGCCAAGGTCTCTTCAGATCCAATGCACCAGTCATGCCTGCTGGCATAGGATGGTCAGAGTGAGTATGGCGGCGAGGGGTTACGGTGGATATACTGGCAGATAGCATCCCCTTCCTCTCTCACCCCATAAGTGACATCAAGGACACTCCATGTTTGTTGGATGGCCTTCTGGCGAAAGAGATGCTCATGAACGAAGGGTTGCATGGCTTTCTGCTGCTACCGGACCTCAAGAACACCATTGCTCTTAGCTTAGTCAGCTAGTGCAATCAGCTCCAATTGTCGCCACAGTTTGGCGCTTTTCCAAACATCGTGCACTTGGAATCAGATGCGGCTTCAAGGAGTGAGTACGGCCTCTGAGAGAGAGAGGGACTTCTTTGTACTCCTTAATTGTAACACTCAATCTTATTGTATAAGAGAGCGTTTTGTATCACTTTCATATGCCTGGATATAAATAAAAAGTGACACTTTTCTTTTTGTCTCTTCTATGTCTTGAACCTTTGTCTCTTTTTGATCAGACGCATAGAAGCAAAGAATCTTTGGCTTGTCAAAACTATGATGAAAATTTTAATAAGTCAAATTTTGTGGAGAAAAGATCCTATCTGAGGAACCCCACAATGCTGTCAGAGGTGTGATATTAACTTGACAGAGATAAGATAATTTTTGGTGGACCTGCTACTTTATAAAAGAAAGTAACAGGTTGAATTGGTACCCCCAGGGAAGATGAACTTTTATCAGAGGTCTAGGATTAACTTGATTAAGATCAGCCGGGGAGTTGATGGAAACACTGTCAATGGTGTAGTGTTAACCTAACAATGTTTTTAGATAGACTTGTTATTCTATTGAAGAGAATAACAAGTAAGACTAGACTCATGGGGAATCTAGGGAAGTCTTTACCGTTAGAGGTGTGATATTAACTTAACGGGTTGAAAGTAGTCTCGTCAGAAGTGTGATGTTAACTTGACAAGGATGTGAGTCAGAGGTGTAATATTAACTTGACTTAAAAGTATTTCAGTTTTGTTTTGGGAAAACTGAGAGTGTCACTGACATAGGTGTGATGTTTAACTTGACAGTGAGGGTAATGCTAGAGGTGTAATGTGGAACTTAGCATTGGTCATCTCGGCTTGGATAAGGAAGTCGAGGAAAAGTCATGGCCATATGTGTATTGTTGAACTTAGCAATGACTTAGATGCTAGAGGTGTAGTGTTAACTTAGCATCATTCGTTTCAGCTTCAATACGGAAGTCTGAAGGAAAGTGACTGTCAGAGGTGTAATATTAACTTGACAGAAGCTTGGTGTACTGTTTAGAAGTATAATGTTAACTTAAACAGTAATTTTGTCAGAGGTGTGATATTAACTTGACAAGAATTGACTCGTGCCAAAAAACGGTTTGAGGACCTGTCATTCTATTGATGAGAACTGACAGGTGGAATTTGGAGTGCCAGAGGTATAGTGTTAACTTGGCAAATCTGAAAGTTTGTTACTCTATGTAGAGTTGACAAGCAAGAGTTGTACTCGACAAGGAGTATTCATTACCAGAGGTATAGTGTTAACTTGGTAATGATTGTATTTGGTAGACCTACCATTCTGTGGGTGAGAATTGGTAAGGGATTTTGGAGGAAAGAGTGGAGCCAAGTCCACTTAGGATTTTTAGCAAACCCTCAGCTATTAACGGATTTGAGGTGTCTTTACCAACTACCGTTTGAGTTGGGCTAACCATGCTATTCCCTTCAGCATGATGAGTTGTCGAAGACTTATGTTGGGCTTAGAAGCCAACATTTTTCCTCTATCCTTAGCCGTCGGAGGCGTCGGATGTTTGATCAGAGGTGTACTTTTAACTTGATCAGCGGAAGAATACCATTTAAGGATAGTATTTCTTCAAGAACCTGCCATTGATAGGCATCATGAGTGTATCGCCATTTGGGGTTATGAGGCGATATGATCCATTCGAGTAGACTGACTCTACCACAAACGGTCCTTCCCATTTGGGTTGGAATTTTCCTTTTGTCTTGTGCGTCATCACCATGGGTCTTCTGACGGCTAAGACAAGATCGCCTTTCCTGAAAGCCCGCACCTTAACTTTCTTGTTGAAGGCTTTGGT
Source organism: Agave tequilana (assembly GCA_038442645.1). Taxonomy (NCBI): domain Eukaryota; kingdom Viridiplantae; phylum Streptophyta; class Magnoliopsida; order Asparagales; family Asparagaceae; genus Agave; species Agave tequilana. Next base: position 219,640 of record JAVJIF010000936.1, read on the forward strand.
AATTCGAGCTTGGTAAAGCTCGATTTGTTGTTGGGCCTGCAAACGCTTATCGTCTAAGGCCTCCAATTCCTGGAGTCGCTGTCGATGCTTCTCCTCGGTTGTCATCTCCGCTGTCAAGGCGACGCGTAGAGATGGAATTTGGATTTCCAGTGGAAGTACGGCTTCACATCCATATACCAAAGAAAATGGCGTGGCTTTAGTTGGGGTTCGCACAGTTGTGCGGTAGGCCCATAAGCATTCACCTAGCTTATCGTCCCAGTCTCGTTGACTTTTTGAGACGAACTTCTTGAGAAGCTTGCCAATAGTCTTGTTGAAAGCTTCTGCGAGGCCGTTAGCGGCAGGATAGTATGTCGTTGAGGACACACTCTGGATTCTGAACTTAGCGCAGAATCTCTGGAACGCCTGGCTGATGAACTGGGGTCCATTGTCATGGACAATTCGCCGAGGTACACCGAAACGGTAAATAACGTGATGTTTCACGAACTTGATCACGTTAGACGATTTTACCTCCTTCAGAGGAATAGCTTCGGCCCATTTAGAGAAATAATCAGTTATTGCCAAAACAAACCGATGTCCCTTTGATGATGGTGGGCTGATAGGACCAACCACATCCATCCCCCACATTTCAAATGGCCAGGTAGAGGTCGTGGAGTGGAGGTACCCTGGTGCTTGATGGATGAAATCGCCGTGCACTTGGCAGGCGTGACATCTTTTGGCATAAGTGATGGCATCGGCAATCATCTTGGGCCAGTAGTAACCCAATCTTTGGAGTCGATGTGCCAGTTTTGGGCCAGGTTGATGGGCTCCACACATACCATCGTGGGCTTCTTTCAATACCTCTTGGGCCTCCTTTGGTGAGAGGCACCGGAGCAAGACCCCGTCATGCGATCGACGATACAATGTTCGTGTAATCGCATTGTAGTAAAATTTAGGGGCTTTCCTTCGAATGGCAGCCGCTTCCTTGGCGTCCTCAGGCAGGATGCCATACAAGACATAGTCGATATAGGGGAATCGCCAGTCTTTAAGCTCTGGCCCGGTTGACAATTCCAGCGCTTCTTTGCCTTGATACTCTCCCTTTGACTCCTGATAGTCTTCGAGGGCAGTTCTCGGGCAATACAGGTCGTGGCTGTAGACGAATACCTTCTCCATTGCTCCAGCTGGAAGAGCTAAGGAGGCCGCGAGGGACGCCAGTGCATCTGCATGCGCATTTTGCCTGCGCGGTACATGATCGATGTAGAAGTTTGTGAACCTCTCGGCCATGTGGATAGTTGCGTTGTAGTAGGGTACTAGGTCCTCATGTCTGACTTCGTACTCCCCGCGAACTTGGCTAACAATGAGTTTGGAGTCACCGTATGCCTCGAGATTTTTAACGCCAATCTCATCGGCGAGCTGCATCCCAATCAAAAGAGCGTTGTATTCTGCTACATTGTTGGAGCAAGGCTCAGTTAGCGAGACAGCTCGAGGAATCACATAGTTCTGTGGCGAGACGAGTACTACTCCTACCCCCGCTACGATGTGTCCTTTTGGGCTTGTTCTGGATGCACCGTCAAAGAAGAGTTGCCACACTTGACTTTCGAACGATGTCTGAGTTAGGCAGGCTTCAGCGACCTCATCTGGGAGATCGTCGTAAAGTTTGGTTGCCCTCGGATCTGGATGCTCAGCCAGGAAATCCGCCACCGCTTGTCCTTTAATGGCCTTCTGTGGTAAAAAGTGCATTTCATATTGAGATAACAATATGGCCCATTTTGCCAGTCGGCCATTTAGCGATGAAGGTTTTGTCATGAGTAACCTCAAGGGGTTGACTTTTGATATGACATTTATGGTTTGGCCCGCCAGGTAGTGTCGCATTTTCTGAATGGCGAACACCAGTGCCAAACATTCCTTCTCGATCGGGTTGTACCGATGTTCGGCTCCGATCATTGTTCTACTCAGATAGTAGATCGCTTGCTCACATCCATGGTCATCATGCTGAGCTAGTAGAGCTCCCAAAGAATGATCCATTGCCCGAACGTATACCAGGAAAGGTTTTCCGGATATCGGAGCTGCAAGGACTGGTGGTTGGGTGAGGTATTGCTTGATTTCCTCAAATGCTTGTTGACAAGCGTCGTCCCAAATGAACGAGACACCCTTCTTCATTAGCTTAGTGAAGGGTTGGCATCTTCCGGAGAGGTTTGAGATGAACCTACGGATGTATGCCAATCGTCCTTGCAATCCCCTGAGTTCCTTGAGATTTCTCGGAGGTTGCATCTCCTGGATAGCGCGAACCTTTTCCGGGTCCAGATGAATTCCCGTGGAGGTTACAACAAATCCTAGGAATTTGCCACTAGCCACCCCCAGGAAGGATTTGGTTGGGTTCATCTTCAACTGATGAGCTCGCATGATGTCAAAAACCACCTTCAGGTCAGCTATGTGATCACCCTTAGCGCGACTTTTACCGCAATATCATCAACATAACATTCCACCGTTTTGCGCATTTGCTGCTGGAAAATGGCGTTCATGGCCCTTTGATATGTTGCCCCGCATTCTTCAGTCCGAAGGGCATGACGATATAGCAGTAGACCCCCAATGGTGTCCTGAAGGAGGTGTGCTTTTCGTCGTCAGGATACATTTTAATTTGATTGTATCCTGAGAATCCATCCATGAAGGACATTCGTTCGAATCCACAAGTATTGTCAATCATGACATCTGTGATTGGCAGTGGGAATTCGTCTTTGGGGCAAGCCTCGTTTAGATCACGGAAGTCGATGCAGATCCGGATCTTCCCGTTCTTCTTGGCAACTGGGACAATGTTGGCTACCCAGTCGGGATGTTGTTCTTCCCTGATGAAGCCAGAATCAATAAGTTTTCTGACTTCTGATTGAATTGCCTCCATTATTTCTGGACGGAACCGTCGCTGCTGTTGTTTGACAGGTTTTGCGTCCGGATTGATGTTGAGGCGGTGCATAGCCACTTGAGGATCAAGTCCAGGCATGTCCTCGTAATTCCAGGCGAAGACGTCTATATACTCTTGTACAAGAGATATTAGATCCTTCTTCTCCGAAGGTGACAGGCCGTCACTTATGAAGATGGGCTTAGGATTGGCCTCATCTCCTAGATTGACTTGAACAACCTTGTCTTCTGTGGGTGGCTCGCGCTGTTCAAAGCGGGTATCCCAAAGAGTATTTAAATGTTTGATCCAAGGATCTGTATCAGATTGGATCATTTCTTCATCTCCGTCTTCCAGGTGGCTTGTTGAAACCATGTTCACTGAAAGTTCTCTGAAGATGTTGCCGACACTGACATCCGACTCCCACGATGACGTGCCTGAAGAGTAATTATGACCTGATGGCCCTCCAGAATCAGAGGCTGATGGGATCGGAGTCGATACATAGCCCAACCCCCGGCGCGTCCGATGATAATAATCGGGGGCTTTCCCTTTCGGCACAAAGGATCGAAGTAGCGTTCTCCTTCCTTTGCCGAAGTTCAACCCGGGTCTGTTGGTTAGATCGTACCCCATGCACTTCATCATTTTGAGCGCTTTTGGTTCATAATGACCGAACTGAGGGGATTCCTCCTCGCCTTCCGATTCTTCGCGGGGCGTTGGTTCAGACGAGATTCGCCCAAAAAGAATTGGTTTTTGGCCTTTCCGTCTGGCTGGAACCATAAATATAGATTCTTGCGCATTACCATTATCTTGGTATGTCCCGAAGGATGATTTTACTGGTACATGCAACGATGTCAAAGCATCCATTGCCGACCAGAGGTCATCATCTACATCAGTGCTAGTATCTGACGGTATTGAATCAGAAGCAAACACAGAAAAATACGCTAAATCTAATTCTTCATTAATGTACCAACCGCCTACATCGTCGGTGGTATTATCAACATCGAGCTTATCAATGCTCTTTACAAGTGGTTCTAACTCCCACAGGCACTCTTCTTTTTCAGGCTCAGTGTCAGCCTCATTACCAGAGTCTGGCTCCTCTGGTTGCGGGGTTTCATTTGTCTCCACAGGATCCTGATATAGGAGGGAATCCGTGAAATAATTTTCGACCCCTTTAAACGGATACCTTTCGGCGATCAACGTTTGAATCTTTCCACTCCCGTCAATGTATTTCATGACTTGGTGGAGAGTGGAGGGAACGATGGAGTTGCGGTGAATCCATGGTCGTCCCAACAGTAGGTTGTAGGAAGTGTCAGCATCGATGACGTAGCATGTCACTTCCGACTTGAGGCTTCCAATCTGGCATTTGAGCTTGATCTTCCCCATCGGACGGGTGCCATTGGCATTAAACCCGTAAATGGTTGTCTGGGTAGGGCTCAGACGATAGGTGGGGATGCCCAGATGTTGCATGACCCGGCGAGGCATGATGCTCAACGCGGACCCTGGATCTACCTGAATGCGGTTCACCTCAGACGATCCAATATACCCTGTGAAGTACAGGGGTCGATCATGCTTCCCTTTAACCTGCATATCATCTGCTGTGAAGGTAATGCAGGGAGCATTTGGGGAGGTGTGGAGGCAATCCTCTACATCTTCCTCCTTCGGCACCTGGGTCATGAAGACCTCAGCATTTGCCAGAGCTTCTTGTAGAGCTTCTCTGGTCGACTTTGATAGTCTAAGAAGTTCATACAAGGTAATGCGTGCCGGGATGTTGGCTAGTTGAGCCAGGACATCAAAGCGGTAAGGTGTCGTGGATCCTTCCGCTACACCTTTCGAAAGAACTCGAGAAAACCGAGTTTCTTTCTGTTTCTCCACAAGTTGTTTTGTGGAGGGCTTGGTTGGCTCTACAGCTGGTTGTGGAGGGGCTACCGCCATCTCGCCATACTGCTTCAAGTACGGCTGTCCCGAACGGGTTCCCGCCATCGGTTGGTTGGGCTCTGCGGCCAAGACTATTGTTTCCTCCTCTGAGTCGGTTAACGAGGGAACATCAGTCTCGGCTTCTCGAGAGGAGGCACACACCACATTGCAGGATGAAGCCTTTGCCTTGCCTTTGGATTTCCTGTTGGTCACAGTAGTCCATTGCTGTTCATTGACAAGGTCAGGGTGGACCCACATGATTTCCCCTTGAGGTGTAGGGACGGGTACCAAGCCTTTCTCTTGCTGCTGATGAGGGTCTACGTTGACCACTCTTAGTTCTCCTTTTGGAACAGGTATCACTCCCGACGGTGTCGGGGGTTGCTTTCCGAACTGGAGAACCGACGTCATGTTGGCCGTCACCTTCTTCTGCTCTGGTCGGAGCTTTAACACCTCCGCGTCAATCAGAGCTTGAAGGATGTCCTTGAAGACGTAGCAGCTTTTGGTAGGGTGCCCCAGCATCCTGTGGTACAAGCAATAGGTGGGATTGTCGGTCTTGCCGACTTCCTCGGGGCGCCTAGCTTCAGGGAGCTTCAGTCGGTTGCTCTTGTTGAGTAGTTTAAAGAGTGAATCGACATGTTCCTCCTTGAAGGAATATTGCTTGTTGGCGCGTGGCTGGCTTGAAGAGCCACTCGCCTTGCCTGATTGAGGTTTGGCGGGAGATTTGGTCTCCGTTGCCAAATTATCCTTCCGCTTTGTTTGGAGGGATGTGTCTGGCGCACGCCTTGTCGACCTTTCGGCCTGGGCTTACCTTCCTCCGCTCTGACGCGGGCGACAATCTCCTCAGCCTGTTCACCTTGTTGGACTAATTGCTTCCAGGTGCGGCTTTCAGCAACTCCTATTTGAGCAAGGAGTGAGGTTTGGAGATTGTGGCGGCATGTTTCCACCAGAGTGACCTGGGTCATGCCGCTTGGACACCGGAGTGCCACGTTCCGAAATCTTTCCACGAAAGACTTGACGGACTCTCCCTTTCGCTGTTTAGTAGCCAAAAGGGTGGGCATCGTGACTTCCGAGTCATCCTCGAAGAAGCGCGTTAAGAAAAGCTTCTCCAAATCGCCCCAGTTCTTGATAGAACCTTCTGGGAGCTTCATGAACCATTCAAAGGCCAGCCCTTTCAGGGTGCCGATGAACAGACGAGCCAGGATAGCATCGTTATCTACTACATTCCCGGTTTGGGATTTAAAGTAGTAGATGTGTTGGTTGGGTGACCCTTTCCCATCGAATGCTTGAAGGGTTGGAGCCTTGAACTTGGACGGGTATGGAACCAAGTCCCATTCAGCAGGATAGGGCCGGACCACTCCAGCTTCTTGGAGGCCTTTACGGTTGGTAAGGGCCTCGAGGCGTTGCTCCAATTGACTCATTCTTTTAGCATGAGCCTTTCCCTGGTCTTGGTCGCCCTTTACTTGCGACGAGGATTTGGACGAACTAGAAGTAGATCGCGGCCTCTCCTCAGAAGGTTCGGAAGATGAGCTTTCTCCCTTTTTCCCTTTGCCCTTCGTTTTTTAGGAGATTTCCTCCTGTCTTCGAGCAACTGTGCAAGCATCTGCTTGAGGGAGTCGATAGATTCTTGCTGAGAAAGAATCATATCCATTTGTGCCTTCTGGATTTGTTCTAAACGTCTAGCCGTTTCCTCAGGAGTGCCTATCATGTAAGCGGAGGCCTCCTTCTCAACGGAAGAGTTTGAAGCCCGTGATTCCGCTACGGCGGAGTGAGAATCATTCACTTTAATGCCATGGGCTAAGGCATTATAATCAATCGGGGGAATGGCCCCAGTCCGGGTGCGAGTGTGTTGATACACCCCTTCCGGTTCAGAGTCAGACTCATCCGAGCTGACTGCAGGTTGTTTTCCCTGCTCCTGCTCGTCATATTCGCAGTGAGCTCCGGGTACTCAATGTCAGAGAAGGTTCTCCTTCTGTGGGAGCGCCTTCTTTTGGCTGACGGGAGAATCAGGGTCAGCTGTCTAACTAAAGACTGTTGGTGCACACCTGAACCACAACGGCACTCGGAGAGCATAGAGATGAGCCGTTGGCAGCAACATGATGAAGTGACCTGATTGGCACTTCTTTTCTTCGTCAAGTAATCCCTCAGATCCACGGGAGGGGGATCGAAGAGATTAACCTCGCAACGCCGAAGACGGGAGGCATCCATATGCTGTACAGCATGGACGCGGGCTTCAGGGACGCGGTTCTCGCGTCGTGGCTGTATAACGTGCGTCTGGCGTCTCTTTTGAGATGAGACGCGATTCTCGCGTTGCTGCTTGGTGCGTCGGGGCAGAGATGTTTGAGAGAGGATGGGCTGCTGGGCCCCACGCCTATGGGCGCGTGCCTCTCGCGCTTGACGAGGCGCAGAGGCTTCACCTTGGCGTTTGGTGAGTTGGTCTTCAGAGGACCTAGCTTGAGGAGTCTCGCGTTTGGGCCGCCAAACGCGGACTTCACGTGCTGGACGTGGCGCGGGCAAGGCGCCAGATTGTACGTCGCGTCCAGCCTCAGTCGGACAACCAGAGGTTCCAACTTGTAGCTGACGCGCACGTCTCCTCTGTCGACGCTCAGCGTTTCGGTTGCGTCGTAGAGGTGGAGAGTGACCAACGACGACCTGATGCTGAACACCAGAGATTTTGACCACGCGGGTCTCCGAGAGACGCTGACGCGGGTGTTCCGTGCTGCGCGGTTGATCGCAGCGGCAGTTGTGCCTGAGATCACGCGGGCCTTCTGAGAGGCGTTGGCGCGTGTATCTTGCTTGGCACAGTTGGCAGCAGCAGCGCCCGAGAGAACCTCCGATCGGGCTTCGGGGCCATTCCCCGTCGAGACCCTGCGGCAGACGCGGGTCTTTGGGCTCTTGGAGCCGGCAGAGAGAAACTCTTCGTATTTCGCCTGGTCGAACTCGACAACAAGCGATTCGACCATCTTTCCCTTACGAAGGACGTCATCTTGCGCCACGATTTGCTCATCAGTGACAAATGTAGTCCCCAGCGGAGTCGCCATCTCTTGTACGCGCCGGAAAAAGAAATAAAGGTGTTCGCTGTAAAATTTTCTTGAATCAGATGAAAAATTATAACAAAACTATTTTCCTTCCAGTTACAAGGGAGGAAGGATGTTGAATCTTGAATCCTCCCTTTGTTTAAGGCTGGGTTCTTCAAGTGGCGGTGGAGAGTGAATCTTGTTCTCCGTTGACCGGATGACCGTCGGGATCGTCAGGGATCTTCTCTTTGGCTGGTAGAAGGAGTAACACAGCTCTGTCTACCAAAACTCTCAAAGAGAAGGTAGGCAAAGGGCAACTCGTACGCAGCGAGCTTGTTGAAAGTTGAGCTCTCTCTTGTCTCTGTCTCTCTGTATTGTCCTTGTGCCGCCGTGTGCGTCTCCTTTTCTCCGAACGCCTTCTCTCCTCCTGTGTCCCCGCGGTTCATAGCGACGGGGCTATTTATAGAGGTTCCAGGGGTGAACGTGCCCCCTAAAAACGCTCCACAATGAGGGGCCAACTTCCCCGCTTCCCCGCTATATGGGCGGTGACTGGCCCATAACCAGGGCGGTTGTAACCGAGGCGCGGGTTTCAACCCACGCGCCTTGATACTGTGACGCGGGCTTTGGGCCCTCGCGCCTTGAGTTTGAGACGCAGGCTTTGGACCCTCGCGCCTTGGTGCTGAGACGCGGGTGGAGCCCACGCGCCTTGAGTTTGAGGCGCGGGTTTTGGACCCTCGCGCCTTGGTGCTGAGACGCGGGTGTTGAGCCCACGCGCCTTGAGTTTGAGACGCGGGTTTTGGACCCTCGCGCCTTGGTGCTGAGACGCGTTTGTTGAGCCTTCGCGTCTAGAACTTGAAACTCTGCTTTTTAAGGCTTGTCTTTTAGTGATTTTTAGACAGCCTACACCATGCACCTCACCACCACTGTTCACAGCTTTGTCCATAGACACAATGTCATGTTACGGGTTTATAACCTGCTTTCCCTTCTTTACACAGTCCATTGGATCCATCCGAGAATTTCAAAGAATCTACCTCAATATACAAAACTGAGTCAATATCACTTGACAGGCCCATTTGAACACAACGCGATATTTCCAAAAGTCTGACCTTTGAACACAGAAATACAAACACCCCTTTAAAAAGATAACACTAGCCGCTGCCACTTTCTAACTATGAAGCATGAGATTTATATCTTTCAACGGACATAGTACAGATAGTGGACTAGCCGAATTCACATTCAATTGAGACATAACATGATAATTTCAACTAGCAAGAAACAAATAACAGTCATTCAATTAGTTTGCATTTCACCATCAAAGCCAAGTCTAAGGCAATTATGAAGAAAATGAAGAACCATTCCCCTAAATCAATAGCAGATAATATCATGCGGCCACCTACTCCAAAATAGAAAAGCACTAAACTTTATAATTAACCCGTTTGAATATCTAAAAAGCACTAAACTTTCTGTCCCCAAAATTAAACAAAAAATGATACCAGATGAATTCAAGAAACTCACCATCCATCGGATTGCTGTAGTTAACGTAAGCATAACCAAGCGATCGCTGAGTCGTGATATCCCGACAAACCCTAACCGACATGACCGGCCCAATATGGCTGAACATATCGTACAGCTGCGCATCCGTCACGTTCTGCTCCAGATCCCCCACGTACAGCGAGGTCGACGGGAACTGGTTCGCTCCGGCGGCGGCAGCAGCGGCGTTCGTGGTCCCGTTCGGACCATTCAACTGCGCCTGCGACGGAACCTGAACTTGTGCCATCTCTCGAATCCTCAAAAATTCCTCTTTTTTTCGATTTTTATTCTAGGACTTCGGATAAACAAAAGAAGAAGAAGAGCAAATCAAAGAATAAACCTTCCTCTTTTGAAACTTTTTTTTTTGATAGATAGGTTGACGATAAGGAGATTTTTTTTCGATTTTTTCCTCGGGATTTTTGCTGGGGATAGATCGCCCATATACATACACAGCTAACCTATGTTAATTTTGAGGATTGGGATTTGTAACCTGTAACATGTTAAGTAACAACACTGCCAAGATTCAAGTGACATAATCCCGTGTTCATCAATATATACATAGGTGCCCGAGCACCTTGCCACCTCTACTTTCGCTCACTAAAAATTTGAACCATGCACCTCACCACCACTGTTCACAGCTTTGTCCATAGACACAATGTCATGTTACGGGTTTATAACCTGCTTTCCCCTTCTTTACACAGTCCATTGGATCCATCCGAGAATTTCAAAGAATCTACCTCAATATACAAAACTGAGTCAATATCACTTGACAGGCCCATTTGAACACAACGCAATATTCCAAAAGTCTGACCTTTGAACACAGAAATACAAACACCCCTTAAAAAGATAACACTAGCCGCTGCCACTTTAAACTATGAAGCATGAGATTTATATCTTTCAACGGACATAGTACAGATAGTGGACTAGCCGAATTCACATTCAATTGAGACATAACATGATAATTTCAACTAGCAAGAAACAAAAAACAGTCATTCAATTAGTTTGCATTTCACCATCAAAGCCAAGTCTAAGGCAATTATGAAGAAAATGAAGAACCATTCCCCTAAATCAATAGCAGATAATATCATGCGGCCACCTACTCCAAAATAGAAAAGCACTAAACTTTATAATTAACTCGTTTGAATATCTAAAAAGCACTAAACTTTCTGTCCCCAAAATAAACAAAAAATGATACCAGATGAATTCAAGAAACTCACCATCCATCGGATTGCTGTAGTTAACGTAAGCATAACCAAGCGATCGCTGAGTCGTGATATCCCGACAAACCCTAACCGACATGACCGGCCCAATCTGGCTGAACATATCGTACAGCTGCGCGTCCGTCACGTTCTGCTCCAGATCCCCACGTACAGCGAGGTCGACGGGAACTGGTTCGCTCCAGCGGCGGCGGCGGCGGCGTTCGTGGTCCCGTTCGGACCATTCAGCTGCGCCTGCGGCGGAACTGAACTTGTGCCATCTCTCGAATCCTCAAAAATTCCTCTTTTTTCGATTTTTATTCTAGGGCTTCGGGTAAACAAAGAAGAAGAAGAGCAGCAAATCAGAGAATAAACCTTCCTCTTTTGAATTTTTTTTTTTTTTGATAGATAGGTTGACGATAAGGAGATTTTTTTTCGATTTTTTTCCTCGGGATTTTTGCTGGGGATAGATCGCCCGCGGTTGGGGGGGGGCGGTGGGCGGGGGTGAAGAGAGTGGGGAGAGAGAGAGGGAGAGAGAGAGAGAGAGAGAGAGAGAGATTAGGGAGGGCAGCCAGAACTGCACCGCGCCGGGAACTGGACGGCTGTGCCGTGCTTATATACGCGCTCGCCGAAGTCGAAACCCTAGGGAAAATCCTGTGCAGATCTCCGCCGTCGGATGTAAAGGTGAAGCGTGAAGTGGGCCGTTTTTTTGTTGGGGGGACGTGGGGCGTGGGGATTTGGCGTGGGTTGGGGGGGCGCGGGCGCGGGCGCGTGGCGCGGGGGTGTTGGTTAGAGTTGGATCAAATATATGGGCTTCGTGGCTAGTGGCCTTCACAAGAGTGTAATCACTCTCTATTGAGCAACTGCGGTGTGTTCAAAGACGGGTTAGAATCATCTCCACTCTTTCAAGCTGTTTTTATCATCATTATTATTATTTGAGAAAAATTTGTAGGCTTACAACATAACTCCAAGCAAGAAAAAGAATCTTTGTCATAGTACAAGCAATAGCTTCCATAGAGAAAGAAATGCAACAAGAGCCTCTATAAAATGCTAATAAACCTCCTCCATGCGCGGGTTCGGTTCATGTGTGTGAGCCACACACATACAATAAGAGGACCAATCTGGCGTCGACACGTGGATTAAAACTCTCATAATATGTATAATATGTATGTGAGGCCCACACATAACATTTTATAAGGATCAATACACGTGTCAACATGATGGTCTTTTTATTCTATGTGTGTGTGGCTCACACACATAAGCTGAGCCCCTCCATGCGCAGCCTTCATGCATCGTAAGTGAGCCTTCATGGACCGCTAGTTGAGCCTAGTGATTTCTACACGTCTAAATCTAAATTACTCTTAAAAGCAAATAGTTTTAAATACGTGCATAATTGTCCCCTCTCCTACCCCTCTTCGTCGTTCCCTCCTTATTTCTATCACCTATTTTTCATAAATAAATTAGTTTATATAATAAAGAAAGGAAACCTCAAACTACTTTTTGTTCCTTTTAAAGGCCTCTTGCGGGGAAACCATTTATTTTCTTTATAGGAATAGATGGACCTGAATCAGACTCTGCCGCGCAACACAACCAGGAGTGTCCTAGGGAAGATTGAGAGCTACTGACGCAATGCCAGACTGGTTGGGCCAGCTGGTGACCAAAAGCAGTAACCCACACAGAGCTCTGGAACAATTCAGAAATTAAACCCAACAATATTCGAAGGAGAGCAGATCCATTGCAGGTTGAGAGATGGCTTCGTCGAATTGAGAAAATACTAAACATATTGAATTGTACTGGAAGTCAAAGAATAACATTTACATCCTTTATGTTTCAAGAGGAGGCAGAGCACTGGTAAGAAATGATCAAGGATGGAGACAAATTCTCTAGAGAAAAAATCAACTGGGATTTTCTAGTTAAGAAATTCAATGAAAAGTGTGTTCCAAGGGTGGCAAGAGATCAGCTAACTTGAAGTTTTAGGAATTAAAATAAGGACAGATGTTCTGACTCAACACGACATCAAATTCACCCATCTGTTAAGGTATGCTAGGGGATTGGTCAGGGAAAGAAGCGAGAAGATGAAGAGATTTGTAAGGGGTTGAAACCGGGAATTAAAAGTAAGTTAGTTCCATTTCAGCTCCGAGTTTATAGCCAAGCTAGAGAAGGCTCTGGTGATAGAAAGAGATGTACAAAAAAATATCAAGAAAATCAATCCAGGGAACTATCTCCCCCTAAGCATTTTCAGTACCAGGAGACCCCAAGATTTGAAATGTCAAGCTTTAAAGCTGGTGAAGGAATTGGGTCTACTATAAAACCAATCTCAAGGAATATTGGTGCAAGCAGCGACACAAGGCCTGGGGGAGGATTCTCTCAGAATATGCAGTCGGTACACTCACCTTACCGTAATTACTCGAGGAATCAGTGGTGTTCAATGTGCAATAGAATCATACTGGGAGTTGTGCTCACGGCGGACAACGTTATGCTTGCGGCACGACGGGTCATCTAAGGAAGGAGTATCCAACCCTGCGAGAAAATCAAGGCATAAGCAGAGGGATTAGGAGGCCTGCGATTGGCATGGCTTCACCTGCTAGACCAACAAATGACTTTAGGCGACCAGTCAACCCAATTAGAGCGTGGTGGTAACTCAAGCATTAGTGTAGCAGCCTAAAGTTCAATGGAAGGTGTATGTTTTGACCCAGCAAGATGCCCAAGCCTCGAATGCGGTGGTGGAAGGTACTATTTATTAGTAGAACATACCCCTGAGTACTATTTGATCCTGTATCATGCGTTCATTTGTTTCTAAAATTTTTGCCTTCCACTTGAACAAGAACCCTGAACCTCTGAAATATCACTTAGTAATATCAACAGCAATAGGTATAGAAGCAATATCTAATCTGATATATAAAGGGTATGAAGTTATGATAGATAAATAAAGACACTAATGGATCTAGTAAAAATAGGAGAAACGAAATATGATGTTATTCTAGGAAATAATTTGTTGTCAACTTGTCATGCACGTATATAATGTCATCAGAAAAAAGTAACCTTTAAAATGGAAGGAGTTTCAGAATTTACTTATGAAGGAATAAAGAATAAAACAGAGTATACTATTATTTCAGCAGTAAAAGCTACCAAGTTAATAAGATAAGGGTGTCAAGGGTTACTAGCAGCAATATGATATAAGAAGGAAGTGGAATCTAGGACAGAAGATATAACAAAGAATATCTTGATGTATTTTCTGAAGATTTATCGGGTTTGCCTCCTGTATGACCCGGAAAAGGAGAAGACAGGAATTTGCAGTAAAAGTTTTCCTTGAATCAAATGAAAAGGATTATAACAAAAACTGTTCCTTCCGGTTACAAGGGAGGGAGAATGTTGAATCTTGAATTCCCCCTTTGTTTAAGGTTGGGTTCTTCGTGTGGCGGTGGAGAGTGAATCTTGTTCTCCGTTGACCAGATGACCGTCCTTCAGGGATCTCCTCTTCGGCCGGTAGAAAGAGTGGACACAGCTCTGTCTACCAAAACTCTAAAAGAGAAGGTAGGCGAAAGCTAGCTCGTACGCAGCGAACTTGCTGAAGAGTTGATCTGCTTCTTTTCTCTCTGTCTCTCTTCGTCCGATTGATTCTCTGATCTCCCCTCTCTCTGATCGCCCCTCCTTTTTTTTTCCTGTCTGTGCCTGTTTGTTGATGCAAACAAGGCTATTTATAGAGGTCCCAGGGGTGAACGTGCCCCTGAAAACGCTCCACAATGAGGGCCAACTTCCCCGCTACATGGGCGGTAAATACGTATGCTAAAGACACGCCACGATGGGATTTCCCTTACGTGTTGTAGGCTGTCTAAAAATCACCAAGACAAGCCACCAAAACAAGAGATCAAGATCCAGGCGCAAGGCTGACAATCAGACGCGAGAGATACGCGTCTCAGCATCAAGGCGCGTGGCTCAACGCCCGCGTCTCAGCAACAAGGCGCGTTGGCTCCCGCGTCTGCATCAAGGCGCGTTGCTCAACGCCCGCGTAAGCGTTGGCTCAACGCCCGCGTCTCAGCAACAAGGTGCCCCCACCTTGGTGTCCCGATTATGCGATCCACCGCCCATGTAGCGGGGAAGTTGGCCCTCATCGTGGAGCACTTTTAGGGGCACGACAGTCCCGTCCTTGAAGGAGGAGGATGGCGCACACTACACACAGAGAGAGACGGGCACGAGAGATCATCAACAGAGAGAGAGAGCTCGACTCTTCAAGCCAGGCTACGTACAGGCTCGCGCCTTAGATTGGTAGACGCTGAGACTCCCTCTACGCGAAGAGAAGATCCCCGACGGTCAAACAGTCATCCGGTCAACGGAGAACAAGATTCACTCTCCATCGCCACCGAAGAACCCGCACGGGGAATTCAAGATGCCTTGTAAACGGAAGATTAACGCGCTGTGTCGACGACCAGCCACCCTTTCCGTGTACACGTGTGCTGAGCCTTAACCCAGGCGGTTATAACTGAGCGCTTCAGGCCGACGCGCCTGATGCTGAGACGCGGGTGTCGAGCCAACGCGCCTTGTGCTGAGACGCGGGTGTCGAGCCAACGCGCCTTGATGCTGAGACGCGGGTGTCAGGCCGACGCGCCTTGATGCTGAGACGCGGGTGTCGAGCCAACGCGCCTTGATGCTGAGACGCGGGTGTTAGTCCCTCGCGTCTAAAGCTTGAAACTTTGCTTTTCAATGGCTTGTCCTCCAGTAACTTTTGGACAGCCTACACCTCCAGATAGGGAGATTGAGTTTCCTATTGAACTAATACTGAAAACTGCCCCCATATCTAAGGCTCCTTATAAAATGGCCCCGACAGAGATGAAGGAACAAAAGGTTCAATTGCAAAAATTATTAGATAACAGAATTATTCGACCCAGTGTGTCGCCTGGGGAGTCCGGTGTTATTTGTAAGGAAGAAAGACAGGAGAATGAGACTATGTATCGACTATAGGGGATTGAATGAAGTCACAATTAAGAACCGACACCCACTCCCAAGAATTGAAGATCTATTTGATCAACTTCAAGGTTCGTGTGTATTCTCTAAGATTGATCTAAGATCAGGGTATCATCAATTGAATGTTAAACTGAGAATGTAGCCAAGACTGCTTTTAGAACTAGATATGGTCATTATGAGTTTTTAGTAATACCATTTGGATTAACCAATGCTCTGGCGGCCTTCATGAATTTGATGAATAGAATATTTCAATGATACCTAGATCAATTTATGGTAGTATTTATTGATGATATATTAATTTACTCTAAGAGTGAGAAGGATCATTAGGAGCTGTAACGACCCGCTCCGTCGGGTATGAAGACGCTACTGCAGCATACATACGCAAGGAAAAAATACCCCTACATACGTACTTTAAGCATCAACACAGGTAGAAATTAGAGTACGAAAGTACAGTGGTGATATATATTCAAACTATATTTGTACAAGTTCATTGTTATCACAGAGCGTTATCAATATTACATCACCAGCAGGTACTGAAGCACAATTTACAAAAGTGATTTACAGAGTTCAAAATTGGTAGAGGCGCATGAATAGAATCTCGAGAGCCGCACAAGAGCGAATAGGCTGGAGAAGAATTATTACTAATCCACCATACTTCTGTTGCGCCAAGAATCTCCACGGGCAGTCCACTTTAGTTTAAACTCTGGGATCTGGACATGTAGATTCAAGGGTTATCAAAAAGCAGCCTAACGAATCAACCCTGGATTCAGATGTATGTTGCACCATCTGAATCAACCCTGGATTTAGCTCAAAGTTGTTTGCTTGAATCATTGGTGATACAATGCATGAAGTGGCTCCTGTTAGAGAGGGAACAATATAATCCCTCAACGCTTTACTTTCTTCTTGATCTGCTATCGTCTTTTCTCAAACTCTTTTCTCCTTAAGTAGGCATCGAAAAGTTCTGTCAATCTCTGGATTAGGTTACAGTGTTTCTGAACTCCTAGAACGTCTCATACACAATCAAATTTCAATTTCTGAAAGACTCAGTTTCATTCTGCATAAGATTTTGGCAGTGTGGCCGAAAACTCAGCTACTCAGTCGAACTTCGTGCTGGGTTGTTGTTGAAATTCTTGTAGCTTACAGCAGAAAATATTTGCGTATTATATCTGCAGACTAATTTCAAATTAGAACAGTAATAAATATCGTTGATGTTGATAAAAATACACAATCCCCGGTAATGGCGCCAAAACTTGATGTACACGAACTGACAAGTGCACCAGTCGTGTAGCAAGTAATACACTAGTGAGTAGAATATCGTCCCACGAAGATTGTGTTTATCAAGTACCAACTAATTGTTCCTAGTTCTATTTGAAAAGATCAATGAGATGAGCGAATTAAACTAAATAAACTATCTAACTAAAAGCAAAGTACTTTTGTTTTGTTTTAATGAGAATAAGGTAAGGCAATTGATTTCAATAGATAATATTGGATATAGGTCAAGTATTAGTGTTAATCATTCATCTACACATGTTAACAGTAAAAAATCATAAAATTAATCAATAATCTTTCTCAAGCAATATTATTTCTATCTTTTAAATTTAGAACCTACAATCTCTCGATATAGTAGATTTACTAGTAAAAGAAGCATTAACCATAATAAATCTAATATAAGATTGCACAATCTCTTATGCCTCAACTTATCGAGATGTGGTTCCTAATTCTTATGATGCTACAATAAATTGTCTCCTTCGGTCTCTAATTTAATCATCTAAACAGCTGTGGCCATCAATTGATAAACATGAAAATAATATTAGGAACTTAACATGTATGTAGATTCATGGGCTAACCCAATTACTTGCCTATATGTTCATATAATCTACTTCCATCAATACTTTGCTAAAAGAAATCAGTTCATATCTAAGGTGTTAAAAAGCATCAATAATAAAGAGAAAACATTATGCAAAAATTAAATAAAGAGAGAGGGAAGAAGCACCAATAAAGAAGCCTTTGAAAAGTGTTTCTTCCTGTTTTCTTCTCCAAGTCATCAGAATTTTAATAGAAGCCAACATAATTTTTTATTTAGAAATTCTAAAATCAAGAGAGAAAATTTGTATAATACTTTACAAGAGGTTGTCATGCTTTTATATGCAGCAGAGACCTTTTGAAACCCTGATCGAATTCTCTAAAATTAATCTCCTAATTTTACACACAGTCCCAAAAAATGACGTCAACAATTGCCCAAGAATTCGGCTGCCTAGCTAAAATTTTGGCTACGCAACCGAACTCCAGTCTGAATTCTGTCTCCACTTTTGATCCGTGTGTTGGCTCAAAGGCCCATCACTCTAGCTTTGATGATGATTAACTCATAAAGTTATAGTACTAATGATCTTGTATTTATATAGTTTCAGATATTGATCAAGATCTTAGTAGGTGCTTAGCTTCAACAAAGAAGTTTTAGAGCTAATACATGTGGATTCAAGAGCCCGATCGCATCTAGCACTCGGTTGGAGTCAAGCTCATTGGATCGAGTCGGCTTGGAGAAGGAATTCTACAAGAAGACTTTAGTTTGTCTAGTTTAAGTTTATGTTTAGATCTTGTGTAAAGATGACTAGTGTTGATATGTTCAAGTTTACTCACACACATAAGTTCAATACGTTGGTTTTCGGTTTAACCGGTTTTAGATTTCAAATATATATATATATATATAATAAAGGTTTTCATAAATAGATAGAATCAAAACAAGTTTATATGGTTTAATGTATATTAGATTTCATCTATATACATATATGCTTCATATATTTAGAAAAACTTATTTTGATGATCCTATTCATGTGTTTAGAGTTTTGTAATTAACAAAACCTATTTTGGATTTCATGTCAAAAACATATGTGTGTGTATTGGATTCCATCCATACACTCTATGTTTCAAAAGAGTTAAATATCTTGTTTTTGTATTTATACAAGTTTGGAAAAAATCGAATTTTCATTTCAAAGTTTGGTTTTCAGAAAATACCGATTTTGTGTTTAAGCTTAATTTTTATCACAAAAATAGTTTAAATAGTTTGTAATATGTGTTGATTTTGGTCACACATATTTGTTCTTCAAATTTATAAGAACTGATTTTGTGAAATTTATAGGATTTTATGGGATTTTATAGATGTTAAATAAACCAAGTTTCATAACCTTTTATCTCTGCCAGAACCTGCTGGCGGTCGACCAGACCGATCGACCGATGTGCACGAGGACATGCACAAGGCCAGCCTAGAAGGTCGGTCGACCGGGTGGTCGACCAACTGTAACTACCTAACTCTCGGGTAGTGCCGGTCGACCGGGCGGTCAACCGGAGCTCCAACAGTCAGAAATATGACCGTTGGACGGTCGACCAGCCGGTCGACCAGAAGGTCAATTTTGACCTTTTCTGGCTGCCAACGGCTATATTTTTTAGAGTCTATATGTAGGGCTTCTCTTGGGCTGTTTTCAACAAGATTTCAAAGAGCCTTTCTTCTCATCTTTTCAAGTGTTTAACAGCAAGTTTTGAAAAGAGTTTTTGAGCTTAAAAGTTTTATCTTTATTTATTTTAAAGTGTTGGAAAAATTAAAGATAAGAGAGTCTTTGGGAAATTGGTTATGAGCTTTCTTTACAAATCTATTTGGTGGTTTTCCCAAGTGTTTTCTTTGCTATTTTTCTTTCCAAATACTTTGTTTTCTCACATTTGAGCTATCATTCTAATCCTATCTATACGATCTTGTTTTTATGAGGAAAATTATTTGTGGTCTATTGTGATCACCAAGTATTGTTTGTAGTCTATTGTGATCACCAAGATTGTAATCTCTTCTTTACTTTGGGTTTGTGTCTATCCATCTTGTGTAGAGGTGATTGTGATTGTGGTTTGGCTTTGTGTCTATCCCTCTTGTGTAGAGGTGATTGTGGTTTGGCTTTGTGCTTATCTCTATTGTATAGAGGTGATTGTGGTTTGGCGTGCCTTGTCCCTCTTGTGTAGAGGTGGTTGTATTTGAGAAAGGAGTAGTGTACTCCAAGTGTAGAGTTATAATTCCTCGGTGGAGGTCCCTTTGTGGAAGGTCCTGTGTGGACATAATGGAAATCCTTCTGTGTGAAGGCGGGGACGTAGAGAAGTGGCTCGAACCTCGAAACATATCTTGTTGTTTGCGTTTGATCCACTATCTCTAAACTCTATCTCTCTCATATCTTGCATTACTTTATATTGTTCATATTTCATACATGCTTGGTATTGTTTGTGTGCCACTTGTGTTAAACCAAGAGAGCTTCATCTAGCACCTCAACTCTTAATTTAGAGGAATCTCGAGGAGATAGTCCAGAGCCCTTCACAGAAAATTCGACTACACTCTTTAGTTAAACATAGTGTGTTGCATTTGAGTTTTTAATTCTGCATCATTTGTCCTTAGGTTAGCAAGTACACCTATTCACCCCCTCTAGGTGTATTTCACCGTGTTTGATTGATGAGCTGGCACTTCCATTGACTAGTCTACGACTACGTAACCGAAGTCTACAGCTGCTCAGCTCTAAGACTAAGTCTTTTCATCTCCAGATTTTTGCAGCATCTTCAATTCACAATGTAGACTTTGCTGAGATGTTCCAGTTTTTTCTTGGGTCTCTGATTCTGCATCCTCCTCTTCACTTGATATGTTAATGATTCGTTGATTTTCTCTCTTTTTCTAAACTATGCTCTTGACGTAATATCTGCAAAATTTACTTAATAAATACCAATGTAGAATTAAATGTGACAAATTATAAAAGTGATGCAAAATATATATATAAAGCTCACACATCAGGACGCGGTCCTCGTAATCGCATGATCTAACTTGTAGATTTGTTGTAATGCCCGTGATTGTTGGCACTGAACTGTTGTAATTGCATGCAGAGAAATTCGCCTCTGTCCATAATTGCCCAGGCTGGAGGGCGTTTCACGTTATGAATGTGAAAGAAGATTAGGTTGCTTAACTAAAGACAGAGATCAATGATGATCCACTGCCGTAATTATCTTGTGCGGAGCTGAAGTCTCCAGAAAGAGGAGAGCTCCGGGATGGTTAGGAGTATCAGAGCTGCCGGGATGGAAGCGTCCTTGGGGAGTAAAGCGACTTTTGGAATGGTTCCAAAGTGATGGAGGCTCCTCGTTGTTGGGACACATGTCATTATCCTGTGAGGGTCAAATTTTGACCACTACAGATGCTCCCCGCTTTTTCGCTTGTCAGAGCTTGAGGAAGAGAAACAGGGAGAGCAGAGTTAGTGAGAAATTCTTTAGTGTCTCAAGTTCATCTTGATACTCGTGGGCAGGGGAGGACCTGGATTATTAATGTGGATTCTTTTTATATTAACTTGGAGATCGCGTTACTGACTGACAGCTAGCTTGCCGATCGATTCAGTTCCTAAAAATTTGAAACTGGCGTCCTTTTGGATCCTGGTGCCATGACGACGAAGATCGTGGGGAGCAGCGGTTGATATCATATCTTTTTGGTTGACCAAAACTTTTGGGAAGTGAACTGACTTTTTAGTGATTGAGAATTTGAATTGGAGACAGTTTGGCTCCTCCTCCATCTATAAATTGGCAGGATTCCTTTGGGTAAAAGTGGCCTTCCCACTGAGAAATCTGTTTCTGAATTCCTTCTTTATTGTCTTGTCGAGTCGCCATGTATTCTTTTCTCCTCTTCATCAGATGGAGAAAGGAAAGGTGGAGAGAATGGTGTCGAGTTCTGATTGTTTGGGAGTCTAGTTGGTATGATATGTCAGCCATTGTGATGACCATGTAACAATATATCAGCCATTGTGACAGGATTCTGCCATCGGGAGAGGTTGCTTGGTGGCACACTTCAATTGGAGCCGATGATCTTGTTCCAAGTCACTCAATTTTTCAGGGTTAGGATCGTTTTAAAGAATCTGACACTCCTTACATATAGGTCGTATGAGGAAGGGGTGAAGCACTTCGGTCAGATATATTGGTGAGTTGCCTCTCACTCTAGGACTGAACCTCTTCCTCGGAACACCGAAGTGGAGGAAGGTTGTCCTCCTTCTGGTGTGTTTGCCAGAATCCGTCTGGTCAATGTGGCTACCTCGCTCCTAGAGGGCTTCTTGGGGACTATCACGGTGAGTGGTAATGGTCTGGCTGCCTTGGAGGCATGTGAATTACTGTCGAGGCATATAGCTGCCTGCTCAGTAGCCACGACGTTGATGAGGAAGAAAGATCTCCCTCGAAAGATCTCCTCTAATGAACAAGTTATTGTTGTTCTTATATCAGGGGTCAGAAATGGTGACATGATAGATTCTCGGGTCTCCTGTATTTTTTTCACAAAAAGTAAACACAAAGATGTAAAGCAATTTTATGTATTCCACTTGTTAGATGAAATAATATAATGAAATGTAACTACATGTGTTTCGTAATGGAAATGACTCAGTTGTTTAGATCTTACCTGATTTGTATTATGGAATGATCACACCCCTTTGGAGGCCAGACTTCCGGATGACAAGAATTTGATGTGTCTGCGTTACCATCTTTGGATGTTGTCTTCATCTCTGAGCGTATAGATATTTGATCTTCGAGTGAAGTGAAGACTTTAGTCGTGGAGATGGATTGGGCGTTGGCGCTGACCTCCGAGTGAAGTGAGGACTTCAATCGCGGAGATGAACTGTTTGGATAGCTAACCAACTGGGAGGAGGTGAGCCAAAGGGAGCTCGGAGGATGACTGTCATTCCCTAAATCTAGAATACATATCTTTTTATGGTTTCTGATGTGTTGATAATAATCGTATCATTTCATGTATGTTTTTATCTCCGTTTAACCTGAATTTTTTGCACGAGACTCTACACTGACACTAGAATCCACCCTAGAAATTTCACGAATTTTCTTTTTAAATTTTTATTTAATTAAATTTTTCTTTCTCCTTCTATTTTCTTTCTCTTTCTTCTAAAAATTCGTATTCTTTTTTAATTTTCTTCATTTTTATTTTTATATTAATTTTTCGTAGGACATTTACACATAACCCCCACCAAATCAATAATTTCATTTCCAATTCTTTTTCTTTTTCGTTTTCCTTTTCTTATCCTTTTCTTTTCTCCATATTTCTAGAAAATTCCATGGCTTATCCAAGAAGCCATTTATTAGCTTCTCCCACAAGCTTCCTTCTCCTTTCTGAAATCACCTAGAGGGGGGTGAATAGGTGATAATGCTAATCTAATAAACTTAATGCGGAATTTAAAAACTAATTACAATTAACAAGAGATGCACACTCAAACAAGCCAAGCAAATAATTATGAATGAACAATATGAATAGATGCAAGGCACAATATAGAGAGAGAGTAAGAGCCAAGGGATCAAGCGCAAACAATAAGATATGTTTCGAGGTTCGAGCACCCAGCTCTACATCCCCGCCTTCACCCAGAAGGATTTTAAGTCCACTAGCTTGTCCACAAAGGACTCCCACAAAGCGAACCTCCACCGAGGATTTGGGGCAATAACAATTACAAGGAGTACCCAACTTCTCTCCTTACAAACACAACCTCCTCCTTGAGGCACAACTCCAAGCCAACAAACAATCACCTCACAACCTTGAGGGATAACCACAAAGCAACACAAGGATCACCTCACCACTTGAGGGATACAACCCAAATGCACAACCTCCTCAACACAATGAGAGAAAGGCACAAAGCCAAGCAAATCAAGGGTTTACAACTTGGTGGTCTAAACAACAACCACAAACAATTTCTTTCCCACACAAAGATCCTATAGAATGAGATAGTAGATGTAGCTCAAGTGTGGAGAAAACTAAAGGAATGGAAATCAAAAACTCAAAGAAAATCTTTGGGAAAAACTAGAAACAAAGATGAAGAAATTGAATCAAAATCTTTTCCCAAAAACCCTTTCTTGATTTTTCAAACCCTAGCAAAAACACCAAATAGATTGTTCAATTAAAGCCCAAAAACTTCTTTTGATTGCTGTGAAAACACTAGAGAAAGCTCAGAAAATTTGCCCAAAAATTCTTGTCCAAAACCCCCAAGAAATGGGGTATTTATAGCCCAAACAGAAAACTAGTCGTTAGGCTGATCTGGCAGCCTGACAGGCCAACGGTCATAAATATGACCGTTGGGCAAACCCGGTCGACCGCCTGGCCGACCGCCCAGATACAGAGAGCAGGACTCTCTGATCCGGTCGACCGCCCAGATACAGAGAGCAACGCTCTCTGGTCCGGTCGACCGCCTGGTCGACCGCACACTGTGCTGCCAGACGTGCACACCTCTGTGCACGTCGATCGACCGCCTGGTTGACCGGCCCTTTGTACGGTCGACCGTGCGGTCGGCCGACCTGGCCTGTCAGCCACAGTTCTGAGACAGAAACTGGGTCAGAAAAATATGTTAAAAATATTTTAATAAATCTTATAAAATATATAAAAATCCTCAAAAATAGTTTTCTCATTTTGCATTGATATATAAACATGTGATAAAAGTTTCAACTCAAATATCAAGCAATTTGAACTATTTTTGTGTGTTAACATTTTTATCAAAAACCAAAAACTGTATTTTCTAAAACTTGGATTTTTGAATAGAAAATACATTTTGTCCAAAACTTATTTAAATACAAAAACATGATATTAAATAACATTTAGGCATGATGTATATGGATCTAATCCTATATACATGAAACATATATATATCCATGTTTTTGACTTTAATTCCAAAATATGTTTTGTTAAAAATGTCAAAACATAAAACACATGAATAAGTAAGTCAAAACTAAGTTTGTCTAGGAAGTTAAGCTTGCATGTATATAGAACAAATTTAATATATATTAAACCATGTAAACTTATTTTGAATCTATCTATTCATGAAAACCAAGATCGGTTAAACTAAAAACGGAAAAACTGAAAACCAATATTCAAAACATGAAACGTGTGTGTTGTGAACTTGAGCATATCATACTATTCTAATCTTTACAAATTGGATCTAAACACAAAACTAAAATAGGTACCGATGTCTTCTTATAGAGCGCAATCTCCAAGCCGACTCGATCCAAAACTCTTTGATCCACAGAGCAAGTGCTATATATGATCTTTGACGCTCGGGCTCTTGAACCAACATGTGAAAGCTTCCAAATCATTCTTGTTGAAGCTAATCACCTACTAATAACTTGATTAATGATCTGAAACTAAAATCACAAGAATATTAGTACACATAACTACATGAGTTAATCATCATCAAAACTAGAGAGGAAGGCCTCCGGGCCAACAATCTCCCCCTTTTTGATGATGACAAAACTCATGGAGTTAAATATGCATGGATTAAAGTTAAGCTTTAAGGAAGCTCTCCCTTAACTCATGCATAAACAAATAAACATAAATATGCAATGAATATTAAACATGAAACAAGCATAGATATGCATAAACAATAAAAGGCTCTAGATACACAATGAAATGTCAAAAACAAAAACATGTTCTAGATACCAATTAAACTTAAACTAATTAAACTTAATATATGCAAAACATAAATATGCATATATAAAATTCAAACAAACTCAAAATCTTTCTCCCCCTTTTGTTAATCATCAACAAAGGGGTAAACAATCAAAACAAAACAAAATCTTCTCCCCCTTTTTAATACAAAGAAACAATCACCAATAAGGGGTAAAAGCAAAACCAAATGAATAAAGTTTTCTCCCCTTTTTGTTCGAAACAACGAATCAACAAGAGGGTTAATAAAAACAATGTTCTCCCCCTTTTGTCTAAAACAAAAACAAAGTCAATAAGGAATGACTTAAAACATGATACCAATTAAAAATATGTCAATGAAGTGCCTCTTGATACCAATGAAAGCAACATCTTGATACCAATTTGAAATAATTGTTCATTAAGAGCAAATGATACCCAAAATGGAAATTCAATATTTTCTATTCATAAAGTAAGGGAGTGGAAGTCAAATACCAATTGAAATATAAAAATCGAATTTTTCCCCTTTATGAAATACCAACAAAAAAACAATGCGTAGGCTTGAAATAAGATACCAATTGACAATTGAATCAATTGAAACAAAGTTAAAACTCAAGCTTTAACATAAACAAAAACATATATATGCATGAAAAATAGATACCAATTGAAATTGATATTCTTTTAAATGCAAGCATACATATACGAAAATATATGAGTATACATTAAAAGTCAAAATTGATACCAATTGAAAGAATTTCAATGATACCAATTGAAACAACAATAATGATCAAGTGTATACATCATTTAACTACCACCCAACTCATGCTCAAGTTTAAAATGATTTTCACTATAAAGCATACAAGTGCATGGTCGCCCATCCATCCGCCCGTGGATGGTAGGGGTTTTCAAAAATAGGTTTAGAAAATAAAGTATGTTTGAAAATACTACCAAAGTGAAGAATATCACAACTAGTTAAATGAAAAACTTGTTAACTAGTACGAAATCCTTTAAGTAAGGAATAAAACAAAAATATTTTTCATGAAACATGAAATCCACATGATAATCAACACTCATAATCAATTAAGCATAAATATGACTCATGAAACAAACACATGAGTAAATAATAAATGTGAGTGTACAAATAAAATGTGAAGATCATAATCATGAAAGATGGACAATAAGCTCAATATTCCTTGAAACATGAAAACATGAAAATCATCAAAACTTATTAATCTTCAAGGTATATGTATGTCCTACACAAATTAAAGTATACATACATATCCAAACACAACGAGTCCACAAAGATATATGCATGAAGGCACGTGGCTCAAAAGGATGTATATGTATAACAATAATTTGGATAAAATGGACATATACATGAAGTTAAATATAAACACTAAAACATGAAACAAATCCAAAAATGGGAATACAAGTTAGAATGCATGAATCATCAAAACTAGACTATACTCGAACATCTAATGGGTACAAATAAGCATCCAAGTATAAACATATATAAAGATTTATTTGTGTCCCACTACATGTACAAGTGTAAATTCTAGTCTTAATGAAAACTAACATCTAAACAAGTAATCAAATCATTAAGCATAAAACGGGATATAAATCAACATGAAAATCATAAACATGATCATTATATAAATCCACATGCTATTAGAGTTATGATGTGCGAATAGCTAAACTAATGGTGAGAACACAACATATGGGTCCATATAAACATGGGTGATCTCAAAAGCTATACATGCGTGTCAATGATCTAAGAATCATGGCATTTAACATAATAAACTATAAACATCAAAACAAAACAAAAATCATAAACACACATATGATCATTATGTGTATGCACATGCATTAGATTTAGGACATACATATTAGTTTAAAAACAAAGTGAGAACACAATGATAGGTTCATGGGTGTCTCAAATAACTAAACATGTATATCACTAATCTAAATTATATGGCATAATCATAATGAACAATGAAACATGACATGCTATAAATCAATGATGTGAAAAGCATGCAAATATAAACGGGAGTTAGAGATTGATACCAAAACCGATGAAGGCACCTCTCTAGTTCTCCAAACCAATGGTGGTCCTCTCCACCAAACTCCCCTTGAAAGTGATGCATCCAAATTGTTTTCTTTAAGCACGGAACGCATCCACTTCAAGGTACCGCTACTCTCACGTGATGCGAGAGCCCACACCTACATTAAATACATGAGAGGTGGTCTTTGATACCCATTTTCTTTTGGGTCATAGGGGTTAGTATCTTTCCTAACCCAAACAAGATTATTTGCTAAATTTTCAACATGTAAACGATCATACAAAATCTAGCAAGGTGGCCTTTTCGACCACAATGTATACACGTGTACACATGGGCATACATAGTGTGAAGTTTGTGATCGTGATGAGCATGTGTATGCCGTGATGGGTGTGCATGCAAAGATGGACCTTGTTTCTTACGAACCAAGGTTTCCAAGCGTGTATGATTCAAAGTACATTGGCTCAAAGTGGAGCCCAAACAATCAACACTTTTCTTCAAAATATTTCTTTCATTTTCAATACTAGAAGATAAAGTGGAGCATGCAAAAGATGTGCAAGAAGAAGAAGCTATACTAGCATGGCACACATGAGAATCAATATCAATTTTCAAAGATTCATTTTTCTTTAAAACTAAATCCAATTCTTTTGTAATGAAATCAATTTCATTTTTCAAGACAAGGTTATCTTTTAAAACAAAATCCAATTTTGAAGATAAAACCTCATTATTTTTCACAACATCATCACAATCATTCTTACTTTTCAAAACATCAATCTCTTTTAGGGCAAGGTCTAGTTGAGATCTTAGTGAGTCATGTTCACTAGTAATCTCTTCCTTCTCTTGCAAAATCGATCCAAAAGTTGAGCATAAATCCTTCATTTCTTCTTTTAAATCAAAGTTCTTCTTTTTCAAAAGTTAATGTTTTTCTAAGAATTTTTCAAGCTTTGAGGCAAGTTCTACATTTAAATTTTGAACTTCCAAACACCCATAGCAATATGAACTAGAGCTATCATCTAGTTGAGAATCCGATTGTACCTCAAGGGAGTCTTTCCCTTGGATCATGAGGCAATGCTCGTCGGACTTGTCTCTTCTAGATCTCCTCAACTTGTTAATGATCCTTGGTAGCTCGGGAGAAGTCAAAATGCTCCAAACTGCAAAAGCCGAATCATAATGATCAAACACATGTAAAAGATCTTCATTAAGAGATGCTCTAAGTGTTTTAAGTGCTAATGCATTTGCCTTTTTATGCTTGCTAGTATTAGGGTAGGATTCTTGAGTAGTGGCTTGATAAACTAGATGTCCTAGGCTTTTTAAATAACTACTCATCTTGGCCTTCCAAAAATCTGAAAAACACCTAGAGGGGGGGATGAATAGGTGTAATTGCTAATCTAACAATCTTTTTAAAACTAGGATGGATGAATGATGCAACGATCTCTCAAAACAAGACTAAGAGCCGAATACCCCGTGAGAGGTTCTGAACTCCTTCCTCCCAATTCCCCTTGAATGGGTTAGAGGTGCGCAATGCAACCTTGTTGTATGAGAATTGATCGAACAAGGAATGAATAATATGCAATGATGAAGTGCACACAAGATATATCACAAGTATCACAAGCAATAACACAAGAAAGAAAACTAGATCTCAAACAAGTAATTAAAAGCAATAGAGTGCAAGAGAAATATAAAGCAAAATGGACACAAGGCAATCGCAAATACAAGATGTTTGTTTTGAGGTTCGAGCCATCGCTCTACTCCTCGCCTTCATCTCCATGAAGGGTTTCCACTATCCACCGAGGACGATTACAACGGTCTACCGAAGACCCGAGCACCGAGCTCCACCAATTACAATAACCTCTACCGAAGAGGTGTCTCCACAAGAACAAGAAGAACACAAGTAGCCAAAGTGATCACAATAAGATCACTAAACTCTTTACAATATCTCACTCTTTTACAACTTCCTTATAGATTGAGTGGGAAATTTTTGGCTCTAAGAAGTGTAGTGAGAAAACTCAGTTGTAGAGAGGATTTTAGCTAAGGAACACAACTGAAAACAAGCTCAAGAAAGAGTTGAAAATGGAGAGCTTAAACACTTTTCTTTTCTTTTTAAAAATTATGAAAACTTGAGGATTTTTCTTAGTATTTTGTAAGAGACTCTCCTCCTCTATTTATAGGGAGAGAAAAGGGTTAAAAACTAATTTATTTTAAGTTTATTTGCTCTGAAAAAGTTCTCCAAAACCTCAGAAAAAGGTCTGCAAAAACAGATCAAAAAACAGATTTCAGAATTGCACAAAAGAGGAAAGAGCCGTTGGGCTTTTGCAGGCCTGGCGGTTGACCGGGCCGGTCAGCCGCCAGCTCTGCTGGCAAAGAGCCGTTGGGTTCGGGTCGACCGGTCGGGTCGACCGTCCTCTAAGACAAAACGAAGTGTTCTACGGGCGGTCGACCCAGAAAACCCGAGAGCAACTGCAGACAGTCGGTCGACCGGGGCGGTCGGCCGACAGACGTCCACAAGCATGCACGTCCTGATACAGGCGCCGGTCGACCGGGCCGGTCGGCCGGTCTTGCCTGAAACAGAAAAACAGTATTTTTTCTGACTTGGAAAACTTTGTAAAATAGTTTTGGGTTTGAAAAAACTTAAGTAACATGCTAGTAGGAGTATATAAACATGATCTAAACATGATATTTATTTTGTAAAACTTAGGGTCATGTAAATATCTACTAAGGCATGAAACCAAATTTAAAACATGAAAACTTAAATACAAGACTCATATTTTAACAAAACCAAATTATGTATGTGTATCCTAGAGCCAATATCCAACACTCAAATTTTAACATTCTATTCTTACAATGATTCTAAAGACTTCAAGTTCTTCAAGAGGGCTTTCACCATATGCTCTTCAAAACTTGATTCTTGAGCCCAAATAGTTGACTTGAGTCCAAAACACTTTCCTTTAGGGAAGAACTCTTCTAGTTTGGTTAGAACCCTGAAACACACTTAAACAACAAACATTATTAGTACAAATAACTAATATGTTTTGTAATCATCAAAACACACTAAACACGGGTGATTGTAACCTTGGGCCAACAATCTCCCCTTTTTGATGATGACAAAACATATATGTTATTTAAACAAAAAGGAAGAAGAGCTTGGAAAGCTCCCCCTCAAATAATGCTATGTATCAAGAATGAGTATGAAAAGCTAACAAAAAGGAAGAAGAGCTTGGAAAGCTCCCCCTCAAATAATGCTATGTATCAAGAATGAGTATGAAAAGCTAAATACATAAGTCATTGAAAACTCATAGTTTTGTCAAGAACTCAAATACATCAAAATACACCATGAACAAACAAAACTCTTTTTCTTTTTCTCCCCCTTTTTGTCATACATCAAAAAGGGTTAAACAAAACCAACAAAACAAAAGAAATTTTGCTTTAAGAATCCATAATGCAAACATTCAACTCACCACAAATAAAAGAGAATCTAGCATAATCTAATGGTTTAGTAAAAATATCGGCAAGTTGAAAATCGGTAGAAACATAGTCAATATCAATATCACTTTTCTCATAATGATCTCTAAGAAAGTGATACCTAATGTCAATGTGTTTGGTTTTACTATGTTGATTTGCATTCTTTGTCATGTGAATTGTACTAGTATTATCACAAAATATTTTAACATGATCAAAGTGTAAATCATAGTCGAGGAGAGTTGTTTCATCCAAAGAACTTGTGCACAACAAGCTCCGGCTGCAACATACTCCGCCTCGGCGGTTGAAAGGGCTACCGAATTTTGCTTTTTGGAAGACTAAGATACACGACAATTACCAAGGAATTGACATGTTCCACTTGTGCTCTTCCTATCTACCCTACAACCCGCATAGTCGGCATCCGAAAAACTCTTCATATCAAATAGTCCGGTTTTTTGATACCACAAACCCATTTCAATAGTGCCCTTAAGGTATTTAATAATGTGTTTTACCGCTACTAAATGAGACTCCTTAGGACATGATTGAAAACGAGCACAAAGACAAACAGAAAAACATGATATCCGGCCTACTAGCCGTCAAATACAATAAACTACCTATCATGCTACGATAAAGTTTAATGTCTACACTTTTACCTTGTTCATCCTTATCAAGCTTTGTGGTTGTTGCCATGGGAGTTTTGCTCACTCTAGCGCCTTCAAGTCTGAATCTCTTAATGAGTTCCTTTGTGTACTTGGCTTGATTGATGAAGATCCCATCCTTCTTTTGCTTGATTTGGAGTCCAAGGAAATAGTTGAGCTCCCCCATCATAGACATTTCAAATTCATCCTTCATGCATGATTCAAAAGCTTGGCAAAGAGATTCATTAGTAGAACCAAAAATAATATCATCTACATAAATTTGCACAATAAGAATATCATTTTCCACATGTTTTGTAAACAAAGTTGTGTCAATTTTACCTTTCTTAAAACCATTTGAAATTAAAAATGAGGAAAGTCTTTCATACCAAGCCCTAGGGGCTTGTTTTAAACCATAAAGAGCTTTATCTAATTTAAACACAAAATCCGGATGTGTAGGATCAACAAACCCGGGGATTGTTCAACATACACCTCCTCTTCAATAAAACCATTTAGAAAAGCACTTTTAACATCCATTTGAAACAATTTAAAATCTTTATATGAGGCAAAAGTTAGTGTCATCTGTATGGCTTCAAGCCGTGCTACGGGTGCAAAGGTTTCTTCAAAATCGCTTCCTTCGATTTGAGTGTAACCTTGGGCAACTAACCTAGCTTTATTCCTAACAACGTTACCCGATTCATCCAACTTGTTCTTAAAGATCCACTTAGTACCAATTGTTGGCCTATCGTGGGGCCTAGGAACAAGGTGCCAAACTTGGTTGCGCTCAAATTGATTGAGTTCCTCTTGCATGGCTAGCAACCAATATGAATCGGCCTCGGTTTCGAGGACGTTCTTGGGTTCAACATGAGAAATAAATGCATAGTGTCCACAAAAATCATGAAGTTTAGAGCGAGTGGTTACCCCTTTAGATACTTCACCTATGACGAGGTCCTTGGGATGATGAGGATTGTATCTCCAATCCTTTGGAAGTTGTTGAGTAGGCTCCACTTCAATTGATTGAATTTCATTTCCTTGAGCCTCTTCTACTTTAGCTTCACTTCCTTCATCATCCTTTGGCTTGTCTCCCATAGTAGGTGTATCCTCCAAGGTCACTTTCTCCATGCCTTCATCTAAAACATCTATTTCTACAACATCTTAACAAACAAGTTAGATTCTTCAAACTTAACATGTATAGATTCCTCAATAGTTAAAGAATATCTATTGAAGACTCTATAAGCTTTACTAGTATTAGAATAACCCAAAAAAATTGCCTCATAAGCTTTAGCATCAAATTTTCCTAAATTATCTTTTGTATTTAAAATAAAACATTTACATCCAAAAATCTTGAAATATGAAACATTTGGTTTTCTAGAAAAGTACATTTCAAAAGAAGTTTTTGAAGTATTTTTACACAAGAAAACACGATTTGATATATAGCATGATGTATTTACGGCCTCGGCCCACAAATAATGTGGTAGACCATATTCACTTAGCATTGTCCTATCCATCTCTTGTAAAGTTCGATTTTTCCGTTCAACTACTCCATTTTGTTGTGGAGTTCTAGGACAAGAAAGTTCATGCTTAATTCCATGTTCTTCACAAAAAGTGATAAAGGGTAGGTTAATGAACTCACCTCCTCTATCACTTCTTATTCTTAAAATTGAAGAATCTTTTTCCTTTTCAACTCTTTTCTTAAAGGCTTGAAAATGTGAAAAGGCTTGATTTTTGTGTTCAAGAAAGAAACCCAAGTAAAACGTGAAAAATCAACCAAAATAAATGCAAAATGATTCCCACTTAGACTTTTGGTTTGTGTAGGGCCAAATAGATCCATATGGATTAACTCCAAAGGACGTGATGTCATGATATCCTTATTTGACTTGAAAGAAGACTTAGTTTGTTTCCCAAATTGACATGCGTCACAAACTCGGTCCTTTTCAAAATTCAAATAAGGAATACCTTTCACCATTTCCTTTGTGTTTAACCTAGATATATGGTCAAAAGAAATGTGGCCTAATCTTCTATGCCACAACCAAGAGTCATCATCGAGGGCTTTTAAACAAGTAATATTACAAGACATATTAGACAAGTCAATCATGTACATATTGTTATCATGAAAACCGGAAAATATACATATATTAGATTGTCTATCAAAAACTCTACAAGCTATGTTATCAAAAACAACATCAAAACCTTTATCACAAAGTTGACTAATACTCAAGAGATTATGCTTGAGTCCATCAACTAAAACAACATTCTCAATTAAAGGGGATGAACCAAGTTTAACATTACCAATACCGATGATTTTACCCTTGGCATCATCTCCGAAGGTGACGGTGCCACCTTCATGGTATCTTGATAGGGTTGCAAAGTTGTTGATGTCCCAAGTCATATGCCTTGAGCAACCACTATCAAGATACCACAATCCTCTACGTCATTGGGCCTTGGAAGTTACCTACATCATTTAACAAAATTGTTGACTTTGGTACCCAAATTTTCTTGGGTCCTTGAAAGTTAGTGTTTCGAACCCAAACATTATGACAAGATGCACTTAGTCTATCATAGCAAAAATTAGCTAAGTGCCCTTTCCGCCCACAATGTGAACATGAGAACACTCTTCCATACATGAATGCATGATGTGCGTGTGAAGTGTGAGCATGTTTTGGGTGTTTGCCACGATGTAAAGGTTGTGTGGTATGAACATGAGCATGAGCATGGTAAACATTTTTCTTAGGGGCTTGTTTCTTAGGAAACATGGCCTCTATCTTCTTCTTATCAAACTCATAATTTTTCAAAACAATTCCTAATGAGTCTATTCTTTCCTTAAGCATGGTAATCTCATTAGAATCAATTAGTAGGGACTTGCCTTTACAAGAAATCTTATATTTGTCAAAATCTTTTTGGGTGGAAACAAGAGTGGAAAGTAATTCATCTTTTTCTTTAGAAAGAGTAAAAACTTGATGATTAAGAGATTCATTTTCCTTTTTCATTTTTAAATACTTTTTCTTTAGGAAATCATAATTATGTGATAATTCTACAAAAGTTTCTTCTAGTTCATCCATGGAAAGTTCATCATTAAGAGAAGTGGAAGGGGTTACCTTGCTTGTGCTTTCATTTGCCATGAAGCACATGTTGGCGGTGTCGATTTCCTCCTCGGATTCGCTCTCGGAATCCCATGTAGCTTTCATTGCTTTCTTCTTGTAGGGCTTTTTTGAGGTGGAGGGCTTTACTTTATCCGGA
The DNA here is from genome assembly GCA_038442645.1 of Agave tequilana. NCBI lineage: Eukaryota > Viridiplantae > Streptophyta > Magnoliopsida > Asparagales > Asparagaceae > Agave > Agave tequilana. The sequence continues at coordinate 253,955 of JAVJIF010000936.1, forward strand.
CACTCCGCCACTATGTGTCCCGGTCTTTGGCAATTGAAATAAATAATCTTTCTTTCTTCTTTGCCTCCTTGCCATCTCCTTCTTCCTTAGAATTTAGCCTTGTTATAGATCCTCCGGACGTTCTTCACAAGAAGTGAGAGCTCTTCGTCATCTTCTTCTTCATCGTCTTCGTTGGAGTGTATGGATTGACTTTTGAAGGCTATAGTCTTCTTCTTGGAAGGAGCCATGTCCTCCCTTACTTTTCTCTCCATCTCATGGGTTTTGAGGTTCCCAATGAGACCAATTAGCTCCATCTCCTCCTTGTCATTGAGTTCCTTCAAGGTGGTTGCTTTTACTTCCCATGAAGGAGGAAGAGCCCGGATGATCTTTCTAACTCTTTGATCGTTGTCGATAGCATCACCTAGAGAAGAAAGTCCATTAGTGATCTTTGTAAATCTTGTAACCATATCATCTATGGTTTCATTTTCTTGCATGCAAAAGTTTTCATATTGGGACCGAAGAAGGTCTATCTTAGCCCTCTTCACTTGTGAAGTCCCCTCATGTGTAACTAGGAAATGTGTCTAAATTTCATATGCGGACTTGCAATGAATAACTCTAGCTATATCATCATCATTAAGGGCTTGAAGGAGTGCATAGTGAGCCCTAGCATTGGCATCAAATTCTTTAGTCTCTATTTCGGACCAAGTGGATTCATCACCGGAGGGTGCACTAAAGGGTTTGGTCACGGCCTTTGCAACTCGACTTCCTAGAGATTGCAAGAATACGGTCATCTTAACCTTCCATATGGGAAAGTTAAGTCCATCAAACTTAGGGGGTGTCTTAATACCATCGGCCATCTTTACTAAGTGAGAATGAATGAAATGATTAGCAATATTAGGATCTCTCTAGGGTTGTTAAGCCAAGAGCCTAGTAACCAAGCTCTGATACCAATTGAAAAACACCTAGAGGGGGGGTGAATAGGTGTAATTGCTAATCTAACAATCTTTTTAAAACTAGGATGGATGAATGATGTAACGATCTCTCAAAACAAGACTAAGAGCCGAATACCCCGTGAGAGGTTCTGAACTCCTTCCTCCCAATTCCCCTTGAATGGGTTAGAGGTGCGCAATGCAACCTTGTTGTATGAGAATTGATCGAACAAGGAATGAATAATATGCAATGATGAAGTGCACACAAGATATATCACAAGTATCACAAGCAATAACACAAGAAAGAAAACTAGATCTCAAACAAGTAATTAAAAGCAATAGAGTGCAAGAGAAATATAAAGCAAAATGGACACAAGGCAATCGCAAACACAAGATGTTTGTTTCGAGGTTCGAGCCACCGCTCTACTCCCCGCCTTCACCTCCGTGAAGGGTTTCCACTATCCACCGAGGACGATTACAACGGTTTACCGAAGACCCGAGCACCGAGCTCCACCAATTACAATAACCTCTACCGAAGAGGTGTCTCCACAAGAACAAGAAGAACACAAGTATCCAAAGTGATCACAACAAGATCACTAAACTCTTTACAATATCTCACTCTTTTACAACTTCCTTATAGATTGAGTGGGAAATTTTTGGCTCTAAGAAGTGTAGTGAGAAAACTCAGTTGTAGAGAGGATTTTAGCTAAGGAACACAACTGAAAACAAGCTCAAGAAAGAGTTGAAAATGGAGAGCTTAAACACTTTTCTTTTCTTTTTGAAAACTATGAAAACTTGAGGATTTTTCTTAGTATTTTGCAAGAGACTCTCCTCCTCTATTTATAGGGAGAGAAAAGGGTTAAAAACTAATTTATTTTAAGTTTATTTGCTCTGAAAAAGTTCTCCAAAACCTCAGAAAAAGGTCTGCAAAAACAGATCAAAAAACAGATTTCAGAATTGCACAAAAGAGGAAAGAGCCGTTGGGCTTTTGCAGGCCTGGCGGTCGACCGGGCCAGTCGGCCGCCAGCTCTGCTGGCAAAGAGCCGTTGGGCTCGAGTCGACCGGTCGGGTCGACCGTCCTCTAAGACAAAACGAAGTGTTCTGCGGGCGGTCGACCCGGGCGGTCGACCCAGAAAACCTGAGAGCAACTGCAGACAGTCGGTCGACCGGGGCGGTCGGCCGACAGACGTGCACAAGCGTGCACGTCCTGATACAGGCGCCGGTCGATCGGGCCGGTCGGCCGGTCTTGCCTGAAACAGAAAAACAGTATTTTTTCTGACTTGGAAAACTTTGTAAAATAGTTTTGGGTTTGAAAAAACTTAAGTAACATGCTAGTAGGAGTATATAAACATGATCTAAACATGATATTTATTTTGTAAAACTTAGGGTCATGTAAATATCTACTAAGGCATGAAACCAAATTTAAAACATGAAAACTTAAATACAAGACTCATATTTTAACAAAACCAAATTGTGTATGTGTATCCTAGAGCCAATATCCAACACTCAAACTTTAACATTCTATTCTTACAATGATTCTAAAGACTTTAAGTTCTTCAAGAGGGCTTTCACCATATGCTCTTCAAAACTTGATTCTTGAGCCCAAATAGTTGACTTGAGTCCAAAACACTTTCCTTTAGGGAAGAACCCTTCTAGTTTGGTTAGAACCCTGAAACACACTTAAACAACAAACATTATTAGTACAAATAACTAATATGTTTTGTAATCATCAAAACACACTAAACACGGGTGATTGTAACCTTGGGCCAACAAAATCATGTCTAGAAAAATCAAACATAGGAGGGCTATCCATGAGTGCAAACTATATGTGTGCAAATGAACAATGCAAATGAAGATTAGCAAACCAAGATCTTACTCCTATGTGGTTGAACCTAAATATCAGGAGCGGAGGCTCTGATACCAATTGAAATCACCTAGAGGGGGGTGAATAGGTGATAATGCTAATCTAATGAACTTAATGCGGAATTTAAAAACTAATTGCAATTAATAAGAGATGCACACTCAAACAAACCAAGCAAATAATTATGAATGAACAAATATGAATAGATGCAAGGCACAATATAGAGAGAGAGAGTAAGAGCCAAGGGATCAAGCGCAAACAACAAGATATGTTTCTAGGTTCGAGCACCCAGCTCTACATTCCCGCCTTCACCCAGAAGGATTTTAAGTCCACTAGCTTGTCCACAAAGGACTCCCACAAAGCGAACCTCCACCGAGGATTTGGGGCAATAACAATTACAAGGAGTACCCAACTCCTCTCCTTACAAACACAACCTCCTCCTTGAGGCACAACTCCAAGCCAACAAACAATCACCTCACAACCTTGAGGGATAAGCACAAAGCAACACAAGGATCACCTCACCACTTGAGGGATACAACCCAAATACACAACCTCCTCAACACAATGAGGGAAAGGCACAAAGCCAAGCAAATGAAGGGTTTACAACTTGGTGGTCTAAACAACAACCACAAACAATTTCTTTCCCACACAAAGATCCTATAGAATGAGATAGTAGATGTAGCTCAAGTGTGGAGAAAACCAAAGGAATGAAAATAAAAAACTCAAAGAAAATCTTTGGGAAAAACTAGAAACAAAGATGAAGAAATTGAATCAAAATCTTTTCCCAAAAACCCTTTCTTGATTTTTCAAACCCTAGCAAAAACACCAAATAGATTGTTCAATTAAAGCCCAAAAACTTCTTTTGATTGCTGTGAAAACACTAGAGAAAGCTCAGAAAATTTGCCCAAAAATTCTTGTCCAAATCCCCCAAGAAATGGGGTATTTATAGCCCAAACAGAAAACTAGCCGTTAGGCTGATCTGGCAGCCTGACAGGCTGGCGGTCGACCGGCCAGTCGACCGCCAACGGTCATAAATATGACCGTTGGGCAAACCCGGCCGACCGCCCAGAAACAGAGAGCAGGACTCTCTGATCCGGTCGACCGCAACGGTCGACCGCCCTGATACAAAGAGCAACGCTCTCTGGTCCGGTCGACCGCCCGGTCGACCGGCACACTGTGCTGCCAGACGTGCACACCTCTGTGCACGTCGATCGACCGCCTAGTCGACCGGCCCTTGGTACGGTCGACCGTGCGGTCGGCCGACCTGGCCTGTCAGCCACAGTTCTGGGACAGAAACTGGGTCAGAAAAACATGTTAAAAATATTTTAATAAATCTTATAAAATATATAAAAATCCCCAAAAATAGTTTTCTCATTTTGCATTGATATATAAACATGTGATAAAAGTTTCAACTCAAATATCAAGCAATTTGAACTATTTTTGTGTGTTAACATTTTTATCAAAAACCAAAAACTGTATTTTCTAAAACTTGAATTTTTGAATAGAAAATACATTTTGTCCAAAACTTATTTAAATACAAAAACATGGTATTAAACAACATTTAGGCATGATGTATATGGATCTAATCCTATATACATGAAACATATATATATCCATGTTTTTGACTTTAATTCCAAAATATGTTTTGTTAAAAATGTCAAAATATAAAACACATGAATAAGTAAGTCAAAACTAAGTTTGTCTAGGAAGTTAAGCTTGCATGTATATAGAACAAATTTAATATACATTAAACCATGTAAACTTGTTTTGAATCTATCTATTCATGAAAACCAAGATCGGTTAAACCAAAAACGGAAAAACCAAAAACCAATATTCAAAACATAAAACGTGTGTGTTGTGAACTTGAGCATATCATACTATTCTAATCTTTACAAATTAGATCTAAACACAAAACTAAACTAGGTACCGATGTTTTCTTGTAGAGTGCAATCTCCAAGCCGACTCGATCCAAAACTCTTTGATCCACCGAGCAAGTGCTATATATGATCTTTGACGCTCGGGCTCTTGAACCAACATGTGAAAGCTTCCAAATCATCTTGTTGAAGCTAATCACCTACTAATAACTTGATTAATAATCTGAAACTAAAATCACAAGATTATTAGTACACATAACTACATGAGTTAATCATCATCAAAATTAGAGAGGAAGGCCTCCGGGCCAACACTTTCCTTATCTCCCTCCACACCTCACCTACCATGGCCGGCCTTCCCCCATATTCCCTCCACCTCTCTCTAGAAATTAACCAAAAAGGCTACAAAGACTTCCTAAAAATCATAAAATCCTATCATCACCTTCTACAACCACACCACCACCACCATAACCTCTTTTCATCTTCCATAAACCTATCCTAATTTTCTCCAACACTTTCCCTCTCTAAAAAAAATCCTAAAACCTCACTTTCTCTCTCTAAAAACCTATTTTTTCTCACTCTAAAAATCCTACAAAAATCTCACACCTCCATGGTTACTCCTACAGAACTTTAATATCATTCCTAGACCTTTACATGCTTCCCAAATTTTTTCTCCAATTTTCCCTTCATTAAAATCCTCCAAAAACTCATTTTCTCTCTATTCTCTCTAACTTCTCTCTACATTTTTTCTCACCTCACTCATTTTTTCTTGGCCACCTACTATAGGGAGGATCATCTCCCTCTCCTCCACCTTCCCACATCAAGTACACTCCAAACATCCCAGCCATTCTCACTCTACCTCACATTCTCTCTCAAAAAAGGATCTTATTCCATTCTCTCTCTACAAATAACTGTCCACAACCCTTCCCTCATCCATATCACCCACGGCCAGCCCCTGGTATGCTGACACTCACACATACGTGCATATACGTGCACACGTGCACGTGGTATCGGGTGTTCCCTGGTATTTATATTTTGGCGAGTACTCTTCCCTTATTGCATATGCACACATACACACATGTACACGTATATTTATATACATGCATGCATATTTCATGTTTTGGGCATTTCTAGAAATTTTCTGTAATTTTTAGAAATTATCTGGGCATTTTTATGAATTTCATACATTTTAGAAATTTTCTTTATATTTTTAGAACGATTTGTGTATTTAGAAATTATCTGTGTATTTTAAAGATTTTTCTGTGTATTTTAAATTTTTTTACATATTTATATGTATTTTTTGAATATTTAGGAATTTCCTCTGCATTTCTAGGAATTTCCTGTAATTTTTTGGAATTAAAATGTATTTTCTGCAATTATCTGTATTTTTGGCATTTTGGACTAGCAGTGGTGCAGGTTGCATATAAAGACCCTCAGGATGAACTTTCTTTCTGGGATCATAGTCCTAAGAGACCCCTCCCGGTTATCCAAGGGCAAAAGCCATCGCTACCACCCACTACCATTAGGGTTTCGTCGTAGCTGGATAGGGGGGTTCTATGCCTCGGATGCTCTATCCGTTTTGAAATATCATTCGAGAGACCATTTTGCAGGTCACCTATTACCTTCGAGTTTCATGGTGACTGGGGGCTAGGGGCAGCGGGTACCTAGCTCAGGAGCACAATATGGAGTTTGTGATTGTGTTTGTGATTATTATATTATTTATTGCATGTGTGTGGTGCTAACATCTTCTGTAGGTACATATACTACCTTCGACACAGCCTCCGGCTTAACTAACCTCTTTGAGGTTTTTAACGGCTTAGTTCTGTTTAATGAATTAATCTCGTTTATATCGCTATGGCCTGGTAAGCGGGACCAAGCGCTCAGCGTTTATTCACTAGACTCGCTAAGATGAAACTCTGCCGGATTTTAGATTCACATATTAAGACCGAGTAGTTTCAAAGTTTCACCGGGCACTTTAGTGACTAAACACTGTTCGCTGATCTAGCCTCAGCACTGCTTTCTTCGCTTGTTTGTGCGCTTCGCCATAACACTGTTTTATCATATATTTATGATTGTGAAGAGTTTAAAATACCTGATATGAAATATTCTTGAAATACATTGGATGCTTGTAATATGTTTGACCCCGATAATTATGATTCTGCTCATAACTGACAACTGACCTGACTAGATAAAATCATTTACATATGACTGTATACCAGACCTGGTATAAACACCTGTTGCGGTACCCTAACTCTGTTGGCCCAAAGGCCTATCACCCTAGTTTTGATGATGATCAACTCATGAAGTTATGTTTACTAATGATCTTGTGTTTAATTAGTGACAGATTCTTTATCAAGATCTTAGTAGGTGTGGAGCTTCAACAAAGGATTTAAAGACAAGTTGGAAGCTAGCACCGGTTGATTCACGAGCCTATGCATCAAGAACACATCTAGAGATGAGCTCGGTGGATTGCATTTGGACCAAGTCAAGAAGATGAGAAGCCTTCAAGGGAAGACTTCAAGAAGTTGAAGACTTGTGTCTAGGTATAAGATTTTTATTTGTTTTAGATAAAAATGTAAAGGATAGAATAGATTGGTGGATTGCTCAAGTCATATCACACACACACTCTTGATAGAATTGTTTTCATGATAAAAATTTCATTTCATAAAAGATTTTCTTGTTAAGAAAAGATTTTTTATTTGTGATAAAATACAATTTGGTTTTTTTTGGTATTCATGTATACATATCTTATATCCAAAACCATGTTTAGTGCTTTATGTCAAAAACTAGATATTTCATCTTGATTGTGTAGTGAATCATATCCATACACACTATGCCTTAAAGTATATCTTGTTTTTGTATTTGATGAAAATTTGGAAAAACTTGTTGATTTAGAAAAACAGTTTTTATTATGAGCCAATATTTTCAAGTTGCAAAAATAGTCAAATCGTTAATAACATGCCTTGATTTTGTGCAAGCATGTTTCTATATCATAAAACTATTTTTGTAGAAATTCTAAGTATTTATGGGATTTTTATCTAAGCCAAAAAGACCTATCTTTAATCCCAAAATTTTCAGGTTCTGGCAGTTCTGATTTTTCAGAACTGACAGCAGCCGGTCGACCGGGTCGGTCGACCGGACGTGCACAGACGTGCACGCCTGTGTGCACTGGAGAACGGTCGACCGTGCCGGTCGACCGCTTCAGAGAGCTTTGCTCTCAGGAAATCTCGGTCGACCGGGCCGGTCGACCGACAGAGAGTTTACTCTCTTCTCCAGTTGCGCGGTCGACCGGGACGGTCGACCGGAGGCTGCAACGGTCGGATTTCGACCGTTGCCGGTCGACCGGACCGGTCGACCGGAAGCTCTGACAGAGCCCAACGGTCAGATTTTTCTGACCTCTATAAAAGGGGGTTTTGTCATTGTTCTGAGCCAAGATTTTAGGAGAGCTTTTGTCCAGATTTTCCCATTCCTTTCAGAAAGTTTTCTCCACAAAATTTGTGTGCAAATACTTCCAATCAAAAGGGAAGATTCATCAAGAGAGTGTAAAAGTGATTTCTTGTGTTTTTTCACCATAATTCTTTTCCTTACTTTCTCACAATCACTTGAGCTATCCATTGTCTATTATCCATAGGATTGTGTTGTGAGAGTTTGTAATTGGTGATCAAAGTGTTGTAGATCACCAAAGTTTTCATCTTTGTTCTTTTGAGGAGACGGGCAAGTGTGCTCGTGGTTGTTTAAGGGTTCGGGTGCGAACTCTTGTAGCTAGAGGTGCGGCCTCGACGAGCCGGTGGGCTTGTGGTGTGTAAGGGACTATAGAGTCCGAGGGATTGTAGGTGTTGCGGCACCAAGGAGAGATCCGGTTGGATCGTGCATAGTGGAAATCCTTCGTGTGTCGAAGGCGGGGATGTAGAGCAAGTGTGCTCGAACCTCGAAACAAACCCTTTGTGTTTGCGATTGCTCACTCTTGCTCTCTTACTCTTTTTGTCTCTATTATATCTTGCATTACTTACATTGTATTTACTTTACATGCTTGATATACCCTTGTGCTTAATTGTTATATAATTGCTTGGGATTGATTGTCTAACACTTGTATTCAACCAAGAGAGCCAACGCGGCACCTCAACCCATTCAAGGGGAATCTAGAGGAGTTTGTCCAGAGCCTCGCAAGGGGAATTCGGCAACACTCTTGTGTTATACATAAGTGTTCAATTAAAAGAAGTTTAATTTGGTCAACTTAGTTTTAATTCCGCATTATTTGTTCATAAGTGACCATTAGATTAGCCATCACCTATTCACCCCCCCTCTAGGTGATCTTACAATTGGTATCAGAACTAGTGCTCTTGATATTGGGTCTAACAACCTAAGAGTTAAAGATCCTCTTTTAGGCTAATCACAAGATTTGTACACACAATGGACTTCATGTCACCACCCACCTTTGACATCCTTAACATCCAAATTTGGAAGGTTAAGATGTCTTTGTTCCTCAAAGGACTTGGCCTTAGTGTATATCTTGCCACAACTAATAAAGAATATTGCTTAAATGGTAAGAACATTGAGGCTAATGTAAAGGCCCTACATGCTTTAGTATCTAGCTTAGACGATGATTATTTGTCTAAGTTAACTAATCTTGACTCGGCTTTTGTAGTGTGGAATACCCTCACCTCCCTTGGCGAAAAGGATCTATACTATGCGGGGAGCGATTCGGACGTTGGGAGCGACACCTCCAACGTATGCTACATGGTCCAAGGGGATAACCCCCTTGAGGTAAACACCGAATCCGATGATGAGGATGTAGACATGTCATATGATGAGCTTGCTACCTTTTGTCATCTTGTGCTTGAAAAATATGACATGATTAAAAAGAAAAATAAAAATTTGAAAAAGGAACTTGATTGCATGCATGTAGAACATGACTCTTTTAGAAGTAACATTGCATGTTTAGAAAAAGATAATAAAATTTTGAAAAAGAATTTTGATGCCATGCTTAATGATAAAGATTTATTAGAAAATAAAATGGCATGCTTAGAAAAAGAAAATGAGTTTTTGAAAAATGAGAATGTTTCCCTTATGTCTAAATTAAATAATTTATGTAAAGGAAACATTGATTTGAAAAATAAATTGATATGGTGGAAAAATAAAAGAAGTTGTTTTTCAAGAGAATAAATCTTTAAAAAGAAAACTATGTGAAAAAGAAAAAGATTTTGTTTCTCAAAAGAAAAAGAAAATTGATCATATATCTCATCATACTTCTCATGCACACATTGATCAAAATGAGATTAAAAGTTGAAAAATAAAATTGATAATTTGAGCTCTAATTTGAGCACATGTGCATTCAATCATTCTAAGTTGGAATCTTTGTTTCAAAAGAAACAAGTTCCCCATGCTCATGCACATACACATCATGCTCATGCTTATGTTGCACATCACGATCACACTCACACTCATAAGCATCATGATAGGGTGTACACTTGTACACATTGTGGTCGCAAAGGCCATTTAGCAAAATATTGTTTTGATAAGAAGCATAACTTATATTTTGCTATGTCTAAAGGATTTTTGGTTCCTTATAATAAGCTAACCCCAAAGGACCCAAGAAAATATGGGTACCAAAACCCCCACCTTTTGCTTGTGATGTAGGTGAGGGCTCTCACAAAACGTGAGAGGGATGGTACCTTGGTAGTGGATGCACTTGGACATGATGGACATACTTTTGGGTTGCATCGCTATCAAGGAGCTTTGGTGGGTCAACCACCATGCTAGGAGCTTTGAAGTTGGTAACAAATTCTAAACTCCTATTTCATTTATGTACATGTTTTTTAATTTCATGTATCATATAGCATGTTCATATTTTTTTTGGTGCTTCATGTGGCATTTACATGCTTAAATGTAGAATGTGTCAAAACTTGTATTTATACATATATGAATAGTGAACTACAATTGACTTATATATATTTGAACTTCATGCTCATTTGTATTCACTATATGCATGTGTATAGGCTAGTTTTGATGATTCCGTCATTTATACCTGTTATGCCTATCTTTGATCTTACTTCATGTATATGTGTGTTTAATTCAAATCTAATAAATATACATGTATACCCTTGAGTCATTTGCCTTCATGCAATATATATTGGACTCTTTTCATATTTGGATATGTATGCATATTGTTAGAATTGGATAAATCATACATATACCATGAAGATTAGTATTTTAAATAAATAATAAAATTTTTTTTGATGATTTTTCATGTTTTTGATTTGTATTAAAGATTAAAACATGTGTAAAACAAAATGTGATTTATGATCTTTTTGAGCTTGAATGACTACTTTCATAAAAATACTATTTACATGATCCTTTGAACACTCATCTTTATGATACAAAATATTTTGAGCTTTATAGACCATGAGTGATTAAATCTTTGTGTATTTAGTATTGCTTTATGAAAAATATATGATTTGTTTTAAGATGAAAAATAAGATTTTCATGAGATTCATGCTTCACTTTCTATTTTCATGAAAATACCATTTACATAACCTTTGAACACTCATCTTTTATGATAAAAGATAATTTTTGAGCTTTATGGACTATGAGTGCTTGAACTTTTATGTATTTAGTATACTTCATGAAAAACATATGAATTCATGCTTTGAAGGATCTTTAACTAGTTTTTTTTTAAATTATTTATAACTAGTTATTTATTCTTCAATTTTGGTAGTGCTTAGACATAACTATTTTTTCAAACCTACCAATTTTTGGTTATGAGTATATACATGACTTACAATGTTAATTTTACAATTGGTATATTACTCACATTTTGGTTCCTATATATGTATGCCCTAATTTTCAAATTGGTCTTATCTATTCACATACATATATATGATTTTCATGTGCTTGCTTTACAATTGATTTACATTCTTAAAAGCACAAAAAGTTTATGCTAAGTTAAGTTAACACCTTATATTAACTATGCATAAGCTTATGAAAAATAAAAAGATTTTATTTTAGATCTTTCATTTGGTATCAATATGCTTCAACTTCAAATTTGTTATACGATTACAATTGATATCAATATGTTTGAAACAATAAAAGATTTTGCAATGATAACTTGATATCACACATCTTCAAGTGCTATTTTCTATTGGTATCAAAATTACAAATTATGTTTGGTTAAAAATTTGTTTTATTGGGAAAAGTTCAAAATTTTGTTTTGATAAAGAAAAATTAAAAATGTTTTTGTTTTGTATTTCCTATATGCAAGGAGAGCTTAACATCTCTCTTACGTATAGATTCATGTTGAGTATATTATAAATTGAGGAGCTTGACATCTCTTCTTTATATGATATACGTGTGTAGGGGGAGCTTCACATCTCCTTCTATGCATTACATAGTTGTGTTGTGTGAATTAGGGCTTCACATCCCTCTTTCATGCAATGCACATTGTAGGGAAGCTAACTTAACGTCTTCCTCTTCATGAATGTATATCGCATATAAATCTTTATTGGTTGATTTGTATTTACCCCTTCTTGATTCTTTTGTTTTTGACAAAAGGGGGAGAAAAATTTGTTTTGATTTGCTTTTACTTTGAACCCTTTGTTGATGATTGACAAAAAGGGGAGAAGTATTTGTGATGTATTTGTGATATATGCATGATTTCCTTACTTAAGGGGGAGAAGTATTTGTCTTCCTTACTTAAGGTTGTATAAGATTTGTATTTATGCATATATATGTTGTCTTGCAATTAGGAGCAAAAGATTTGACTTAAGATTTGATTTTTGTTATGATTGCATCTCCTACATTGCATACATGTCATGTGCTTTTATTGCCATATCTATTATTTATTTGGTATGCATGAGTTAAGGGGGAGCTTCTTTGAAGCTTTACTTTAATCCATGCATATATAACTTCATGAGTTTTGTCATCATCAAAAAGGGGGAGATTGTTGGCCCAAAGGCCTATCACCCTAGTTTTGATGATGATCAACTCATGAAGTTATGTTTACTAATGATCTTATGTTTAATTAGTGACAGATTCTTTATCAAGATCTTAGTAGGTGTGGAGCTTCAACAAAGGATTTAAAGACAAGTTGGAAGCTAGCACCGGTTGATTCACGAGCCTATGCATCAAGAACACATCTAGAGATGAGCTCGGTGGATTGCATTTGGACCAAGTCAAGAAGATGAGAAGCCTTCAAGGGAAGACTTCAAGAAGTTGAAGACTTGTGTCTAGGTATAAGATTTTTATTTGTTTTAGATAAAAATGTAAAGGATAGAATAGATTGGTGGATTGCTCAAGTCATATCACACACACACTCTTGATAGAATTGTTTTCATGATAAAAATTTCATTTCATAAAAGATTTTCTTGTTAAGAAAAGATTTTTTATTTGTGATAAAATACAATTGGTTTTTTTTGGTATTCATGTATACATATCTTATATCCAAAATCATGTTTAGTGCTTTATGTCAAAAACTAGATATTTCATCTTGATTGTGTAGTGAATCATATCCATACACACTATGCCTTAAAGTATATCTTGTTTTTGTATTTGATGAAAATTTGGAAAAACTTGTTGATTTAGAAAAACAGTTTTTATTATGAGCCAATATTTTCAAGTTGCAAAAATAGTCAAATCGTTAATAACATGCCTTGATTTTGTGCAAGCATGTTTCTATATCATAAAACTATTTTTGTAGAAATTCTAAGTATTTATGGGATTTTTATCTAAGCCAAAAAGACCTATCTTTAATCCCAAAATTTTCAGGTTCTGGCAGTTCTGATTTTTCAGAACTGACAGCAGCCGGCCGACCGGGTCGGTCGACCGGACGTGCACAGACATGCACGCCTGTGTGCACTGGAGAACGGTCGACCGTGCCGGTCGACCGCTTCAGAGAGCTTTGCTCTCAGGAAATCTCGGTCGACCGGGCCGGTCGACCGACAGAGAGTTTACTCTCTTCTCCAGTTGCGCGGTCGACCGGGACGGTCGACCGGAGGCTGCAACGGTCGGATTTTGATCGTTGCCGGTCGACCGGAAGCTCTGACAGAGCCCAACGGTCAGATTTTTCTGACCTCTATAAAGGGGGTTTTGTCATTGTTTTGAGCCAAGATTTTAGGAGAGCTTTTGTCCAGATTTTCCCATTCCTTTCAGAAAGTTTTCTCCACAAAATTTGTGTACAAATACTTCCAATCAAAAGGGAAGATTCATCAAGAGAGTGTAAAAGTGATTTCTTGTGTTTTTTCACCATAATTCTTTTCCTTGCTTTCTCACAATCACTTGAGCTATCCATTATCTATTATCCATAGGATTGTGTTGTGAGAGTTTGTAATTGGTGATCAAAGTGTTGTAGATCACCAAAGTTTTCATCTTTGTTCTTTTGAGGAGACGGGCAAGTGTGCTCGTGGTTGTTTAAGGGTTCGGGTGCGAACTCTTGTAGCTAGAGGTGCGGCCTCGACGAGCCGGTGGGCTTGTGGTGTGTAAGGGACTAGAGAGCCCGAGGGATTGTAGGTGTTGCGGCACCAGGGAGAGATCCGGTTGGATCGTGCATAGTGGAAATCCTTCGTGTGTCGAAGGCGGGGATGTAGAGCAAGTGTGCTCGAACCTCGAAACAAACCCTTTGTGTTTGCGATTGCTCACTCTTGCTCTCTTACTCTTTTTGTCTCTATTATATCTTGCATTACTTACATTGTATTTACTTTACATGCTTGATATACCCTTGTGCTTAATTGTTATATAATTGCTTGGGATTGATTGTCTAACACTTGTATTCAACCAAGAGAGCCAACGCGGCACCTCAACCCATTCAAGGGGAATCTAGAAGAGTTTCTCCAGAGCCTCGTAAGGGGAATTCGGCAACACTCTTGTGTTATACATAAGTGTTCAATTAAAAGAAGTTTAATTTGATCAACTTAGTTTTAATTCCGCATTATTTGTTCATAAGTGACCATTAGATTAGCCATCACCTATTCACCCCCCCTCTAGGTGATCTTACAAACTCCTGACTCAAGATAAATACTTCTAATTCACTCCTGATACGGTACCGTGAATCTTGAACAGAATAAATACACGATTCACAGATATTGCTTTTACGGGGATATTATGGCACTTCTGATTACTGAATATTATATCATTGAATCCTAAACAAGGACATAATCCTAATACTCATGTTACGGATATGATGTATGGAACTAAGTGCCATGCGGAACAAAGTGCCACATCACACGTATTTGTGATGGGGCCCACCTCTTGAATCCTTGGTGGCCACCTCTAGAATCTCATAATTTTCATGTTACTGTTTTCCCCATAAATCAATATCGTGAAACCCAATTGGAGATAATCCTGAACATCCATAATATATAATAAAGATGCAACTTACATCGGGGCGGGGGAAGCTGATGGCTTTTAATATGTGTACTGTTTATAACAGTTTGCGCAACTCTTGTTCCGAATCCACCTAAGGCCATAGGGGACCAGGTGGGGTGAACTGAAACCCCTATCATGATTCCATTCCTGTTTTAAGGGCATACAAATAAGACCCTTTGGCTTAGCGGCTGGTTCTGTGGGCCAAACCCATATACTCATGAGGCCGTTGTCCCGGGTATGCACGAGACCCACTATAAACATGGTTCGTTGACTGTTCCATCAGTTTCCAATAATCAACCTCGCTCTACTCCGATGTGGATGTATGTGAACTGGGACGCTGGAGTATGTACCTAAATATCCGAGTAGGGCGAGTCCTAAAAAGAATAATAATAATAATAATGCGACTGGCATAGCCCTAGTTCTAGTCATACTGACTCTATCTACATGACGACACCATTGCAAAGACATCTCTGACATCTGATCCTATGAATCTAGCAATTGAATATATATTATTACTTTTGCCTCAACCATACTAGAATAATGGTGATGACTGCATATTGATTACTTATTTATCATGTTTTAGTATATTCATGTTTCATTCAACGCGCCACTTGGCATTCTTTTATGTACTGTTGGGTTGCATTCTGACAATCCTGGATCTGTATGTCCAGATCTCGAAAATTGGAGCGAGGAGGATCCCACTTTAGCAGATCAGATCTATCTTGAAGAACAGGCGGCGCTTCAATAGTTATCCTTGCCACATAGACACTTCCAACCTACGAGTCAATTCCGTTGCAGTTCCAGTTCGTGAGCTCTTTTCTAGTTTTTGTTTCATCTGTAAATCCATTCGTGTATCAGGACCATGTACAAACTTTTGGAAGATAAAAACTTATTGTAAAATAACTATATGTTTGTATTGTAAATATGGGAATGTATAGTAATGTCAGGCTTTCGTACTCTAATTTCTATATTGTGTTAATGTGCAACGTGTATATGTACGGGTATTATTCTCGACATATATATGCGTTGCAGCAGCGTTTTTGTACCCGATGGGGGCGGGCGTTACAGGTTGGTATCAGAGCTTAGGTTCTGCCACTTTTAACATACCAGTTGACAAACTAAGAGGATAATTTGAAACTGGAATATGCAAATCATGAGTATATATTCCAGTTACAAGTACATAATTATTTAGCTTGTCCTGGTCCTCCACGACTTTCCTTTCTTGAATCCTGAACTGGTCTATGTTTCTATTTCAGTTTTGTGGCAATGGATAGGAGGGTCACTAGGAACGATCCAAGTACGTCTTGAGACGGTCCCACTTTCTCCCGAAATAAATCAAATGGAGAGAATGTTGATATATTAAGAGTTCTTCAAGGGATGATGGAGAGTCAACAAAAGCAGACAGACCTGCTGCATCAAGGATTAATAACTATTCCCCGGGAGCAGAGACCAAGAAATGTGTCAGAATTTAGGAGGTTACGACCTGCTATCTTTACTGGAGGAAGACCATTAGAAGCTGAGCAATGGTTAATAGATACTATAAATCTATTGAAAGCAGCCCGTATACCTGCAGAAAATCAAATAGAAGTAGTAAAATACCATTGAAAGATGTGGCCATGACATTGTGATTGGCGGAAGAAGCAAGGCTAGAAAAGCCGGTCACTTGGGACTACTTTTCTAAAAGCTTTTATGAAAGATTTTTCCCAAGGATTACCTAAAAGAAAATGGAGGATCAGTTTATAAGGTTGCGGCAAGGGACCAGATCTGTTGATGAGTATGCTGCAGACTTTCTAAAACTTAGTCGGTTTGCACCTTATATGGTGACTGACGAAGAGAAACGGGCTGAAAGATTTCAACAAGGATTAAGAATGAAGATACAAATATTGCTCATTTCTCAACAATTGAAGACTTCTTCTCAAGTTCTGACTATTGCTGGTGATGTAGAAAGAGGATTAGAAAAGAAGGAGAGAAGTCAGACGATGACAAAAGCAATGAAGAAACCTTTCTTAAAAGGATTCAAAAGAATGCCACCAATCCGATCCTCTGATACCCCATTGGCTAAACGGCCATTCCAATCTCCACAACAGATGGTGTGTGGGTATTGTCATAAGTATGGACATACTAAAAACACTTGTAGATTAGCAAATGGGCTATTCCTAATTTGTGGATCCAGTACTCATAGCTTGAGCAATTCCCCATATAAAAGACCTGAAAGTACTACGCAAGCACCATCGGCCTTGCCACCCAGGGCCTTACCTGCCACACCTCCTACAAAAGTAGGGACTTCTGTGTTTCCAGCTCGGGCAATTCCACTAACGAGTGCAACACAGTCAAGGCAAAGGAATCCAGGAATGGATAACAAAAAAAATGACACTTCCCTCTGAGCAGCCGATACAAAAAGGAGTAAGACCTGGAGTAAGCCGAGGAAAAGAACAAGCATATAATTTGACTGCTGAAGAGGCTGAGGCATCAGATGAAGTTGTGGTAGGTAACATATTGATAAAATCAATTCCAATTTTTGTCGCTTTTTGATTCTGGTGCATCACACGGTTTCCTGTCAAGTACATTTACTATTTTGCATGTTATAATGGTGATAAACATAAATAACCACAGGGAAATTAGTACTGAAAATGGGGTGATTATTACTAATAAAATCTGTAAAGATTATGTGGTTGGACTGTGTGGCAGAAAGTTAAAAGTTGATATGCTGGTCCTAGATACCGGGGTTATAAGGTGATTTTAGGTATGACACTACTTAGCAAATATCATGTCGTTATTGATTGTAAAAATAAGAAGGTGATTTTTAGAATCCCCAATCAACCAGAATTCCAATTTATTGGGGAAAAGAAAACCATCAGGAGCATGAAGCGAGTAGAATGTAATATTAAAAAAGCTGGAATGAAAAGAGTATCAGTATGGGATGAGTTTCCAGATGTGTTTGAAGGAATCAAGGGACTTCCGCCTGATTGAGTTTTAGAATTTACTATTGATATTCTTCCAAGAACAGCACCTATCTCTAAAGCACCCTATATAATGGCACCGACAGAGTTAGCTATATTAAAGGAAAATTTGAAAGACTATGAAGATAAAGGATTGACCTGGCCTAGTACTTCACCCTGGGGAGCACTAGTCTTGCTAGTTAACAAGAAAGAAGGTGGCAAGAGGTTATGCATTGATTACAGAGAATTGAATAAAGTTACTTTTAAAAACAAATATCCTTTGCCTATAATTGGTGATCCATTTGATCAGTTGCATGGGGCTGAGGTATTTTCAAAATTAGATTTACAATCTGGATATCATCAAGTAAAAGTTAAGTAGGAAGATATCCTAAAGACAACCTTTAGAACTAGATATGGTCATTATAAATTCTTGATAATGTCGTCTGGAGTGACTAATGCACCAGCGGTATTTATGAATTTAATGAACCATATTTTTTCACCTTACCTGGATCAATTTGTAGTGGCCTTTATTGATGATATTCTGATCTATTCCAAAAGTCATGAAAAGCATGAAGAACACTTAAGAACAGTTTTGCAGACTCTCCGACGGGAACAACTTCACGCTAAATTAAGTAAATGTGAGTTTTGGTTGGAGAATGTATCATTTTTAGGTCATGTTGTATCAAAAAAAGGGATATCAGTTGATCCGAAGAAGATTCGGGCTGTAAAGGACTGGCCAATTCCAAAGTCCCCTGAGATAAAAAGTTTTCTTAGATTAGCTGGGTACCATCGAAGGTTTGTGCAAGATTTTGCTTGGATTGCATCCCCCTTAACTAAGCTTTTGAGAAAAGGAGAAAAGTATAATTTGACAGAGAAATGTACAGCTGCATTTGAAACTCTAAAGGAAAAGTTACTCACAACCCCAATTTTAAAGACACCTTCTGAAACAGGAGGAATGGTGATTTATAGTAATGCCTCTGGGAAAAGATTAGGTTGTGTACTAATGCGACATGGACTGTGGTTGCTTATGCATCCAGATAATTAAAGCCCCATGAAAGAAATTATCCCACACATGACTTGAAATTAGCAGCAATAATATTTGCATTAAAATTTTGGAGACACTACTTATTGGGGGATAAAATATTGATTTACACAGATCATAAAAGTTTAAAATATATCTTTACACAAAAAGAATTAAACATGAGACAGAGGTGATGGTTGGAGTTAATGACAAAATATGATATAGACTTACAATACCATACAAGAAAAATAAATATTATACCTGATGCTTTAAGTAAGAGCCCTGAAGCAAATAAGATGATTCAAATTACGAAATATAAAGAATTACTAAAGGAAATGAGAAAACTGAATTTGATGGTAATACAACAAATTGGTGCCTCTGAGCAATTAATAGTATTACAACTCCAGCCAACATTGCTAGATGAAATTAAGGAAGCACAAAAAAGAGACCCCAGATTACAAAAAATTAGAGAACTAGTGAAAGCTGGACTAAGATTGGATATATGCATTCAATCAGATGGTACCTTGTATTTTGGTAATAGAATTTGTGTGTCTCAGGGTGAGAAAGTATTGGCAGAGACTCATAGTTCTGCATATTCAATATATCCAGGAGAAACAAAGATGTATCTGGATTTGAAGAAATAATTTTGGTGGAATGCAATGAAAAGAGAAATAGCACAGTATGTAGCTAAGTGTTTAGTATGCCAACAAGTAAAAGCAGAACACCAACGAACAACCAGATTTTTACAACCATTACCAATACCAGAATAAAAGTGAGAACATGTAACTATGGATTTTGTTACAGCATTATCTCGAAGTCCTAAGGAAAATAATACAATCTGGGTAATTGTTGATTAGCTCACCAAGTACGCATATCTTATTCCATAAAGAGTTGGGAAATCTAGAAGTTTTGGTAGACAAATACATGAAAGAGATAGTTCAGTTACATGGAGTTCCAATAAGTATAACATCTGATAGAGACACCAGATTCACATCTCATTTTTGGGGAAGTTTACAAGAAAGTTTAGGGACACAATTGAAGTTTAGCACTGCATACCACCATGAGACAGATGGACAATTAGGAAAAACAAAACAAATCCTAGAAGATATGTTGAGAGCTTATATACTAGACTTTAAAAGGTCATGGAAAGACCATTTGCATCTAGTAGAATTTTCATATAACAACAGTTATCATGCAAGTATTAAGATGGCTCCACTCGAAGCTCTGTATAGAAGAAAGTGCAGATCACCGTTGTGTTGGGATGAAGTGGGAGAAAAAAGACATTTAGGATCTGATATAATAGTTCAAACAATAGACAAAGTCCGACAGATAAGGAAGCATCTTCAGGCAGCTCAGAGTAGGCAGAAAAGTTGGGCAGATGCAGAAGGAGACCATTAGAATTTAATATTGGAGACTATGTGTTCTTAAAGATATCACCAACCAAGGGAGTAATTCAATTTGGTATACGAGGAAAATTAAGCACAAGGTACATTGATCCATTTGAGGTGGTGGACAGAATAGGAGAAGTAGCTTACAAATTAGCATTGCCACCATCTCTAGAAAGAATTCACAATGTGTTTCATGTCTCCCAACTACAAAAGTATATTCCAGACAGCAGTCATATCGTAAATTATTCGAAATTAGATTTGCAACCAGACTTGTCATATGTGGAGCAACCAATAGCCATAATAGATAGAAGTGTGAAAACTTTGAAAAATAAGGTAATTCCATTAGTATTAGTTTCCTGGAACCGACGCGCTCCAAGAGAGGCTACCTGGAAACGAGAAGATGTTATTCAAGAGCGATATCCTTATTTCTTCACATCTGGATGGTAATTTCCTACTTCTTGTCAATCCATAATATTTTATATCCATATTCTCCCTACCGAAATTTTGAGGACGAAATTTTTGTAAGGGGGTAGAGTGTAATACCCCAAATCCAGAATACGTATCTTTTTAAGGTTTCTGATACGTTGATAATAATCACATCATTTCATGTATGTTTTTATCTTCGTTTGGTCAGAAATTTTTTCACGAGACTCTACACTAACGCTAGAATCCACCCTAGAAATTTCACGAATTTTATTTTTAAATAATTATGTAAATTATCTCTCTTCTTCTGTTTTCTTTATCTTTCTTCTAAAAATTCATTTTCTTTTTTAATTTTCTTCATTTTTATTTTTATATTATTTTTCCATAGTACATTTACACATAATCCCCGCCAAATCAATAATTGCATTTCCAATTCTTTTCTTTTTCTTTTTTCCTTTCCTTTTCTTTTTCTTTTCTCCATATTTCTAGAAAATTCCATAGCTTCTCCAAGAAGCCATTTATTAGCTTCTCCCACAAGCTTCCTTCTCCTTTCCTTATCTCCCTCCACACCTCACCTACCATGGCCGGCCTTCTGCCATATTCCCTCCACCTTTCTCTCTCTAGAAATTAACCAAAAAGGCTTCAAAGACTTCCTAAAAATCATAAAATCCTATCATCATCTTATACAACCACACCACCACCACCATAGCCTCTCTTTATCTTTCTTAAACATATCCTAATTTTCTCCAACACTTTCCCTCTATAAAAAGTTCTAAAACCTCACTTTCTCTCTCTAAAACCCCATTTTTTTCTCCTCTAAAAACCCTACAAAAATCTCACACCTC
Source organism: Agave tequilana (assembly GCA_038442645.1). Lineage (NCBI taxonomy): Eukaryota > Viridiplantae > Streptophyta > Magnoliopsida > Asparagales > Asparagaceae > Agave > Agave tequilana. The sequence goes on from JAVJIF010000936.1 coordinate 275,567, forward strand.
CATGGTTACTCATACAGCACTTTAATATCATCCCTAGACCAATACAAGCTTCCCATATTTTTATCCAACTTTCCCTTCTTTAAAAACCACAAAAAACTCATTTTCTCTCTCCTCTTTCTAACTTCTCTCTACATTTTCTGTCAACTCACTCATTTTTCTCTTGGCTAGCTACTATAGGGAGGATCCTCTCCCTCTCCTCCACCTTCCCACATCAAGCACACCCCAAAAATCCCAACCATTCTCACTCTATGTCTCTTTCTCACTCAAAAAAGGATCTTTTTTCCATTCTTTCTCTACAAATAACTTCCCACAACCCTTCCCTCCTCCATATCACCCACGACCAGCCCCTGGCTGTGCTCACACTCACACACGTGCATATACGTGCACACGTGCATGTGGTATCAAGTGTTCCCCGGTATTTAGGCGAATACTCTTCCCTTATTGCATAAGCACACATACACAAATGTACACATATATTTGTATACATGCATGCATGTTTCATGTTCTGAGCATTTCTAGAAATTTCCTATAGTTTTAGAAATTATCTGAGCATTTTTATGAATTTCCTGCATTTTAGGAATTTTCTGTATATTTTTAGAATTTTTCTGTATATTTAGAAATTATCTGTGTATTTTTAGAATTTTTCTGTGTATTTAACAAATATTTATGTATTTATATGTATTTTCTGAATATTTAGAAATTTCCTGTGCATTTTTAGGAATTTCCTGTAATTTTTTGGAATTAAAATTTATTTTCTGCAATTATCTGTATTTTGGCATTTGGGACTAACAGTGGTGCATGTTGCAGATAAAGACCCTCGGGATGAACTTTCCTTCTGGGATCGTAATCCTGCAGACCCCTCCTGGTTATCCAAGGGCAACAGGCCATCGCCGCAGCCCACTACCATTAGGGTTTCATGGTAGCCAGATAGGGGGTATCATGTCTCAGATGCTCTATTCGTTCTAGAATATCATCCTAGAGACCACTTTGCAGGTCACCCTTTACCTTCGGGTTTCGTGATGACTGAGGGCAGAGGGTACCCAGCTCAGAAGCACAATGTAGAGCTTGTGATTGTGTTTGTAATTATTATATTAGTTACTGCTTGTGTGTGGTGCTAACATCTTCTGCAGGTACAAACTGCCATCGGCACAGCCTTCGGGCTTAACTAACCACTTTGAGGTTTTTAACGGCTTAGTTCCATTTAACGGATTAATTCCGTTTATATCGCTACCGCCTGGTAAGCGGGATCAAGCGCTCAGTGCTTTATTCACTAGACTCGCTGAGATGGAACTCTGTTGGATTTTAGACTCACATATTAAGACCGAGTCATTCCAGAGTTTCACTGGGCGTATTAGTGACTAAACACTGTTCGCTTATCTAGCCCCAGCACTACTTGCTCCGCTTGTTTGTGCGCTTTACCATAACACTATTTTATCATATATTTATGACTGTGAAGAGTCTGAAATACCTGATATGAAATATTCCTGAAATACATTGGATGCTTGTAATAAGTCTGACCCCGGAAAATCCTGATTCTGCATCATAACTGACTACTAACCTGACTGGACAATATCATTTACATCTGATTGTATACCAGACCTGGTATAAACACTTGTTGCGGTATCTTGATTCCTGACTCAAGACAAATACTTCTAATTCACTCCTAATACAGTACCATGAATCTTGAATAGATTAAATACACGATTCATAGATATTGCTTTTACGAGGATATCATGGAACTCCTGATTACTGAATGTTATATCATTGAATCCTGAACAAGGACATAATCCTAATACTCATGTTACTGATATGATGTGTATAACTAAGTACAACGTGGAACAAAGTGCCACATCACACGTACTTGTGATGAGGGCCACCTCTTGAATCCTTGGGGGCCACCTCTAGAATCCCACAACTCCCATGTTACTGTTTTCCCCCTAAATCAGTATCGTGAAGCCCAACTGGAGGTAATCCTGAACATCTATAATATATAATAAAGATACAACTTACATCGGGGCGGGGAAGCTGATGGCTTTCAATATGTGTACGTGTTTATAGCAGATTGCGCAACTTCTGTTTCGAATCCACCTGAGACCACAAGGGACCGGGTGGGGTAAACTGGCACCCCTATCATGATTCCATTCCTGTTTTAAGGGCATACAAATAAGACTAATCAGCTTAGTGGCCGATTCTGGGGGCCAGACCCAGATACTCATGAGGCTGTTATCCCATGTATGCACGAGGCCCATATAAAGATGGTTAGTTGACCGTTCCATCAATTTCCAATAAGCAACCTCGCTCTACTCCGATGTGGATGTATGTGAACTGGGATGCTGGACCACGTACCTAAACATCAGAGTAGAACGAGTCTTCAAAAGAATAATAATAATAATGCTACTGACATGACCTTAGTTCTAGTCATACTGACTCTATCTACATAACGACACCATTGTAAAGACATCTCTGACATACTGATCCTATGAATCCATCAATTGAGTATATATTATTTGTTTTGCCTCAACCATACTAGAATAATGGTGATGACTGCATATTGATTACTTATTTATCATGTTTTAGAATATTCATATTTCATTCAACACGCCACTTGGCATTCTTTTATGTACTCGTTGGGTTGCATTCTGACAACCCTGGATCTGTATGTCTAGATCCCGAAAATTGGAACGAGGAGGATCCCACTTTAGCAGATCATATCTATCTTGAAGAACAGGTGGCGCTTCTATAGTTATCTTTTCCACATAGACACTGCCAACCTACGAGTCAATTCCGTTGCAGTTCCAGCTCGTGAGCTCTTTTCTAGCTTTTGTTTCATTTGTAAATCCATTCGTGTATCAGGACCATGCACAAACTTTTGGAAGATAAAGACATGTATTGTAAAATAACTATATGTTTGTATTCTAAATATTGGAATGTATAGTACTTTCAGGCTCTAGTACTTTGATTTCTGTATTGTGTTGATGTTTAACGTGTATATGTATGGGTATTATACTCGAAATATATATACTTTGCAGTAGCGTTTCCGTACCCGATGGGGGCGGGGTGTTACAATGATGTTCGTATTTTTCGCTCTCGAGTGGGGGCTTTCCTTTCTCGGAACACATGAGTATAGGATTTCGTGTAAGGGGAGCCCTCATCTACGAGATAGGCAGGCAGTTGCCCAATTTGAGATGAGCCTTTCAGGGGGCAATTGCCCAATTGAGGATGAGTCTTTAGAATACAGAGATAGGTGTTTGCACTATGACTTTTAAGTAAGGGCTTTCCTCCTCGAAACACAGACAAATTAGCAGTAGCCCAATCGGGGATGAACCTTTCAGACGATAATTGCCTGATTGGGGATGAGCCATGGCTATTGCCCCATAGAGATGAACCTTTCGCACAATTATTGGCCACCGGGGATGAGCCGTAAAGGTGATAATTATCTGATTGGGATGAGCCTTTCGGAGAGCAGTTGCCCAATCAGGAATAAGCCTTGATGGTAGTGGTTGCCTGATTGGGGATGAGCCTTCTAGAGGGCATTTGTCTAATTAGGGATGAGTTAGAGAGTGTCCAGAGGCAGATGCTTATGTAATCATTCTCGAGTGGGGGCTTTTCTCCTCGAAACACTCGAGTAGAGGTCTCCTAGAAAAGGCGCTCGTGAGTAGGCCCCATGGGGCTGGTAAGCGTATTACAAGATCCTATAAAGAACGATGGGAGCCAGGAATCAAATGTTGATGCTGTAGATCTCGAATGGGGGAATCCTTCCTCGGACATGCAACCACAATACTCTGGAGAGAAGAGCTCATAGGCCGGCCGAATGAGGGCAGATGAGCAGGTTCTACGGATCCTGAGGCAGGAAACCATTCGGTGTCAATATAATGGTCCCAGTTTTTAATCACATTGAATTATCTTAATCATCACTTAATCATTAGAAAAAATCTAATCAGTTTGATAGCTCAAATAATCATTAAGATTTATAGAAAATTTCTGCAACACCTTCTTTGTAATATGGAGTCTATCCTGATACATCGCTATACAATTTCAGCTTGACATTGCCTACTTAATCACAATTTTGATTTGACATGGCTTACTTATAATTTCCCAAATTTCATCGTAAAATATCAACTCAACATCAATCAAATAATCATATACATGAGAGTACACTCTTAGTATTTATTCTATATAACTATTTCAAGTTCTAACTAAATTAAAATCAAAACTTCATATATATCTATTTGTGACCACACATATCCAAACTGAATTATTGATTCTACATCTTAACAATTAAATATGAGATATACCTATGAATACACACATACAACCATTCAAAACAATCAAGCAGCTTTGTGAACCCACGTGAGTGGTACTCTGAGTTCATCTGATGTGATGCCCTTGCCTTCAACCGATTCTTCCTTATCATATTTCTGAAAGGCATTAAATCTGAGGGGTGTGAACTTATAGCTTAATGAGTGAAGTTAATCTAAATTTTAAATGAAATATGTTATTAGCAAGCACACTAGCTTGCTAGGCCGCACCTCTTACAACTCTTCCAACCACAAGTTGAAACACTTGGTGATCACTTCAATTGGTCACCACAAAATACTTCTCACCGAGGCCACAACCTCCACAACTCCTCACAATACAAGAATGAAAATTTGTGATCACTTCTCTTGATTACAAAAATAACTCTCACAATAAGGATCCTAAGAGAATTGATATAACAATGGATGGCTCAAGTTTGTGTGAGAAAACAAGATAGATTTGTGGAGGAAAACTCAAGAATTCTCTTTTAAAAAACACTCTTTAAAAACTCTCCTTTTGATAGGGAAGTTTTAACCCAAAAACACGTGAAGAAAAATCCTAAAAGAGATGGGGAAAACTGGCTCTAAAACTTCTCCAAAATCTTATCTAAAGCTAACCAAAACCGCCCCCTTTTATAGATTTTAGAAATATAGCCGTTGGGTCTCAATACCTAGGCCAGATGACCTGGGTTTCTGGTCGACCACCCGGTTGACCACACCCAGGTCTTGATCTGTCAGTTGACCGGTCAGTCGACCGAAGCAGACCGACTAGTCGAGAACCAGAGAGCTCTCTGGCCGGTCGACCGCTCATCGACTGGGGCCAGATCCAGAGAGTGAACTCTCTGGATCGGTCGACCGTCGGGTCGATCGGCCCTCAAGCCAAGACTTGTGTACATTTCTGTGCACATTGGTTGGCCGCTCAGTCGACCGACTTCAGGCGCGGTCGACCGGTCGGTCGACCGCCAGAAGGCCAGGTTAGGGATATTAAAGGGATTAAAACTTGGTCTTTTAACATCCTATAAAATCTCATAAAATCACATAAAAATCTACAAAAATTAGTTCATTCAAATATTTTGAAGTACAAATAACTGTGATAAAAAATCAACACATATTACAAACTTTTTGAACGATTTTTGTGAAATAGAAATTTAGCCTTCAACAAAAATCCGTATTTTTCAAAATCAATCTTCAATTTGAAAAACGACTTTTCTAAAACAAAAATAAGATATTTTAAGCACTTTTGAAGCTTAAAGTGTATGGATATGATCCAATGTACATAAGATGAAATATTTATATTTTTTGATAATAAAGGTTTAAACAAAGTTTTGATAAATACAAAACTTAACACTATGAACTAGAAACATCAAACTAAGTTTTCTAAACATTTAAATCAACAATGTATATAGATAAAATCCAATACATATAAAACATGTAAACTTGTTTTGATGAACTCTATTCATGAAACATAAAAGTATCTTCTTTGAAGCTCAAAACCAAAACGGTATTTTCTAAAATCAAAATTATTCTTATGAAAACGCCATATAAATTTTGTGTGTGTGTATGAGCTTGAGTAATTCACAACTAATCTATCGTTTATGTTTTATCTAAAACACAAAATCATTACACTTACAGACATGACACAAGTCTTGAAAATCTTCTTTTGAAAAATGTTCTTCTCCTTCTTGACTTGATCCAAACTTTAATCTAAAGAGCTAGACTTCTCTTGAGTCCTTGATGCGCGAACTTTTGAATAAACACGTGCTAGCTTCAAAACTTGACTTCGAATCTTTTATTGAAGCTAAACACCGACTAAGATCTTGATCAAATATCTGAAACTTATTAACCACAAGATCATTAGTACAATAACTACATGAGTTAATCATCATTAAAACTAGCGTGATGGACCTTTGGGCCAACAAGCAAGTCACACAAATGCATATATGAAAAATATATCAATTTAGAATAATATGCATAACTAACCTACCATCCTTTCATACCTCCTTTCTCCAAAAATATTTTGCAATGAATGAAAATAATGAATCATGGCATTGCATATAAGCATGATAATGAAAATGGATATACATAAAGTTCATGATATATCAAAACAAAAAACTATACCAAAGTAAGAAACTCAAAAACTTAACTATCAAATATCAAAAACATATCATAACTCAAATACCTCTCCCCTTTTTGTCATGCATCAAAAAAGAGTAAAATATACAAGAAATAAAAACACATGAAACCAAAAGAGATATCAATAAAAACACATGTATATCAATTGAAAATGTATAAAATCATATGAAATAATCATGAAGCAATTTCAAAACTCATGAATTCATAACGCGAATATTTAACTCACCATAAATGAATGAAAATCTATTATACTCTAGTGGTTTAGTAAAAATGTCCGCAAGTTGAAAATTGATGAAAACATAATCAATTTCAATATCTCCTTTCTTATAGTGATCTCTAAGAAAGAGATATCGAATCTCAATATGCTTGATTTTACTATGTTCATTTGCATTATTGGTCATATGAATAGTACTAGTGTTATCACAAAATATTTTGATATGATCATAACGCAGATCATAGTCAAGAAGAGTATGTTTCATCCAAAGATCTTATGCACAATAAGCCCCGGACGTAATATACTCCGCCTCAGCGGTTAAGAGGGCTACGGAATTTTATTTCATGGAAGATCACGAAACAACATAATTTTCTAGAAATTGACAAGTTCCACTAGTGCTCTTCCTATCCGCTCTACAACCGGATAGTTGGCATTCGAAAACTCGTCATTGAAAATTGTTCGATCTTCGGATACCACAAGCCCACTCCAATAGTGCCCTTAAGATATCTAATGATGCGTTTTACCACAATCAAGTGGGACTATTTAGGATAAGATTAAAATCTAGCACATAGACAAATACTAAATATAATATCTGGCCTACTTGCTGTCAAGTAAAGCAAACTACTAATCATGCTTCTATAGAGTTTAATGTCAACGTTCATACTTTGTTCATTCTTATCAAGCTTTGTTGTACTAACCATAGGAAGTCTTACTTGTCTTTGCATCTTCAAGCCCAAATTTCTTGATAAGCTCTCTTGTGTATTTGGCTTGGTTTATGAAAATTCCATCATTCTTTTACTTGATTTGGAGTCCAAGGAAGTAGTTGAGCTCTCCCATCATAGATATTTCGAACTCTTTCTGTATGCTGATTCAAAATCTTTATGAAGCACTTCATTAGTAGATCTAAAAATAATATCAACATAAGTTTGCACAGTAAGGATATCACTATCTACATGTTTAGTAAACAATGTAGTGTCAACTTTGCCTTTCACAAAATTATTTGAAACAAGAAAAGTAGAAAGTCTTTCATACCAAGCTCTTGGAGCTTGTTTTAAACCATATAAAGCCTTTTCAAGTTTAAAAATAAAATCCGGATGTGTAGGATCAACAAACTCGGGGAGTTGTTCAACATATACCTCCTCTTCGATAAAATCATTCAAAAGTGTACTTTTAACATTCATTTAAAAAAGCTTAAAATCTTTGAATGAAGCAAAAGCAAGTGTCATTTGTATGGCTTCAAGCCGTGCTACGGGTGCAAAAGTTTCCTCAAAATTGATACCTTTGATTTGGGTGTAATTTTGGGCCACTAACTTAGCTTTATTCCTAATAACATTTCCCGACTCATCCAACTTATTCCTAAAAATCCATTTAGTACCAATGGTTGGTCAATCACGGGGTATAGGAACAAGGTGTCAAACTTGATTGTGCTCAAATTGATTAAGCTCTTCTTGCATTGCAAGTCACCAATATGAGTCGCCCTCGGCTTCGAGAATGTTCCTGAGCTCAATATGTTAAATGAATGCAAAATGGCCACAGATATTATGGAGTTTAGAGCCAGTAGTTACCCCCTTGGATACATCACTTATGATGAGATCCTTGGGATGATTTGTAGCATATCTCCAATCTCTTGGAAGTGGTTGTATTAGCTCCACTTTAACATCTTGAACTTTACCTTGTTCATCATTCTTTGGCTTGTCTTCTTACATTGGTGAGTTCTTTAAAGATATTTTCTCATGTCTTCATCTAAGAAATCAATTTCTACAACATTTTTCACAAAAAATTAGATTCCTCAAACTTAACATGCATAGACTCTTTAATAGTCAAAGTAGACCTATTGAAGACTCTATAGGCTTTGCTAGAATTTAAATACCCAATAAATATAACTTCATAAGACTTAGCATAAAATTTACCTAAATTATCCTTGGTGTTCAGAATAAAACATTTGCAACCAAAAATTCTAAAATATGAAACATTTTGATTTTCTCAAAAAGTAAATCTTAAAAGGAGTTTTGGAAGTGTTTTTTGCAAAAATAAATTCTATTAAATATGTAACATGAAGTGTTGACGGCCTCAGCCCATAGATATTGAGGGAGTTCGTATTCACTAATCATTATCTTAACCATCTCTTGAAGAGTGCAATTTTTTATTTCAATGACTCTATTTTGTTGTGGAGTTCTAGAACAAGATAGTTCATTTTTAATTCTATTTTTTCACAATAAGTAATAAAGGAATGGTTAATGCATTCACCACCTCTATCACTCCTTATGCGCAAAATCGAAAAACCTTTTTCTTTCTCAACTCTTTTTCTAAAAACATAAAAATGCGAGAAAACTTCGTCTTTGTGTTCCAAAAAGAAAACCCATATAAATTTAGAGAAATCATCAACTAAAAAAAACAAAATGATCACCACTAAAACTTTTGATTTTTGTTGGATCAAACAAATTCATGTGGATCAAATCTAATGGTCTATATGTCATGATATCCCTAATTGCTTTGAAAGAGAACTTGGTTTGTTTCTCAAGTTGGCACACATCACAAATGCAGACTTTTCAAACTTCAAGCTAGGAATACCCTTCACCGATTCTTTAGAGTTAATTCTAGATAAATAGTCAAATGAAATATAGCTTATTCTCCTATGCCATAATCAAGAATCTGAAATCACCTAGGGGGGTGAATAGGTGACTAGCTAATCTAAAAGTGAATAAATGCGAAATTAAAACTATTTATGCAAACTAAAAAATCTTAATTTAAACACACCAAGTATAACACAAGAGTGTAGCCGAGTTCCCCGTGAAGGGCTCTGAACTATCTCCTCAAGATTCCTCTAGATAAAAGTTGAGGTGCCACTATGGCTCGCTTGGTTGAATACAAATATGAGTAAACAATCCCTAAGCATATAACAATATGGCACAAGTATATCAAGCATATAAAGATAACGACAATATAAGCATGCAAGATATAAAGACAAGTGAGAGATAGAGAGAGCAATCGCAAACACGGGAGATTTGTTTTGAGATTCGAGCACCCTTGCTCCACATCCCCGCCTTCAATACTATAAAGGATTTCCACTAGAATTGATCCCGTCGGATCACCCGGTGCCGCAACACCTACAAGAAGTTCACACTAGAACTCTTGGATTCACTAGTCTCCTCACTTGCTCCCGCAAGAACAAACACACCGCAAGCACACTCGCTTGCCGAGGCCGCACTCTACACCGAGTTCTTACTAGAACCCAAACAATGTGAACCTGCAAGTCCGCCTCCTCAAATACAATGATGAACACTTTGGTGATCACAACACTTTGATCACCTAAAATTCTCTCACAACAAAGATCCCTATAAGATGATATAGCAATGGATAGCTCAAGTATGTGTGAGAAAAGCAAGGAATGATTGTGGTGAAAAACTCAAGAAAAACTCTTTTGAAAACACTCTTGATAACTCTCCTTTTGATATGGCAATTTTGGCTCTTAAACAAGTAGAGATAAACACTTAGAAGTGTAGGAAAAACTAGCTCAAAAACCCGCTTAAAATCTTGTTGAAAACAGTCCAAGGGAGCCCCATATATATGGGCTCCAAAATTTGGCCGTTGGAAGCCAAGTCAGCAATCTGTACTGCTGATGGTTGATCACCCGGTCGACCACCAACAGTCGATATTTTGACCATTAGGAAGGTCGGTCGACTGGCCGGTCGACCGCCAACTAGGCAATGGCCCAGCGGTCGACCGCCCGGTCGACCGGGCCATTTCTAGATAGCAGAAGCTCTCTGGCGGTCGACCAGCCCTGGCCGTTCACGTTTTGTGCACGTCGATCGACCGCCCGGTCTACCGACCCCTGGCTCGGTCGACCGGCAGAAGGCCAAAAAACAGAATTTGGGGGTTTAAAACTTGTCTTTTTATCTTTAATAAAATCTCATAAATTCTCTAAAAATCTACAAAAATAAGTTCAGTAATATACTTTAATATACAAACATGTTTGAGTAAAAAATCAAAATATGTTACAAACATTTTGAACTATTTTTGTATTATGAAAATTTCGGCTTAAAACAAAAATCGTATTTTTTCAAATAGATTTTTCCATAACTTCTCCAAATACAAAAACAAGATATTCTAAACACTTTTAAAGCTTAATGTGTATAGATATGATCCACTACACATATATTATGAAATATCTATGTTTTTGACATTAAGCTCTAAATAAAATTTTGATAAAAACTTATGTCATATTTTGAGACATAAAAACCATATCGGTATTTTTTCAAAATGAAAACTCTTTTATGAAAACACATATAAATCTTGTGTGTGAGTGTATAAGATACTTGAGCAATCCACCAATTAATCTATCCTTTACATTTTATCTAAAAATAAATCTTAACAAAACAAATCTAGACACAAGTCTCCTTGAAAATCTTCTCTTGAAAATCTTCTCTTCTTCTTGACTTGGTCCAAACCATGATCCAATGAGCTAGACTCCTCTTGAGTACTTGATGTGGTCTTGATGCACAAGCTCTTGAATCAACACGTGCTAGCTCCAAAACACGACTTTAAATCCTTTGTTAAAGCTAAACACCTACTAAGATCTTGATCACAAATCTGAGACTAAATAAATACAAGATCATTAGTACTATAACTACATGAGTTAATCATCATCAAAACTAGAGTGATGGGCCTTTCGGCTAACAATCTCCCTCTTTTTGATGATGACAAAACTCATGAAGTTATATATGCATGGATTAAAGTCAAGCTTCATAGAAGCTCCCCCTTAACTCATGCATAGTAATAAACAAATAGATATGACAATAAAGTGCTTAACTAAACAAATAAATTTGTATCAATAAGGTGAGAGAAACATGCAAACATCCAAAATCTTTTTCCCAAAAACCTTCTCCCCATTTTTGTTTGAACTTTCAAAAACATTCTCCCATTTTGTAAAACACAAGATGCATAAGTCAATATATGCAAAAACTCAAATATGCATATATAAACTCAAAATCTTTCTCCCCCTTTTTGTCAATCATCAACAAAGGAGTGAAAAATAAATCATCAATAAGGATATATATATGCGATATACATTCGTGAAGAGGGAGACGTGAAGTTAGCTCCCCTGCATACATGCATTACATGAAGAAGGGATGACAAAGCCCTAACTCACATAAAGCATAATATGCAATGCATAAGTGGAGATGTGAATCGCCCTCTATACACGTGTATCACATAAAAAAGAGATGTTAAGCTCCTCAATACAAGATACACTCAACATGAATCTATATATAGAAGAGATGTTAAGCTCCCCTTGCATATAGACAATACATATCAAAACATTTTTAACACAAATTTTGATAATACTTAAGCAAATTTTGATACCATTTGAAATTAGAAAATTTTGATATCAACTTGAAACATTTGTAAATTTTGATACCAATGAAGGTAAAGTATTTTATATTGAAATACCAATAGAAATACATGGTAAATTTTGATACCAAATGAAAGGTAAAATATTTGTGATATCAATTGAAATTGAAACCCAACTGGAAATCAAAACATATTGATACCAATTGAAGTATATTGTAAAATTTGATATCAACAAAATACAAATTGAAAATAATGCATAAGCTTATTAAAATACCAATTGAGATACCAATTGAAATTAAGATTTAAGTCAAACTTAGCATAAACATGTAATTTGTGCTTTAAACATGTACAAATATATTGTAAATCAAGCACAATCAAATCATATATATGTATGAAAATGAAAATACCAATAGAAATTGATATTACTTGAAATGTGAAGCATACATATAGAAAAAAATATGAGTATACAAAGAAAATATCAATTGTGATACCAATTGAAAATATGATGAAAATCAAGTGTATAACTCATAAAGATCCACCCTTTTTAAGCACATGATAAAAGATATTTAATTTGAGCATATAAGGTATGGTCGCCCATCCATCCGCCCTTTTAGGGTAGAAGTTTTCAAAAATAAATTTGAAAATAGTTGTAATTTTGAAAATACTACCAAATGAAGAATAAATAACTAGTTTAAAGTAATTTTGAAAAACTAGATAAAGATCCTTCAAGCATGAAAACATATCATGTATATCTCATGAATTATATTAAATATACAAAAGATGATACTCGAAATCTATAAAGCTCAAAAGTGTTCATGAAATAAAGTCATGAATAAACAAAGAAATAATGTGAGTGTACAATCATCATGTGAATAACATATGTATGAAAAGTTCAAAACAAACATGAATATCATTTTATCAAACAAATATGAAAATCATAAAAATTTATTTTTCATAAAAATGAAACTTCAAGGCATATGTATGATTTATCCAAAAATAACAATATGCATACATATCCTAAACATAAAAGGAGTCTATGATGGTATTTGGATGAAGGCAAGTGACTCAAGGGTATACATGTACATTTATTAGTTTTGAACAAAAATTACATATACATGAAGTAAAACACAAATAGGCAAAACATGTATAAATGAGAGAATCATCAAAACTAGGTTATATATGTACATGTAATGAGTACAATTGAGCAATGAAGTGCAAACATATAAGAATCAAATGTTGCTCACTATTTGTACAAGTATATACATAAGTTTTAACAAAAACTACATCTAAACAAGTATTTACCACATGAAGCACAAAATATGAACATGCTAAAAAATCATCAATGTAAAAATATGTAAACAAAATAGGAGTTTAGAGATAGTTACCAAACCAAAGAACTATACTCTAAGTCTCCAAAACATGATGGTCTTCCCATCAAACTTCCTTGATAGTTGTGCATCAATTTGTAGTGTCCATCAAGCCATGCATCCACCACCAAGGCACCAACCCTCTCACGTCATGTGAGAGCCCACACCCACATCAAATATAAAAGGTGAGAATTTTAGTACCCATTTTCTTTTGGGTCCACGGGGGTTAGCTTTATTTAGAACCCAAACATTTTTATTAGCAAAATTAATATAATTTACTCTATCATAACAAAATTTTACTAAATGGTCTTTGCGGCCTCAATGTGTATATTTGTACACTGTAGAATGCACATGTGAATGAGTGTGATCATGGTGAGCAAAATGTGCATATGTGTGTCGTGGGTGATGTGCATGAACATGTGGATCTTTTTTCTTTTGAAACAAGATTTCCAATCTTTTATGATTAAATGCACAATTGCTCAAAGTTGAGCTTAAACAATCAATTCTATTTTTTAAAAATTTAATCTCATTTTTATCAATAGTTGTGGCATGAAAAGCATGGTCAACAATCTTTTTCTTTTTAGAACAATTTTCTTTTTCTTTTAAAATAATTTTTCTTTTCAAAGAGTTGTTTTCTTCCAAAGCAATTTCTTTTTATTTTTCCACCAAGTTTATTTTATTTTTCAAAGAAGTATTTCCCTCACAAAGATCATTTAATTTAGAAAACAAGGAAATATTCTCATTTTTCAAAAGTTCATTTTCATTTAAAACATTTTCAAGTTTATTTTGAAAAGAATCATTTCTTTTAACAAGGAATCAAATTTATTTTTCATTTTCTTATTATCCCTTTTAAGCATGTCATATTTTTCTAGTAGTTGTTGACAAAATGAAGCAAGCTCTTCATAAGGCATGTCAACATCCTCATTAAGCTCAGATTTGGAGTTTACCTCAAGGAGGTTATCCCCTTGGACCATGTAGCATATTTGGAAGCCTCATTTCCAACATTCGAGTCGCTTCCCGCATAGTATAGCTCTTGTTCGCCAAGGAAGACAATAGTGTTCCAAATTACAAAAGCCGAATCAAGATTAGCAACTTTAGATAAATATTCATCATTTAGGGTACTCTTTAATGCATGGATGGCTTTTGCATTAGCCTCCAAATGTTTGCCATTTAAACAATATGAATCTTTAATAGTGGCAAAGTAAACATGAATGCCTAGGGCCTTGAGGTACAAAGACATAGTTTGGATGTTAAGAATGTCAAAGATGGGAGGTGACATGAAATCGACGTGTGTGTATAAATATTGTGATTAGTCAAAAAATAAGGATCTTTAACTCTAGGTTGTTAGACCCAAATCAAGAGCACTTGGCTCTGATACCAATTGAAATCACCTAGAGGGGGTGAATAGGTGACTAGCTAATCTAAAAGTGAATAAATGCGAAATTAAAACTATTTATGCAAACTAAAAAATCTTAAGCTAAACACACCAAGTATAATACAAGAGTGTAGCCGAATTCCCCGTGAAGGGCTCTGAACTATCTCCTCAAGATTCCTCTACATAAGAGTTGAGGTGTCGCTATGGCTCTCTTAGTTGAATACAAGTGTGAGTAAACAATCCCCAAGCATATAACAATATGGCACAAGTATATCAAGCATATAAAGATAACGACAATATAAGCATGCAAGATATAAAGACAAGTGAGAGATAGAGCAATCGTAAACACGGGAGATTTATTTCGAGGTTCGAACACCCTTGCTTTACGTCCCCGCCTTCAACACTATGAAGGATTTCCACTAGAATCGATCCCACCAGATCACCCGGTGCCGCAACACCTACAAGGAGTTCACACTAGAACTCTTGGACTCACTAGTCCCCTCACTTGCTCCCACAAGAACAAACACACCGCAAGCACACTCGCTTGCCGAAGTCGCACCTCTTCACTCAGTTCTCACTAGAACCTGAAATAATGCGAACCCGCAAGTCTGCCTCCTCAAATACAATGATGAACACTTTGGTGATCATAACACTTTGATCACCTAAAATTCTCTCACAACAAAGATCCCTATAGGATAATATAGTAATGGATAACTCAAGTATGTGTGAGAAAAGTAAGGAATAATTGTGGTGAAAAACTCAAGAAAAACTCTTTTGAAAACACTCTTGATAACTCTCCTTTTGATTGACAATCTTGGCTCTTAAACAAGTGGAGATAAACACTTAGAAGTGTAAAAAAAATTAGCTCAAAAACCCACTTAAAATCTTGTTAAAAATAGTCCAAGGGAGCCCCATATACATAGGCTCCAAAATATGGCCGTTGGAAGCCAAGTCAGCAATCTGTACTGCTGACGGTCGATCACCCGGTCGACCACCAACGGTCGATTTTTCGACCATTGGGAAGGTCGGTCGACCACCAACTGGGCAATGGCCCAACAGTCGACCGCCCGGTCGACCGGGCCATTTTCAGAGAGCAGAAGCTCTCTGGCGGTCGACCGGCCCAGGCCGTGCACGTTTTGTGCACATCGTTCGACCGCCCGGTCTACCGACCCCTGGCTCGGTCGACCGTGCGGTCGACCGGCAGAAGGCCAAAAAACAGAATTTGGGGATTTAAAAACTTGTCTTTTTATCTTTAATAAAATCCCATAAATTCTCTAAAAATCTACAAAAATAAGTTCAGTAATATACTTTGATATACAAACATGTTTGAGTAAAAAAATCAAAACATGTTACAAACATTTTGAACTATTTTTGTGTTATGAAAATTTTGGCTTAAAACAAAAACCGTATTTTTCTAAATAGATTTTTTCAAAACTTCTCCAAATACAAAAACAAGATATTCTAAACTCTTTTAAAGCTTAGTGTATATGGATATAATCCACTACACATATATGATGAAATATCTATGTTTTTGACATTAAGTGCTAAATAAAGTTTTGATAAAAACTTATGTCATATTTTGAGACATAAAAATCAAATCGGTATTTTTTCAAAATGAAAACTCTTTTATGAAAACACATATAAATCTTGTGTGTGATTGTATAAGATACTTAAGCAATCCACCAACTAATTTATCCTTACATTTTATCTAAAAACAAAATCTTAACAAAACAAATCTAGACACAAGTCTTCTTGAAAATCTTCTCTTCTTGTTGACTTGGTCCAAACCATGATCCAATGAGCTAGACTCCTCTTGAGTACTTGATGTGGTCTTGATGCATAAGCTCTTGAATCAATACGTGCTAGCTCCAAAACACGACTTTAAATCCTTTGATGAAGCTAAACACCTACTAAGATCTTAATCACAAATCTGAGACTAAATAAACACAAGATCATTAGTACTATAACTATATGAGTTAATCATCATCAAAATTAGAGTGATGAGCCTTTGGGCCAACAGAATCTTCATTTAAAATATTTACAAGTAGCATTGCAATGTAAATTTAATATATTCATATAAATATTGTTTTCACGAAAATCTGAAAGAACACAAATATTTGTTTTCTTTTCTAAACCATCGCAAGTGAAATCATCAAAAATAATTTAAAAACTTTTATCACAAAGTTGGCTAATGCTCAAGAGATTATATTTGAGAAATTCAATCAAAACAATATTTTCTATTAAAGGAGATGAGCCAATTTTGATATTACCTATACCAATGATTTTACCCTTTGAATCATCTCCGAAGGTGACGGTGCCACCTTCTTGATACCTTGATAGGGTTGCAAAGTTGTTGACATCTCATGTCATGTGCCTTGAGCAACCGCTATCAAGGTACCAATGCTCCCTACTTAGAGCCTTGGTGTGTACCTATATCAAGTAAAGAAATTATTGACTTTGGTACCATTATTTTATTGAGTCCTATAGTGTTAGTTCTTCAAATCCAAACATGATTATTTGAAGCATTAATGCGATCAAAGCAAAACTTAGCTAAGTGACCCTTCCGGCCACTATAAGCGCAAATATAAACTCTACCATAAATAAATGCATGATGCGTATGCGAAACATGAGCATGCTTATTGTGTGTGGCATGTTTAGCATAATGTGTGTGGGCATATTGTGCTTGATGAGTGTGGGCATGCGTAACATAATGAGTGTGGGCATGTGTTGCATGAGAAACATGAACATGTTTCCTTGGAGTGTGTCTCTTAGGAAACACAGCCTCTAATCTAGCCTTATCAAACTCACATTTTTTCAAAATATTTCCCAAAGTGCTAATTTTAGGTTTTTAAATAGAAATCTCTTTTTCATCAATCAAATTTTTTTTTTTGCTTTATAAGAAACTTTGTGTGTATCAAAATCTTTTTGTGTAGAAATAAGTGTGGAAGACAAAACCTCTTTTTCTTTTGAAAGAATAACAATTTGATTTTTAAAAAAATATTTTTCTTTTTCATTTTAAAATTTTTCTTCTTGAGAAAATCATAGTTATGAGAAAGTTCTTCAAAATCTTCACCCAATTTATCCATGGTCAATTCACAACATCTAGAGATGGTTCGGATATTACCTTGGGTGTTTTGTCATTAGCTATGAAACACAAATTAGCCGTGTCCACCTCTTTTTCAGATTCACTATCCGAGTTTCATGTTATTTTGAGAGCCTTCAGCTTCTTTGAGGTAGATGGCTTACTTTTGGTTTCTGGGTATTCCGCAATAATATGTCCTGGCTTCCGACAATTAAAACAAATGATCTTTTTCTCCTCCTTTCCTTGCCAACTATTATTGAATTTGGTATTTTTGTACATCCTCCTTACATTCTTCACAAGGAGGGAGAGGTCTTCATCATCTCTTTTTCATCATCTTCATCGGAGATGGTGGGAGTGGACTTGAATGCAATCATCTTTTCTTTTGAGGCGCTATTTCTTCTTTAGCCTTCCTCTCCATCTTATGATTCTTAAGGTTACCGATAAGACCTATAACCTCCATCTCTTCCTTATTATTAAGCTCTTTTAATATTGTAGCTTTGACCTCCCATGATGGTGGTAGAGCATGAATGACCTTCCTCATCTTTTGGTGATTATCAATAGCATCACATAGATAAGTAAGATCATCGGTGATTTTAGTAAACCTTATAACCATATCATCAATAGAATCATTATCATGCATGATAAAATTCTCATATTAGGAACGCAAGAGATCAATCTTAGCTCTCTTGACTTATGATGTCCCCTCGTGTGTGACAACTAAGTGTGACTAAATCTCATAGACGGATTTGTAATGAATGACCCTAACTATGTCATCATCATTCAAGGTTTAAAGTAATGCATAGTGTGCTTTTACATTTGCATCAAATTCCTAAGTGGCAATATCAGACCATGTGTCCTCATCACCAACGGGTACACTAAATGGTTTGGTTACCGCAATAGTAACCCGGCTTCCAAGGGATTGCAAGAAAATGATCATCTTAACCTTCCATATAGGAAAGTTAAGGCCGTCAAACTTTGGTGTAGTCAAAATTTCTTCGGCCATATTAACTAGTATGATAGCAAATGAAAATGCAAATGAAGTGATTAGAAAAAGGATCTCCCTAAGGTGGTTAAACCAAAACCTAGAATTCAAAGCTCTGATATTAATTAAAAATACATCTAGAGGGGAGGTGAATAGGTGTAATGCTAATCAAATGTAAAATAACAACAATCTATGCTAAATGATGCAAACAGGTCACTCAAAATAAGAAGTGAAGTCAAATTTTCCCTGAAGGGTTCTAGAACTTCTCCTCTAATATTCCTCTAGACTATGAGTTGAGGTGCTCAATTGCCTTCTTGTTGAGATGAGTAAAGACCGATAAATGAGAATGATGAATGTAATGCAATGATGAATGTAATGCAAGCAATAAATAGAAGGTGCAAGTGAAGCGACAACACAAGTGTAAGCAATTTTAAGATATAGAGATTAAGAGAGAAGCAATCACAAATGCAAAGAAATTATTTCGAGGTTCAAACTACCACTCTACGTCCCCGCCTTCACCACCGTGAAGGATTTCACTATCCATAATAGGATCTTCCACAAAAGGACCTTACAATAAGGAATTACAATGATCTATACAAGACCGGAGTACACAACTCCAATGCTCAGTCCTCTATACAAGAGGTAGCACAAAGCCAATGAGGTTTACAAAGCTCTTGGTGACCACTAAATCACAAGCACTCTCTTCTTTACAATTTCCTATAGAGTAGATATAAATTGAAGCTCAAGGAGTTTGTGAGAGTAAAATTTAGTTGAGAGAATTTAAGAGCTGAAAAACAACTGAAGTAACTTTGGAAATGATAGCACTTGAAAACTAGAAACTTGAAAACTTTTCCCTATAGAGCAAACTTGATTTTCTATGTATTTAAAAAAAACTAATGGGTTCAAATCCAATCTTAATGACCCGTATATATAGGTAATAGATAAACACTATTAGTTTAGCTCACAAGACCTAAAGAAAGTAACAATGCCCGTTGGAAAATCAGAAGAAAAGACAGATTTTAAAAATTAGCTGTTGTGGGCTTTTGATAGAACTTCGGTCGACCGGCCGGTCGAAAGACAGTTCATTTCTGAACTAGCCGTTATGGCTCGGTGGACCGCCCGGTCGACCGAACTCTGTCAAAAAAATAGTGCACATAGTGGACAGTCGACCGCTCGGTCGACCGACCCCCAACAATATCTCAGGTTGAGCCAGTCGATCGATCTGTCAGTTGACCGCTAGGGTTAGCGGTCGACTGGTCGGTCGACCAACAAGCATGCACAATATGCACAACCCCAGCCAGGGGATCGGTTGACCGCTTGGTCGACCGACTTGGCCTATAATAGGCTACGTTGATCGGTCGGTTGATTGACCTAGGCCAAAAGACATTTTCTTGACTATTTTTAAATAGAAAACTATTTTTGAAATATTTTGTATTGGTTTTAAAGAGAAATAGCAATGTATAGGCAATGAAATACATGTTCTAAATATAATATAAAATTTTGGAAAACTTGAAAACATGTATCAAGTACCTAACATGCAAAACACCAATACGGGAAAACTTGTATTTTGAAAACGTGTATTTTGTGTTTGTGACTTTTGAGTATCAATTCTATATTCTACACTTTAAACAAACTAGTTTCTTACAAGACTCGATACGACTACAAGAGTCTTCAAGTGGGCTTCTCCAACAGTGACGTCAAGCGCGTTTGAGTTTTAATCCCTTCTTAAATAGTCTTGAGTCTTCATATACCTTCCTTTTGAGGAAGAAGAACTTCTTGAATCCTCTTGAACCCTGAAACACACTTAAACACTTGAACTTGATTAGTACTAAATAACCACATACATTTTGTTATAATCAAAACAAGAAACTGGTAATTGTAACCTTGGGCCAACAATTTACAGGTGTTCAGTGTCATGACAACATTGATTTTCGTATCACGACAGATGATGATGACGGCTCAGTAGTCAAGAGATGGCTAGACTTGAGCACTTGTAGCTTGCAACCTTTGAGTATGGGTCGACGATTATGTGGTGGGTGCAAAAAAGTAGATGTAAGAGGGTTTTCAAAAGAATCTCATTTTCTGCTAAAGCAACAAGGATAATGTCGATTTCGATAATGCAATACATGAATAGTGCTCGACGAAACATGCTTGAGGCCCCCTCCAACGACACCACAAATCAAAGCTGGGCTGCGCCTCCCTCGACCATGTTGGAGATTAATGTTGACGGCAGTACAAGGCAGGACAATGAATACACGACTGCTGTTTTAGAGACTCCTCAGGCCAAGTGAAACTTGCAGTTGTCGCGCGAGTGGACACATTGGACCCGGAGCACGCTGAGGAAAATGCAATCCTTCTCGGACTGAAGCTAGCTGCTGACATAAGAGACATATCTTGCATTATTGTAAGTGATGCAAAGCGTTTGGTTCACTGAACTTGCAATAAGGACTCAGTGCCTTCATGGAGAGTTTCCCATTTCGTCTACGAGCGTTGTATCTACTTCAAGCCAATACAAGAGCTAGACTGGAGTTCGATAGAAGATCGTCTAAGGAAGCTGCCCACCACGCTAGTCGCCCATGCCTCAACCATCAATTGTCTGGTCAGTGCTTGTATGGGACTCTTCCTAATCCTTTGTTAGGGAATCTAGGCATCAATTCATGTAACTAGTGTGACATCTAATATAAAGCCAAGGCTTCAAAATCTCTCTCTTTCCCCCTAACCAGATTTGTCTATTGAATCTAAAATCTAATCTCTTCCCATATCTTTCTGTCTCAAAGGCTCTCAACGAAAACAGTAATTAAGTTTATTTCTTTTCTTTTGTTTTAATTTCACGCTTTTCTCTATCTCGATCTTTCTATCGAACCTAAAGCCTAATCTTTCTCTCTCACCCTGCCTCTCTTAATGACTCTCAAAGAAATTGATAATCTGGTTCATTTCTTTTCTTTTGTTTTAATTTCACATTTTTATTTTTATTCTTTTCTTTCAATGGTTCATTCCTTTTCTTTGTTTATGTATCTGTTGTTCTCTTCTTTCTAAATTTTTTCCTTTATTTTTTCTGTTTATTATGTAATATTTTTTTATTTGTTCCAACCTTTTGTTTTCTTTTTCGCCTATTCTACTCGACTTATTTTTAATCTTTGTTTGATCTTTTATCCAAAATTTCTTCTATACTTTGCTTCTAAATTTTTATTTTTTCCCTTTTTTATTCTACTTTACTTGTTTAGCAATTCCTTCTTTCACTTTCTACCTAATATTTTTTACTTTCGTGGTTTTAGTATTCTTTCTTTCCTTTTTATTTTTTTCCTTTTTCTGATGTTCTTTATTTTTTAATATTATTCTTGGGGTTTTCCAAAATTTGTTTTTATTACTTTTTGTTTTCCTTCTAATACTATTTTACTTTTAAATTTTGTATGTTCTATATTACTTTTTTAATTTTTTATTAAATGTCCATATTTTTTTCCTTTATTCCCAATATTTCTTTTTCCTTTTCTCATCCATATTTATACATTCTTTTAAAACATTTCTCCGTTTATTTAATTGATATTATTTTTTAGATATATCAACGTAATTTCTGACAACTAATCAAGATCACCGATCTAATTAGCCAGGTCGGTGAAAATCAGGTGGGAGGTTTTCTGTTTGATAGAATATTTCTTAATTACAGAACTACCTTTCAATTCTCTTCCTTAGTTAAACACCAAGTAGACTAGTATTAGTCAGTCTCAATATATAATCAAATATATTAACAATAATATTTATAAAAAATAAATATTCCAGCATAACTCCTGTAAAAAAAAATGTTAGTTCAATTATATAGTATATGAAGTAAGGTACGCATATAACGAATTTTTTTAAGACAATTCCGTCTCCCGCTATGGTGCTAATGGGTTGCTGGACGCTAGTCTCCCAAGATACAACACTCCTTCACGATATTTGGATAGCACTACTAAATAGACCATACTTCAGAGGATAGGAGAGAAGAGAGAACTTCCAATTCTGTTCTGTGTTTTTCTGAAGAGAATTCAACGCTTTATATAGGAGTTGAAAGGGTTCGGTTTTGAGCGGTTTTCAAAACTGTCTTGCAGTTGGAATAGTTTTTCTGAACCGTTCTTGTCTAAACTGTTTCATAATGGTTTTTTGTTTCATAATGGTTCTCTTTGTTGGAGCTGTTTCAACATTTTAGACACCTATTGCAAGAGTTTCAGATTCGGGTCGGGCATATTTTTCCCGCACCCAGTCAGCCCGTGCCTGTGCACCGACACAACAACTGGTTTTATTACGGGGCAGCTCATGATGTTCATATCGATCTATTATGCGCCTCTACATCTAGCATTGGGTAGACCTCATACAATAACTGTCCTAGTTCTACCGTATCTTTTGTTTCATTTCTTCTGGAACAATCACAAAAACTTTTTTTATTATGGATCTACTACCAGAAATGCAATGCGTAATCTCAGCATTCAATGTGTATTCCTGAATATTCTAATTTTTCAATTATTCAACCATTTCATTTTACCAAGTTCAACGTTAGCCAGATTAGTCAACATTTATATGTTTCGATGCAACAACAAGATGTTATTTGTAACAAGTAGCTTTGTTGGTTGGTTTAATTGGTCACGTTTTATTCATGAAATGGGTTGGATTGGTATTATTCTGGATACGGCAAAATCATTCGATTCGATCTAATAAGTACCTTATGTCAGAATTGAGAAATTCTATGGCTCGAATCTTTAGTATCTCTTATTTATCACCTGTGTCTACTATTTAGGCAGAATGTCGTCGCCTATTGTCAGTAAGAAACTGAAAGAAACCTCAGAAACAGAAGAAAGGGGAGAAAGAAAGGAAGAAAGCGATGTAGAAACAACTTACGAAACGAAGAAGACTAAACAGGAACAAGAGGAATCCGCTGAAGAAGACAAAGATAGCCCAGTTTACGAAGATTCTTATCTTGATACCCACCAAGATAATTGGGAATTGGGAAAACTTAAAGAAGAGAAAAATGAAAAAACTTATTTCTGGTTTGAAAAGCCCATTGTAACTTAAATGTAACTTTAAAAAAACTAAAATTTATAAAATAAAAAAATTAATAAAAAGATCGATACATAAGATAAATACAAGACTAGATAAGACGAGACTCGCCCACCTCCCATATATTTAATCCCTTCCCCTATAAAGAAACTGGCAACGCCGACCCCATTTGTAATTTTATCAATTATATGTCTATCAAAAAACTGAATTAGTTCGGCTAACCTTCTATACCCATAGTAAAAATCTTAGTATAAAAAATATCTATGTAACCGCGATTATTTGACCAATTGTATATCAAATTTTTGACTTGGTCCAAGAGAATCCTCTTGGGTGCCTTCTTTACAAATGAATTGACTCCAAATTCTGAAGAGATGAATAAACGGATCCATATAAAATAGATGCTATAAATAATCCAAAAAGGGCTATACTTACCGAAAAAATTGTATTTTTCAAAAAATCATACCAATCCGAGGAATCATTCGAATTTGGATGGAAAAATTTGTAGACGAAGTTAACCATTTCGATAATAGATCAAAATCTATTACTCCTTGATCAAAATTAATTCCGATTGATCCAACGAATAAAGTAAATAGCACCAATACAAGAAGAGGAAATAACATAGTATTGTCCGACTCGTGAGGACAGGTGTAAGTGTATTTATTTCTAAAGTAAGTACTAAAGTATCGTATTCTATTTTTTACATTATCATCGATTTGATATGTATCTTTTGAAAAAAGGAGACCTTATTATTCTTATTCGTTGTTGATAAAGTTGATAAAAGTAAATTTCTATTCACTGCTTTAGGTACTTCTTTTCCCCATAAAGATATTGAATAGAAAGAACTGTTTTTAGTGGTACTGTAATTTTGAAAATGGATGCGCAAATGTCCATCAAAGGTAAGTAAATACATCAGAGACATATAAAATGCAGTTAATCCTGTTGTGAAGGAAGCGATTATTGCAAAAATTGGTGAATACAACCAACTATCATTAAGAATTTCATCTTTGGACCAAAAACAAGCAAGAGGTGGAATACCACAAAGATAGAGCGTACCTAATAAAAAGGTAATTCTTGTAATTGGAACATATTTTGTTAAACCGCCCATAAGAACCATATTTTGACTTTTATCCGGCGAATATCCAACAATAGGTTCCATTGAATGAATAATAGATCCAGATCCCAAAAACAATAAAGCTTTCGAATAGGCATGAGTGATCAAATGGAATAAGGCGGCTCGATAAGAACCTATAACCAGAGCTAATATAATATAACCTAATTGAGACATTGTAGAATAAGCTAAACTTCTTTTAATATCTCTTTGAGAAAGAGCCAAAGTAGCTCCTAATAGTACTGTTATTACGCCTATTAAAGAAATGAGATTCATTATGTAAGGTATAACTATGAAAAGAGGAAGAAGCCAAGGTACAAGAAAAATTTTCACAGCTACCATAGTAGCAGCATGTATAAGCGCCGAAATGGGAGTGGGTCCTTCCATAACATCAGGTAACCATATGTGAAAGGGGAATTGCGCAGATTTAGCAACTCCACCGACGAATAAAAAAGCACACATAGTAGCAAATAAAGAATCCACTCCATTATTATGAACCAAGTTATTAACTATTTCGAACAAATCCCGAAATTCTAAACTACCATTTATCCAATAAAGTCCTAAAATTCCTAATAATAAAACAAAATCTCCATACGATTGGTTACAAAGCCTTTTGACAAGCACTTGCTGCAATCGGTCGTGTGAACCAAAAACCTATTAGTAAATACGAACACATTCCTACAAGTTCCCAAAAAATATAAATTTGTATCAAATTGGAACTAGTAACCAATCCCAACATAGAAGTATTGAAAAAACTCATATAAGCAAAAAATCTCAAATATCCTTGATCATGAGACATATAATTGTCACTATAAATAAGAACCATGATTCCAACAGTAGTAATTAATATTGACATAATAGAAGTAAGTGGATCGATCAAGTGTCCGAACTCTAAAGAAAAATCATTATTGACGGTCCAAGACCATAGATATTGATAGATAAAATTTTCATTTATTTGCTGGATAGACAGATTGGCCAAAAACACCATAGCTATACTTAGCATCAAAATACTCGGAAAAGCCCACATACGACGAATATTTTTGGTTGCTGCAGGAATAAGCAGAAGTCCAAATCCTATTAACATTGTAACTGGAAATGGAAGAAAAGGTATTATCCATGCATATTTATATGTATGTTCCATAAAAAAAAAATTCATTTTTTTTCTTATAATTGTAATTGTTTCCGATTCACCAATTCTTATCGCTTTTGAAAGGAACAATAATAAAATCAACAAAAAAAGATATAAAAACCTCAAATATTTTTTGATTTTTAATTATTCTGACTTTTGTTAGATCTTAGATATTGAAAATATTCAAAAAGTTACACAATTGGTTGGTCAAATGATTTGACCAAACAGTTAGGTAAGAGTAATTACTTAATTATTAACTTTATTAACTAAAGAAAGTATTTATTAAAATGGGAAATGTGAGATTTTGAATCATTCTACGACTATACTACTATTCCATTTTAGCAATATGTAACCATATCATATACTATAGTCTATAGTATAGTTAAGTAAAAATAATTATACCAAAACAGTAGAATATGGATCATAGTATGCATCAATAAATCAACTCAAAAAAGAAAGACCTAGTTATTCTAGTACATTTATTTGTAGTAATTACCTAATTTTTTGCAGAACTAATTGATTGGGTTCCAATCCAATAAGAAAGTTCTTATAATACTCCTTACTTCGTATAGAACTGAAATAAAAAATAATAAAAAATGGAAGTTCCTCTTCTTAGGTAACGGAATGTCTTGTTTAACATATTAACTACTGCCAGTTGTAGTTAAAGTTTGAACTTAAATTATAGACATGGCACTATGAGCTTATTCAATTCCAACTAATATAAAAGTCATAAAAATTTCTTTTCGAATTTTACTTTTCTTTTTCCATTTTTTCCCCAGTAGATTATATATGTATATGTGACATACGTGTATATTATATATTTTTATATAAATAATATATTTTTATTGTATGTTATGAAAGAAAAAACTATTATCGACGGAATTAAGTACAGAAAATGCCTAAAAAGAACGATTCATTTTGAGCAATACATGTCTTTCACATACAACAATAAAAATGAGTAACTCTTTTTTTTGAATGGCAGTTCCAAAAAAACATACTTCTATATCAAAAAAACGTATTCGTAGAAATATTTGGAAGAAAAAGGGAAATTTAGCTGCAATAAAAGCTTTTTCTTTAGCAAAGTCAGTTTCTACTGGAGATTCAAAAGTTTTTTTTGTGCAACAAACAACAGGTAAGAAAATCTTGGAATAATCTGAATTTTCATGGCTATAAGAACTTCCAATTTTAGAATATGAATAATTCCCATTAACTAGTGTATTGAAGATTAGTTAGAACTAGAGGCTATGATATGTAGAATAAGAATTCTTCTGTACGTCGGGTCTAGTTCTAAGTATTATTATTTTTTTCATTCTTGTTTTTATTTTATTAATTATTAGATTTAATATTTTCGTGAGATGGGTTTTTTTCCTCTGAATTTTCTTTTCACAATAGAAAAATCTTTGTTCATTCTATTTTCTATTGTGAAAAGAAAATTCAATTAAAATTGTGATGAAACTCTTTTTTTTCATTTATCTTATCTGATTTCGCGGATTCAAATAAATAAAATAAAGAAAAAATAGAAAAAGGGGACAATTCTTTCTCGACGGAAAACAAAACTTTCAAGTTTCAAGTGTTTCGGAATAACTTAGTATATAAATAGTACGTAAAAGTTGATTGTTAAAATGGAACTTATGATGATACGAACTAAGAATTTTTTATGAAAATTCAAAGATGAATTTTAAAGAGCTCTTATTCATCAGTTCTAATGTTTCTTAAACTATATTGAATCCTTGAATCTAGATCTAGACGATTCAACATGAATTGACTATTATTATTTCAAGTAAGTCGCTATGGTGAAATCGGTAGACACGCTGCTCTTAGGAAGCAGTGCTAGAGCATCTCAGTTTGAGTCCGAGTGGCGGCATACTCTAAAAGAGATACAATGGATCCTATAATGTATTTAATTTCCGATTTCAATTCTGTAATGGGACCCCTTTTATGTATGATATTTGTGACTTTAGAACATATATTAACTCATCTCTCTTTTTCGATCATTTCAATTGTGATTACGATTCATTTAATGACCCTATTAATCCACGAAATCAGGGGGTTACGTGATTCATCAGAAAAGGGAATGATAGCTACTTTTTTTTCTCTATAATAGGATTATTAGTTATTCGTTGGATTTCTTCAAGACATTTTCCATTAAGTAATTTATACGAGTCATTAATCTTCCTTTCGTGGGGTTTTTCCATTATTCATATGATTTCCAAGATATGGAATCATAAAAATGATTTTAGCGCAATAACCGCCCCAAGTGCTATTTTTACCTAAGGTTTCGCCACATCGGGTCTTTCAAGTGAAATGCATCAATCGTCAATATTAGTACCTGCTCTACAATCTCAGTGGTTAATGATGCACGTAAGTATGATGTTATTGAGTTATGCAGCTCTTTTATATGGGTCGTTATTATTAGTTGCTTTTCTAGTCATTACATTTCGATAAAACATCGATATTTTTTGTAAAAACAAAATTTTCTTAATTAAGTCATTTTTCTTTGGCAAGATCGAATACGGGAACGAAAAAAAAGTGTTTTTAATAAACACACTTCTGTTCTTTCATTCCGAAATTATTACAAATATCAATTAACTCAAGGTTTGGATTATTGGGGTTATCGTGTCATTAGTTTAAGATTTACCTTTTTAACCATAGGTATTCTTTCTGGAGCAGTATGGGCTAACGAAGCGTGGGGATCTTATTGGAATTGGGACCCCAAAGAAACTTGAGCATTTATTACTTGGATCATATTCGCGATTTATTCACATACTAGAACAAATCAAAGTTTGCAAGGTACAAATTCGGCACTTGTAGCTTCTATAGGATTTCTTATAATTTGGATATGCTATTTTGGGATCAATCTATTAGGAATAGATCTACATAGTTATGGTTCATTCACATTAACATCTAATTGGATAAAGGAATACATAAGAACAACATCTAATTGGATAAAGGAATACATAAGAACATCGATAACAAAAATTTGTGCGAGTTTTTGAGAACCCTTTGAATATGATTTCTTGTGATTCAAATGATTCAATCAAAAATCGGAATACATCTTATTACAATTCTAATTCACTTTTTTTTTGCGTTGTACATCAAATGATTTCAAAAATATGAAAAAAAAAGATTCTTAGACTTTGCTTTCGGTCTCATTAATGAAAACTATCTATGAAAATAATTAGATAGGATAACTTGTACCTTGTCAACTGACAGCGAGAGAACGAAATCAGGATAAATACCAATCCCTATTACGGGTAAAAAGATACAGATCGAAACAAATAGTTCTCACGGTCCAGAATCCACAAAATTGGAGTTTAGAACATTGAATAGCTTGTATCCATAGAACATCTGACGTAACATAGATAATAAATAAATAGGAGTTAATATCATTCCAATTCCATTACAAAGATAATTAGTATTTTGGACATTAAAAGATATTTTGGGCTCGTAATCATTCCCAAAAATACTACTAATTCCGCAACAAAACCACTCATTCCTGGCAATGCAAGAGAAGCCATCGAGAAACTACTAAACATGGTAAATATTTTTGGCATTGGGATGGATATCCCCCCATTTCGTCGAGATAAACAAGATGTGTTCTAACTCAACTCGTTCCTACCAAGAAAAAAAGTGCAGCACCAATCAATCCATGAGAGAGTATTTGTAAAATGGCTCCATTCAGTCCCATGTCAGTTATAGAACCAATTCCTATAATTATGAAACCCATGTGAGATACGAAAGAATAGGCTATTCTCTTTTTTAAATTGCATTGACCAAGAGAGGTTGAAGCTGCATAGATTATTTGTATCGTCCCTACTATCACCAACCAGGAGAAAATATAGAATGGGCGTGCGGTAATAATTCCATATTGATCCGAATCAATGCATATGCTCCCATTTTTAATAAGAGTCCGGCTAGAAGCATACATGTACTGTAATGCGCTTCTCCATGAGTATCTGGTAGCCATGTATGTAGGGATATAATCGGCGATTTGACAGCATAAGCAATAAGGAAGCCAAAATAGAATATTATTTCTAATATCACAGGATATGACTGATTAGCTAATCTTTCAAAATCCAATGTCGGTTTGTTGGAACCATATAAACCCATACCTAGAACTCCTATTAAGAGAAAAATGGAACCCCCCGCTGTGTACAAAATAAACTTTGTAGTCGAGTACAAACGTTTCTTTCCTCCCACATGGATAAAAGTAAGTAAACAGGAATTAAATCTAACTCCCACATGATGAAAAAAAGTAAAAGGTCTCGAGAAGAAAATAATCTTATTTGACCACTATACATTGCTAACATCAGGAAATAGAACAATCGCGAATTTCGAGTAACAGGCCAAGCTGCTAAAGTCGCTAAAGTAGTGATAAATCCTGTCAATAAAATAGGTCCTATGGAAAGTCCGTCGATTCCCAGTCTCCAGTGAAAATAAAAAATATTTATCCATTTAAAGTCCTCCTCCAGTTGAATTAAAGGATCGTCCAATTGGAAATGATAACAGAACACATAGGTTGATAGAAGGAGCTCTAATAAACATATACATATAGTATACCACCGAAATACCTTATTCCCCTTATGAGGGAGAAAAAAAATGGAAGAACCCGCGAATATCGGCAAAACTACAGGTATTCTTAACCAAGGGAAATAACTCGTGATAAAGACAAGATGTGTTTTGACCAAAAAACCCGTGCTCGAAATAATATATTTTCTCGAGTACGGGTTTTTCTCGGTAAAAAGGAATCAAATGATTCAAGTGGAGTTTTTTTATATTATAACGTATCAATAAGATAGACGCATGCTGCGAGTTGTTTCATGCCATAAATAAACACGGACACTCAAAAAATCTGTTGGACAAGCGGATTCACATCTCTTACAACCTACACAGTCCTCGGTTCTTGGCGCGGAAGCAATTTGCTTAGCTTTACATCCGTCCCAAGGTATCTTTTCCAATACATCTGTGGGGCAGGCTCGTACACATTGAGTACACCCTATACATGTATCATAAATTTTTACTGAATGTGACATTGGGTCTATAAATTCTAGTTTTGAACATAAAATTTTTTTGATCTGGTAAAGTAAAATCGGTAATAAACGAATTATATATTTATATTGTAGGCACCAGACGAATCAATGATTTATCAAAAAAATTTTAACTTAAGAATCAATAGATTTCTAAATCTGTTCGTGAGAAAGGGCCAAGAAACTTTGATTTCTGTTTCAACAACCATGATCATACGAGTCACGCATGTGACTTCACATTGGCCAACAGATTGTCAATATTTCAATAGTAATATATAGTAATATTCCTATATATATATATAGGAATATTACTATATAAAATATATATATATATATATATATAAAATATATCATTTTCAATTTGTATAATTTGTATATATATTATGTCTTTATTTATATGATATACTAATTATTGACTAATTATTCAACAAATTCGATTGATTGATACGAGTTGATTTTCTGTTACGATAGATGGGCGAAACAATAGCTAGCCCAATAGATCCTTCCGCGGCCGCAATGGCTATAACAAAGATTGAGAAAATGTCTCCTTTTAATTGGCGACTATCAAATATATTTGAAAATGTTACGAGATTAATATTAACCGAATTTAGTATAAGCTCAAGACACATAAGTGCTCTAACCATGTTTCGACTTGTGATCAGTCCATAGATACCAATAGAAAATAAATAGACGCTTAGAAAAAGTACATATTCGAACATCATCGACTAACTCCTCATCAACAATCTCGATTAATTTCAATATGAACAACAATTCAACCAATTTGGTTGACTAGAATCGAGCAATTACAGAAAAAAGATGGTATTAGCAGTAAATTAAACTAAATTTCCTTTTTCATTTGATTTAGAATTTCTAATAATTTTGTTAATTCTAAGTATTTATTATTGACGAGCCATAGTAATGGCACCTATTAAAGAAACTAAAAGAATTATAGAAATGAGTTCAAACGGAAGATAAAAATCTGTTGATAAATGAATTCCTATTTGTTGAACGTTACTTATAAGGTCCTGTTCTAGAATCTGGTTTTTTCTTGTAGTCCAAATAATTCCGTACCAGGACGTATCTAAGATAGTAGTAATTAGTGAAAAAAGAATACTTGTACAAACCAGTGAAGTGATCCCATCTCCTACAGTCCAAAGATAGGAATCGTTGGAATATTCTGAACCATTCATGAACATAACAGCAAATATGATAAAGACATTTATGGCTCTCACATAAATAAGGAGTTGTGCGGCAGCTACAAAATAGGAGTTCGATGGAATATAGAATAAAGATATACAAACAAGAACCAATCCCAATGAAAAGGCAGAATAAATTGGAGTGGTAAATAATACTACTCCTAGACTTCCTAATATAAGAAATGATCCCAGAAATACTACAAGTATATCATGTATTGGTCCAGGTAAATCCATTATGTATAACAGATAAATAAGTCGAAATATTTCACGACCATACTAAATAGTCCAGGAAAAATAAGGGTAACACCCTTATTTTTTTCTTTATATGATAGGTTCCTAATTGAATTAAATCTTAATATGGATTAATGTAGATATAGATAAAGTTATTAAAGTTATTGGCCAATCCTACTTTTTATCTGAAAGAAAAAAGAAAAGATTGGAATTTTCTATTTCGAAATCATCACGAAAACATATTCTTGGTTTAAATCAAAGAGTAATTCTCAACAACCAATAGTTATTATTTATAGTTATTATTTGTAGTTTTCTGAGCAATCAAAATAAAAGAGGCTTGGACCCTTTATAGCAAAAAAAATCTTAGTAATCGGCAATCGTTCTTGAATCAAGGGGTTTATCTTTGACTATTTTGATTTGGGTCAAATTCATAACTGTTTGAATTGTGTAATCTCCAATTATTGACATTGGTAACCGACCCAATGCAATTTGATTATAATTCAATTCGTGGCGATCATAAGTAGAAAATTCATACTCTTCAGTCATCGATAAACAGTTTGTTGGACAATACTCGACACAGTTACCACAAAATATACAGACCATACTTCAGAGGATAGGAGAGAAGAGAGAACTTCCAATTCTGTTCTGTGTTTTTCTGAAGAGAATTCAACACTTTACATAGGAGTTGAAAGGGTTCGGTTTTGAGCGGTTTTCAAAACTGTCTTGCAGTTGGAACAGTTTTTCTGAACCGTTCTTGTCTAAACTGTTTCATAATGGTTTTTTGTTTCATAATGGTTCTCTTTGTTAGAGCCGTTTCAACATTTTAGACACCTATTGCAGGAGTTTCAGATTCGGATCGGGCATGTTTTCCCACACCCAGTCAGCCCGTGCCCGTGCACCGACACCAGTAAAGGACTGGGCAGGGCGGCGGCGGCAGCCGCACGTGCATGTGGAAATGATTTCCTCCTAAATGCGCGCGAAAACTATAAGTACCCTAAGGATACGCACTTAGTTTCCAACTTTTCAAATTTAAACCATTCAACTTTCCACACCATATTCAATATGGGACTAAAAGAGTTTCTACTTCTTTTGATTCCCTTAGCTATTGAATTAGGTCAACTTCCGACTTGAATATTTCATTCATTTGGAAACCGAATTGAATATGTGAATATACCACGTTCATCCCCAATGGAAGGAGAACACATTTCAATATTCATCCGTGCGTTTCTAGCAACGGATCATGCCTGAATTCAACTCAAAGATCAACTTGAAATTTCTTGTTTCCTAACAATCCCCCACAATGGAGATTCAAGAAACAAACACACTATGAGATTGACTCTATAGTGAAAGATACTTTGAGAAAGAAATTACATTAGGATAGGTGAACTAAGTCTTGAACCTTCCATAACGAAAGCCTTATCAGACTGGCCAATCAGTGAACTAAGTCTTGAACTGTCAGCCGTTCGAATAAACCAAATCAACAGGTCTCACATAGTAACTTTTCAAAATCAACTTTGCTTCTCGATTGTGTCCATTTTAACCCTGGAAATTCTTGGTTTCAGAGAGTATGTTTAGGGAAGCCTCCAAAGACACTCCTAAAGAGCCAACCCAGATATATACTCACATAGGTGATCATCTCATTAAAAGTAGTCTACTCTACCTCATTTGTTTTAATAACAAGATATATACTGTTGGCCCAAAGGCCCATCACTCTAGTTTTGATGATGATCAACTCATATAGTTATAGTACTAATGATCTTGTGTTTAATTAGTGACAGATTTATGATCAAGATCTTAGTAGGTGCATAGCTTCAACAAAGGATTTGAAGTCAAGTTTTGGAGCTAGCACGGTTTGATCCAAGAGCCATTGGATCGTGTTTGGACCAAGTCAAGAAGATGTGAAGGCTTCAAGTGAAGACTTCAAGAAGATGAAGACTTGTGTCTAGATTTGTTTTTATAAGATTTTCTTTTTAGATAAAATGTAAATGATAGAATAGTTGGTGGATTGCTCAAGTATACATATACACACACACTCTTGATTTAGTTTGTTTTAGAAAAGATTTTTCTCTTTGACAAAATATCATTTTGGTTTTGGTATTCAAGTTTATATGTTTTTAACCAAAACCATGTTTAGTGCTTAATGTCAAAAACATAGATATTTCACCATGTTTGTGTAGTGGATCATATCCATACACACTATGCTTCAAAGTTGTTTAAATATCTTATTTTTTATTTGGTGAAGTTTTGGAAAAATCAAGTTTTGAAAAATACTGTTTTTCATTTGAACAAATTTTTTCATATTACAAAAATAGTCTAAATCTTTTGTAACATGTCTTGATTCTGTGCAAGCATGTTTGTTTATCAAAGTAAAGTGTTAAAACTATTTTTGTAGATTTTCTGTGATTTTATGGATTTTATTTCAATCAAAAAGACCTAGTTTTAAATCCCTGAATTTCAGTTTCCAGGCTTCAGCGGTCGACCGAGTTCTGAAGTCAGTCGACCGAGCGGTCGACCGACGTGCACAGACATGCACGCCTAGTTCTGGCAGGAGGGCCGGTCGACCGACCCGGTCGACCGTCCAGAGAGCTCTGCTCTCTGGAAAGGCCCCGGTCGACCGGACAGAGAGACTTGCTCTCTGTATCCTGGTCTCGGTCGACCGACCGGTCGACTGATGGCACAACGGTCTGAAATATGACCGTTGGCCGGTCGACCGGGCGGTCGACGGACAGTTCTGTCAGGCCTCCAACGGCTAGCTTTTGGAGCCCTATAAATTGGGCCATTTGGGAGTTGTTTTGATTAAGATTTTTGGAGAGTTTTTAAGCCAGTTTTTCCTATTCTTTTAAGAGGTTTTTCTCCACAAAATTTAGAGCCAATACTTCCAATTAAAAGGAGAGTTTATCAAGAGTGTTTAAAAAGAGATTTCTTGAGTTTTCCTCCACCATTCTCATCCTTATTTTTCTCACACAAACACTTGAGCTATCCATTGCTATATCTACCTATAGGGTTTTGTTGTGAGAGTGTTTATTGGTGATCAAAGTGTTTATATCACCAAGAGATCTTTTCTTGTTTCTTGAGGAGGCGGACGAGTGCGTTCGCGGTTGTTTCGAGTTCGTGTGTGAACTCTTTGTTTGAGGTGCGGCCTCGGCGAGCTTGTGGGGCTTGCGGTGTGTACGGGCTAGGGAGTCTGAGAGCTTGTAGGTGTTGCGGCACCGAGTGATCCGGTGGGATCGATTATAGTGAAAATCCTTTGTGTGTCGAAGGCGGGGATGTAGAGCAAGTGTGCTCGAACCTCGAAACAAATCCCTTGTGTTTGCGATTGCTCACTCTCTCTCTCTTTGTCTCTTTGTTTATATCTTGCATGCCTCTATTGCTTTCATATTTATATGCTTGATATACTTGTGTGCTCATATTGATATTCTTGTTTGGGGATTGTTTGCTAACACTTGTATTTAACCAAGAGAGCCAACGCGTCACCTCAACTCTTACTAGGGGAATCTAGAGGAGTTAGTCCAGAGCCCTTCACGGGGAATTCGGCTACACTCTTGTGCTCTACGTGGTGTTTAGTTTAAATAGTTTGTTTAGATCATAATAGTTTTTAATTCCGCATTATTTGGCATTTAGTGACCATTAGATTAGCCATCACCTATTCACCCCCCCTCTAGGTGATCCTACAATTGGTATCAGAGCCAAGTGCTCTAAATTTGGGTCTTACAACCTAGAGTTAAAGATCCTCATTTTTAGGCTAATCACAATATTTGTACACACACCATGGATTTCATGTCACCACCCATGTTTGACATTCTTAACATCCAAATTTGGATGTTAAGATGTCTATGTACCTCAAAGCTCTAGGCATTCATGTTTATCTTGCTACCACTAAAGATTCATATGTTAATAGTAAGAATAATGAGGCTAATGCAAAAGCCCTTAATGCTTTAAAGTCTACCCTAAATGATGATTATTTATCTAGGGTTGCTAATATTAATTTGGCTTTTATAGCATGGAACATCATCACCTCCCTCGGCGAAAATGATCTATATTATGCGGGAGCAATTCGGATGTTGGAAGCGACACCTCCAACATGTGCTATATGGTCCAAGGGGATAACCCCCTTGAGGTAACTACCGAATCTGAGGTAGAAGATGTTAACATGTCATATGATGAGCTCACATCTTTTTGTCAACTCCTTCTTGAAAAATATGACATGATTAAGAAAGAAAATAAAAATTTGAAAAAGAAATTTGATTGCATGCATAAGGAAAATGATTCTTTAAAAATAATATTGCATGTTTAGAAAAGGAAAATGAAATTTTAAAAAATGAGAATATTTCCTTAATGTCCAAATTGAATGATTTATGTGAAGGGAATATGTCTTTGAAAAATCAAATTGTTTTGGTGGAAAAACAAAAAGAAATTGTTTTGCAAGAAAATAACTCTTTAAAAAGAAAATTTGTTGAAAAAGAAAAAGAAAATGTTTTTCAAAAGAAAAAGAAAAATGATTTTATATCTCACCATGCTATACATGCCCACATTGATCAAAATGAGATAAATATTTTGAAAAATAAAATTGATTGTTTGAGCTCTACCTTGAGCTCTTGTGCATTTAATCACACTAGATTGGAGTCTTTATTTTCAAAGAAACAAACTCCACATTCTCATGCACATCATCATTCTCATCATGCATATATTGCACGTCATGATCACACCCACACTCATATGCATTCTAAGGTGTACAAATGTACACATTGTGGCTGCAAAGGCCATTTAGCAAAATTTTATTTTGATAGATTACATCATATTAATTTTGCTAAAAATAAAAATGCTTGGGTGCCTTACAATGCTAACCCCCAAGGACCCAAAAGAAAATGGGTACCAAAACTCCCACCTTGTGTTTTTGATGTAGGTGAGGGCTCTCACACGACGTGAGAGGGATGGTGCCTTGATGGTGGATGCACATGGACTTGATGGACACATTTATAGATGCATCGCTATCAAGGAGTTTTGGTGGGACAACCACCATGTTTGGAGATTTGGAGTATAGTTCTTATGGTTTGGTAACTATCTCTAAACTCTTAGTTTATTTACATGCTTGTTCATATATCATATTTTTAGCATGTTCATTTGTTTTATGTGCTTCATGTGGTAAACTAGTTTAAATGTAGTTTTTATCAAAACTTGTTGTTATACATGTACAAATAGTGAACAACAAATTGATTTATATATGTTTGCACTTCATGATCATTTGTACTCACTTTATGCACATGTATAGCCTAGTTTTGATGATTCTCTCATTTAAACTTGTTTTGCCTATTTTCATGTTTACTTCATGTATATGCATTTTTATTCAAATCTAATAAATATACATGTATATCCTTTTTGAGTCTCTTGCCTTCATGAAAATACTATTAATAGACTCGTTTTATGTTTAGGATATGTATGCATATTGTTAGATTTAGATAAATCATACATATACCAAGAAGTTTTTTTTAATGAAAAATGAATTTACATTTTGTTTTTGAGCTTCATTGATTATTTTCATGGTAAATGCTAATTACATGATTATTGTTCACTCACACTCTATTTGTTTGTCATGACTTTGTTTCATGAACACCTTTTTGAGCTTTATGATTTCGAGTGTCAATTCTTGTGTAATTGGTATGATTTATGAAATACATACGATTTGATTTCATGTTTTTGAAGGATCTTTAACTAGTTTTTAAAATTAATTTAACTAGTTATTTATTCTTCAATGTTTTATGAGTTATACACATGATCCTATTAGTGTTTCAATTGGTATCATTGAATCATTTCAATTGGTATCAATTTGACTCTATTTTTGTATATACTCATATTTTGGTTTCTTATATATGTATGTATCAATTTCAATTGGTATACTCATTTTTCATACATATATATGAGTTGGTTTGTGCTTGAGTTAAAATTGTTTTACATGTTTAAAGCACAAAGTTGTTTATAATAAGAAAATAAAATTTTTTTTAGAAAAATTCTCAAGATTTGTTTTATTGAGAAAATTCAAAATTTTGTTTTATAAGAAAAATAAAAAATTTTGATTTGTATTTCCTATATGCAAGGAGAGCTTAACATCTATTTTACATATAAATTCATGTTGAGTGTATTGTATATTGAGGAGCTTGACAACTCTTCTTTATGTGGTATACGCGTGTAGGGGGAGCTTCACATCTCCTCTTATGCATTACATAATATGTGTTATGTGAATTAGGGCTTGTCATCCCTTCTTCATGTAATGCATATGTGTAGGAAAATTAACTTAGCGTCTTCCTCTTCATGAATGTATATCGCATATAACTATTTATTGATTTGTGTTTACCCCTTCATTAGTTCCTTGTTTCGGACAAAAAGAGGGAGAAGAAAATTTGATGATTTTGTTTTTACTTCTACCCCTTTGTTGATGATTGACAAAAAGGGGGAGAAAGATTTTGAGTTTATATATGCATATTTGTGTTTTTGCATATATTGAGTTCATGCATAGCAAATAAACAAATAAGATATGGAATATGTTTGATGCATGCTTTTGTTTAGTATCATGAGCTTTTATTGCATATTTATTTCTTTATTTGAGATGCATGATGTTTTCCATTATGTTCGCAAAGGGGGAAACTTACAAAAAAGAGTTTGAGGAGCAAAATTACAAGTATTCTTAAAAGATTACAAGTAGATCTCCTCAGAGATTCTGGAGAAGTGTGCCGATAGGAGTCTGGTCAGCGCGCGACCACTTTGTCCCTTTGACGATGCGAGCGATGAGATTCCCTTCTCGCCTGGTTCGGGGAATCAGAGAATAGAAGGTTGGTAGAACCCTCTTGCTGCTTCTCAAAATCGCCTTTAATAAGGAATTCCTTCTCGCCTGGTTCCGGAGATTCCTTGAGAAGAAGGACGATGTTAGGGTATCAACACCCTGGATAGAGAAAGCAATTCTCTAAAAGGTCTCTGAATTCGAGAGCGCACGGTGCTTATGAAGAAGCCTCTGCTTGTGGAGTCTTCTCTCTTGCGTCGTCCTGGTCTCGCATGTGTCTCTGTATATCTCTCTCTCCTTGTACCCCTGGCGAGTTATTTATAGGGAGAGCAAGGGTATAATCGTCCCTTGAAGATATGGAAACAGATTGAATCAAATCTGTTTAAATCTGGAAAGTAGCCTTGCTGCGAGGCTAGGATCAGCTTCTGCGAAGGTAGAATTGGCAGGTCGGTGGACCTTCTCGATCTGTTTTGATCCTTTCCATATCGTTGGAGGATTTCCCCTGATCTTCTTACTCGTTTTAAGAAGAGTCAAGAGATTGTGGCAATCAACTGCCAAATTTGATCTATGATTTGATCTTAATTGGATTTGATCTGATTGGATCCGACCTCGTCCGGAGATTTGATTGGTCAAAGGTTGACCACAGCAGACCAACAGCGGAGCCGTCCGCATTGAGCTCGTAGCGGAGCTAGAGGCAGCTTCTAGGAAAGTCCGAAAGAAACCCTTTGGCGGAGCTGGAAGTCCTCTGTGGCGAAGTTTGCGAGTTAGCTTCCTGGCGAGGCTTTGGATGGCTTCGAGGCGAAGTCGAGTGATATTAGCCTCTCATGCGAGGCTATCCCTTTGGGCTCATGCGATGCTAAGTGCTAGCACGTTAGACCTGCTGAGGTCTGTTCAGAAACAATTCGGGTTCACTGTCTGCTTGCTGGATCAGTAGAGTCCAAGTTGCTTCCCTGTCCCTCAGGGATGGGTGGAAAACTGGTCTTCAGCTCGTCTGTCACTTGTCTTTTGTAATGTCAACAAGTTTAGACATTATTCGGACCAATAAGAATCTTGTCTTTTTTAAGTGTCAACAAGACCCCCTTCAAAGTTTTCGAAAGTCTGCAATAGCTCAGACTTCGAAACACTTTGAACTGCTTTGATCGGTGGTGTGTGGAGAATGAACGTCGCCATGATGGTTGAGTTCAGCTTCGCCTTCAATCCTGCTTTGGGATAAGTTTGCCGAAGAATTGCACAGGTTCGTGCCTCTGAATAGCTTCGCGTGCGGGTAGCCCCGCTTCTGGGCTTCTGGAGATATGTTCGCCCTGGAGCGTTTGTCGCTTTTCCGGGGCCAACTGCCATGGGCTGGTTACGAGGAGGATTACTCCTTTCTTCGCGCTGATCGAGGGAGATATTCTCCGATTTGCACGTTTCCAAGGGAGGATATTCCCTTTCTTCAAGGCGCCATAAGTGCCTTTTATGAGGGAGACGTTTTCTCCTTCGTATGATTCCAAGGGAAACCGTCCCTATTCTCAAGGCGTAATAAATGCCTTAAATGTGCTCGTGTTTCCATGCTTGAGGCAAGAGCGCTCAGGCTATGGGCCTATAAATAGGACACTTGAAGTCCTCTGAAGAGAAGTGCTTTGCCTCTCTTTCCTTCTCTTGGTTTGAAAGAGATACTCAGATCTCTGAACTAGTGGGAATGCCCACTCTGGTCATTATCCGGCCAAGGACCGGTAAGTCTTGATCGTTCAACGACTTCACCGATTTTAGGGAATTCATCTCCCTCAATTCAGCTTTAGCAGCTGCTTCAGGGATTAGTTTCCCTTACTCTTTATCTTGCAATTGACTGATCTGTAGAGAAGGATTTTGGCATAGCTTCCCAGAAAGATCACTGCATGTTAAGTCCGCTGCCCAGGCAGAACTTGGGACTTGGTTTCTTCAACTTGAGCCAGTCTTGCCATATAGGTGGAGCTAAGACTGTATCCCACGGGGTCAGTCTGGCTAGCCATGTAGGCGAGGCTTGGACTTGGCGTTTGTTGAGCCAACCCATCAGTGCTGTGCAGGCGAGGCTTGTCCTCTGCTTTTACTGAAATTGGATTGCTTTGACCCAAAAGATTCTGATTTGCAGTTTTTTTTCTGTGCTTAACTGCTAATTTGCTCTGATTTTGCATTGCAGTGAGCTATGTTCGTCGATCTTGTATCTTGATGAAAGAGACCAAAAAATTGCCTTATGCCTCCCCGGTTGAAGCTTTACTTTTAAGCAGGAGGAACAACTTGGGGCGACGGGTGCGTGTCCCAGAGGCTGTTGGCAGCCTTTTATCCGAGGTGATTCGTTCTGAGGTGAGGCTGGTAGCCGATTTGTTGGAGATGATCCGCTTCAAGATAGTGGGCGTCGCCTGTGGGATCGCCGGCATCATTGTCGACTTTCAACTTTGGTGGCCTTTGAGGGCGATCCACTTCGGGAAAACGGGCCTCACACCCGTTAGATCACTGGTATCACTGCCGATTCCCATTATACATGATCTATCGTGTTGGCGGCGATAGGTTTTTTTGCCAGGCTTCAACAAAAATGGCCTGGCAAGATCTGCCATTTTTGTGGAGAATAATGACCGTGTCCTTGAGGCACCACTGATTACGACCTTGTGCAAGAGGAAGGCCTTCTTTGTCCAGTCGGTTTGACTTAGAAGCGGATAAAACCACTTGTATGCCTTTTGCGCGGATGACCTTGTGAAGCAACTGGGTGTGTTGTATGAAACACAACTTCGATGTAACATCAATGTACCCTTCCTTTTAAATCAATGAAAGTTCATCTCTTGATTATCTGATCTTTGCTTGCTTCCATTGAAAGTTTGGCTATAGCAGGGCTAAACTGTATGCGGACTTAAGGACATAGTCCTTTCTTTGAATGATCTTCACGAGACTGGCATGTCAGCGCCTTTTTAGAGGGCTAAGATAAGTCTTTCGGCGAAGTCCCTGAAGGATTGTGCGAAGTCCGCACTTTGCTCCAGTGCGAAGTTAACTCTTAGTGGAGTTGAACTAGCGCTTCTCGGGAAGGCGCTTTGGGCGGCGTTTCGAATTAATTTGAAACGGCGGCATACGCCCTTTTCAAGGCCTCGTTTCAGGCGCTGATTGGCCTATAAAAGCCCGATCGGGCTGAGCAGGAAAAGATCTCCTTTTTTCAGAGAAATTTCTTGACTTTCCCTCTTCCTCTTCCTTCTTCAAGAATTCAAGAACTCCCATAGTTCTTCAATGGCGCCCAAAAGACGAGCGGGGAAAGAAGTGGCAACTTCTGCAGCGGAGGGTCCTCCTCCGGTCATCGAGCGACCAGTCACCGGTAAGGGATTTTCCTATCTGATTAGAGGCCGTGGTCTCTCTCCTTGAACATTTGGCGATTAGGACGATCGAATATGATCTGTCCTCATTAGGGAACTCGTTTCCTTGAACCTCCCTATTTTCCTTGCACAGGGAATTAAGAACCGAACAGTTCTTCTTTAGGCTTCCGTACGAAGCCATTACTCGAGCAGTCTCCATCCTGTTGAGGAACAGGATATAGGTCTGTTCCTTCAGTCATGGCCACGAAGGGTGACTTTTGACCATGATGCCCTCTTGGTGACGTCAACCCTTAGGGCTATACCACTTCCTGCTTAAGCGAAGTTGGTACTTGGACGCTTTCTGCAAAAATACAGTTTTATCCGCGAGGTCAAGCTTCATCGAAGCTATCGCCTTGCTGGCCTTGCTCACTGAGCGAGGCCATGCCTTGGTGAATTTTTTATGTCTTCATATCCACTTGATTGTTGAACTAATCATAGTTCATTTCTGTCTTTGCAGTGCATTACACTTCCGGTCTCCTGAACAGTCTGTTTGGGCTAACCAGTCAAGCATATGGTAACCTCAGCCTGCAATTCCATGGACAGGCTTCTTTGTTCAGTGAGCAGAGCTCCCTCGTCCGGATACACTCATCCAAGGCGGTCATCCACAGACCACACGGAGTATCTTGACCACGGCTCCTCTTGAGGATGTTGACCGTCAGACTTACAGAAAGCCCGACTTTATGTTCGGGGATGCCGCATCCGATCCCGATCGCCAATTGCAGGCAGGCGAAGGACAATGGATCTTTCAATTGGATGGTGAGAAGTTTTACCTTCCGTCCACTAAGCGGCACTTTCCTTTGTCTTCTTTCGTGAATGTGACTCAGGCTCGGAAGATGGCGTGGGGCGTAAGCCGAAGCGTCGAATCCGTCCATGTTGGGAGATTAACCTTTCAATCCGGCTATTCGAGGGCGGGCCCTCCCCACAGCATAATGGGGCTATACCCTGGGAAGGTATCGCGGGAACTTCCAGTGGAGAGAACCCGGCTGTGGCGCAGACCTTTGGCACTCAGTTCTGCGCAGTTGACGGGAACTACCCTGCTACTGACTTCAGGGCTCCCGGTTGGGTTCATCCTCTTAAGACATGGTGGGCGAAGTTGACCAACTACATTCTCGCTCACTTCGAGGAGGACTTAGAGGAGTTGAACCTCTATGAGGCCGTCAGGGCGACCTGCTACGGCATTGAGATGAAGGTGGCGTGCTTCTACGCCATCCTTGAGTTGTACTGTCCGGCTTCGGGACCTTCTTCACCCCGGTTGGCGAGTTGGGCATGGCTTTGCATGAGATGTGGGAAGTCTCTGCTCTGTCTTTCGGGTCTCTTCCATACGAAGAGTACTTTTCCTGTGAGGCGGAGTTGGCTATTCTGGAGAAACAGGAGCCTGCTTTGCTCGAGACTTATCGAGAGTTGATGTGCCACTTGCATATTTGTTCCAGCATCCACGGTGGTGGTAAGGGTAGCTCGAAGAGCTTGAAGAGCTGGGGAAGTTACCTGTTCCCAGACATGAAGAATGCTCCTGAAGCAGCTCATCACGGAGTTGCTGATGGCGATATTGTTGAACGGATGGAGATGTGTCTCCAGAGGGATATCGTCGTAACAGAAGACGCTGGTCCCTATGAGAAGGGTGATACCCTTCGGAGCTTTCACCATCAGGCCCGTCGGCCTATGTCTCGAAAGGCGGTTCTGGCCGGTTTCTTAACCGTCTGGTTAAAGAAGTGTGTTGTACCTTCTTCCTCGGGTGACGTCGTCCACCCGAATGTTCTGCTACCCGCCGTTCGCTTGGCCCATGGCCACCATCTGGGTCTTCTCCCGGCCATGGTGTGCTGTATTCAAAGAGGCCTTCGCGCATTAATGGAGGCTTTCTGCAGACCACCAGCGACGA
This sequence comes from Agave tequilana, assembly GCA_038442645.1. Taxonomy (NCBI): domain Eukaryota; kingdom Viridiplantae; phylum Streptophyta; class Magnoliopsida; order Asparagales; family Asparagaceae; genus Agave; species Agave tequilana. The sequence continues at coordinate 320,081 of JAVJIF010000936.1, forward strand.
GGCGTGGGAAGAGTGCTATCCTGCCCTGTGACGGACCCAATCCTAGGGTAGGTCTGCCATACACCTACTTGATGGCGTGGTTCGCCTTACACTGCCCTACTTTAATTGGAGCTGGGGAGGAGCCTCCGCAGGGTGCTCAAACGGTGCTTCTCCGCCGGTTTGAAGGCTGTTCTTGGATGAAAACCTACGTGGCCGAGGCCCGTAAGTTAGTGCGTCGTCATGACGCTTATAACTTGTTCCGCTGTTTTCCTCGCATTCGGGGCGCAGGATACAACGAGGAATTCCGAGATGCGGAGTCAGGGCGGTCTCCCATGAGTCAGGGCGTTTTTGAGTGGCTGATCAGCATCCGGCCCTCGCACTAGCTGTACAGAAGTGGGGATACCTGCTACCTGGAACCTTACGTCCCGAGTCGATTTGCCCGCCAATTCGGATACGACCAGCTTTACGTGGGCAACCCCAATTCGGGCCTGGCTTTCATGGGGAGTCTTATTGATGGGGCCCGTGCCTGGCGGTTCTTTACCGCGGATGGCACTGGGGCGTGGTTACGCACGCCGCTGCAGGATCCCGGCCTCTCGACGACCCTGTGCTTTTGCCAGTGGTACGCGGCTTCCAACTCCACACCTCCTGGATTTAACGCCAACAGTTCGGGTGTGAAGTTAATCTCTCAGCGGCTGAAGCGAAAGGCCTCTGAGAAAAAGGAAGGCAAACGGGTTCGTGTCCCCGGCTTGGAGGAGTTCATCGCTGTGGATGACAGCGAGGCTTCTGATGCAGAGAGTCCTCGCTTTGAGGCGGGGGCTGGAGCTGATACTCATGCGGCTGGCTCTGGTGTGGTGGGGACATCTTCCCCTCGACGTGCAGGAGAAGTGGAAGAAGAGGACTCTGACGTCCACTTCAAGAGAAAGCGGGCAGGTAGCGGATCTCGTAGGAAGTCATTGGCGAAGAAGCCCCGTCGCCAAGCTCCTACGATTGTCATAGAGGTTACCCCTCTACAGCGACTCCTCGTGCCGCCCCATTAGTAGCTGAACCGTCGGTTGCTGAGCCGACTAGTGGTGAATTTGCTCTAGGTCTGGATGAGATCAACCTTGTCCATACAATACGCCTTTGGTGTGTTTTAAATAACTCATCCTTTGTTTCTTGTTGCAGGAGCCGAGACGGCTGGAGAGCAAGGGGAACATTATGATCCCCTATTCACTTATGGGGCTGCAGCCGGTTCTCCTGTTCACTCGAAGAGTCTGGGAGTGGCGCGGCTGATGTTGGTCCTTCAGGCGTCGGGACTTCTAAAGGAAGTCCTGAGGCCTCGAGCTCTATCGGGTGGTCCACAGGATACTCGGCAAGTGAAAGCGAGCCGGCTATTCGTGTTGATTCTGCTAAAAATTTTCCGATGGAGCCTCTGGAGACTGATGTGGCTGGCGAGACGTTTGAGGCGACGTCATCTTATGGTATTGTCGTAACCTCTTAGTTTCTCCTGCATGCGATGTTCCGACTGACCGTAGTCTTGTTACAGGTGCCGGCCTCAAGATGCATCAGCTTCGAGGGGACCAGGTGATTTCCCTGAAGAGTCAAGGGGTGATATGAGCGCTTCGACCGCGGCGGATGCTGCTGTGCTGGACGCGCTGTATGGCGACCTGCCTTCTTATCAGCCCAAATCAGCTGCAGGACCAGAGGTTGAAGGGGCGGCAGTCCCAGAGGTATCCTCACTCCCAATCACATCAACGAGTGAGGTGCCGACTGTTTTGCCGAGTGCGGCACTGAGGGTGATCGCAAGCCCTACTTCTCCAACCTTGGTGGTTGAGCCTGCTGCTCAAGAGGTGGTTGCCAGTCCTACCTCCGCGGTGGCTGGCGTGTTGGTTTCGATGAGGACTCCACCGAGATCGCCTTCGGCTAGTCCTGCTGCTGTCAGTGTTCCCGCTGCTTCTTCCGTGACGGTGTCGACTAGGCTGGTAGATTACTCTGAGGTTTCCTCTCTGCCAGAAATGGCTGAGGCCGAGAATGATTACATAGGTGACTTGGTCGATAGCTTTTATAGAAGCTTGGAGCGAACTATCGCCCTAGTTTTGAAGGGCTCGCCCGTACCATTCTCAAAGCTGAAGGTGGTTCTTTCCCGTGACATTGAGAGCATTCGGGACTTTGAGGGGGTATCATCAGGCTGCTGCTTTAGAACTCCTGGTAGATGAACTTGAGAAGGTGTTGGCCCAAGAGGTTACACTCTCCAATTGTTTTGTGTTTTGATGATGACAAACCAAATAAGTGCTATAGAGTACTAATCATTTGATCTAGATGAGTTTCAGGTTTTGTACCATGTTTAGAGTCCATTCGCTTAGCTATTGCAAGAACTTCTAAGTTCCACAAAGTAAGGAAGGCAAATTGCACATTAAGGAAGGATCGAAGAAGAGAAGGCTCTAGCAAGGCATTGGATGGCTCAAAGACTTGAAGATAGCACTAGAAGTCTTCATGTAATTTGTTTTTCAATTTATAGTATGTTAAAGAATAGTGGATAGGTTTGAAGCTCTATCACACACGTTTTTGCGCACATGCTCTTTCCAAAATAATTTCTTATAAATTATACAAAAATATTTTGCATACAAGATTTTGCCTGCAGATATATATTTGTGTTTTATACTAATCCCTGTTCAAAAGTATTTTTGATAAAATCAAAATCCTCTTTTAATTCTTTTTGAATTTGGCTTTTTGACCTTATCCGGTCGACCGGGTCGGTCGACCGAGCCTATGACAGTCTGGTCCGGTCGACCGGACCAGTCGACCGAAGTCCTGGCAGAATGCACGTATCCGTGTGCATGTCTGTCGGTCGACCGAGGCGGTCGATCGGATTATTTTTTTGCTCACAGTTTGTATCAGTCGACCGGGTCGGTCGACCGATATCCTGTAACGGTCAAATTTTATACTTCCGGTCGACCGGCCCGGTCGACCGATCCGACCGTTTGAACAGTAACGGGCATATTTTTAAGGGCTGTTTATTTTTGTCTTTTATGTTTAAAAATTCGTTTAAAGATTTAGTTTGGACCTAACATTACTTTATTAGCCTTAAGTTTGTTTTATCTCTTAACCTAGCCCTCTCCTATAAATAGGGGTGCTTAGGGAGAGATTGATTACAACAATTTTCAAGAGAAAAATTCAAAAGTTTGAGAAATTCAAAAGAGCTAGTTTCTTGGTTTTTGTGCTAACATTCTCACTCATTTTCTGAATTGGGTTTTGTGATACTCTCTGATTTGATTTTTCTTTCACCTTACACAAGAGCTTCATTCCTACTCAATATTCTCTAAGGACCTTTGTAAGGGAAGAGATATTTGAAAGAGAGAGTTTGTGGTCTTTTGACTACCAAGGAAATTACTTGTTCTTGAGATTGTAGGAGTTGGGTACTCCATTGTAATTGATCTTTGTGATAGTGGAAGTAGCTAGAATCCTTCTGGGGAAGGCGGGGAGTAGAGCTGGGTGCTCGAACCTCGATAACATATCTTTGTGTTTGCGATTGGTTTACATTCTTGCAATTATTATTCTACTTTGCTTGCTCTTGTAATTGCTCATCATATTCATTGTCATACTTACTTGCTTACATTCATCTTGTGACTCTTGCTTGGTGATCTTTGTAGTTTTAAATTTTTAATTTGCCCTTGATTAGCATTGTCACCTATTCACCCCCCCTCTAGGTGACTTTTCAATTGGTATCAGAGCTTGGACTCTAGGTTTGGCTTAACATCCATAGAGAGATCCTTAAAATTTTACTAATCAACATTTCTATTCATACATTCATACACTAGTAAACATGGCCGACAACATTAAAACCCCACCTAAATTTGATGGACTCAACTTCCCTATTTGGAAGGTTAGGATGACTATCTTTTTGCAATCACTAGGTAGTTTAGTGGCTAAGTCTTTGACCAAACCCTATGTAGCACCCAATGAAGATGAGAGCACTTGGACCGACTTCAACTTTAGAGAATATGAGGCTAACTCAAAAGCCCAAAACTCCCTTTTAACCGCCTTGAATGAGGATGACCTTACACGGGTAATTCATTACCAATCCGCCTATGAGATTTGGCAACACTTATTGGTCACACATGAAGGGACTTCACAAGTCAAGAGAGCTAAGATAGATCTCTTGAGGTCTCAATATGAATCATTCAAAATGCTAGATGATGAATCCATTGATTGTATGATTACTCGTTTCACTAAAATTACTAATGGTCTTTCTTCATTAGGTGACGTCATCTCCAACGATCAAAAGGTGCGCAAAGTGATACGGGCTCTTCCTTCTTCATGGGAGATCAAGGCCACCACCTTAAAGGAATTAAATGACAAGGACGAGATGGACATCATTAGTCTCATCGGGAACCTAAAGACCCATGAGATGGAGAAGAAAGCAAGAGATGAGGCTACTACTTCAAAGAAGAAATCCATAGCCTTCAAGACTTCTTCCACCAATGATGACGATGAAGATGACGAAGAAGAAGATGAGGAGCTAACTCTACTTGTGCGGAATGTCAAAAGATTGTACCGAAAGAACAAGTTCAACTTCCGGAGAAAATTCGAAGGCAAAGAGGAGCGGAGGATCATATGCTACAATTGCCGCAAACCCGGACATATCATGGCGGATTGTCCGGAGTTCAAGAAGAAGATGACTTCCTCCTTCAAGCCAAAGAAGCCGGAGGAAAAGAAAGCATACAAAGCTACGTGGGATTCGGAAAGCGAGTCCGAAGAGGAGGTGGATCAAGCTAACATGTGTTTCATGGCAAACACACCCAAGGTAACCCCTCAATCCCATGATGATGAAGATGATGAACTAAGTAAGGAAGTTCTAGTACATGCCTTTGTAGAACTTTCTGAAACTTATGATAATAAGAAAATTGAATGCTTAAAATTACAAAAAGAAGTTGCTTTTCTTAAAATCAACTTGCCATTGTTTCTAAAGAAAAAGATGACATTTCTTCTAATTTCATTTCCATGCAAAAAGAATTTTGTGCCTACAAGAGTTCTTGTAAGGCAAAATCTCCTATGGTTGATGAAAAAGAAATTTCTTCTTTTAAATCCAAAATGAATGATTTTGAAAAAGTGTTAAATGATTGTGCTTTTAATACCAAGAAACTTGAGAACATGTTTTCTAAGAAGCACACTTCACATGCCAACACTTCACAAGCTAAGAACTCTCATGCTCACACTTCAAATAATACTCCTCATGCTAAATCTTTTCATGCTCACAATGTCCATGCTCACAAATCACACACTCACTATGCTTTTAGATATGGTAGAGTGTATAGATGTACTTATTGTGGCAAAAATGGACATTTAGCTAAATTTTGTTATGATAAATTGCATAGTTCAAATAATCTTGTTTGGGTTAATGGCTCTAACCCTCATGGACCCAAGAAAATGTGGGTACCAAAATCAAGTCCTAAAATGTTTGATGTAGGTACACACCAAGGCTCCAAGACGTAGGGAGCGGTGGTACCTTGATAGTGGTTGTTCGAGACACATGACGTGGGATATCAACAACTTCACAACCCTATCAAGGTACATGGAAGGTGGCTCCGTCACTTTCGGGGATGACTCCAAAGGAACTATCATCGGTATAGGTAACATTCAAATTGGTGCATCTCCTATTATTGAGAATGTTGTTTTAGTAGATGGTTTAAAACATAATTTGCTTAGCATTAGTCAACTTTGTGACCGTGGACTTAAAGTTGTTTTTGATGATACTTCTTGCAAGATTTTTGATGTTAAATCTAATGATTGTATTCTTACCGGTTTTCGTGATAATAATGTTTATATCATTGACATGCTTAATTTAGATTGTTCTACTAAATGCTTGAATACTTTTGATGAAAATTCTTGGCTTTGGCATAGAAGATTAGGACATGCATCTTTTGACCATATTTCTAGGATTAATTCAAAGGAATTGGTGAAGGGTATACCTTGCTTGGATTTTGAGAAAGACCGCATTTGTGGTGCGTGTCAACTTGGGAAACAAACCAAGTCTTCCTTTAAACCAATCAAGGATATCATGTCAACTAGGCCTTTAGAATTAATTCATATGGATTTATTTGGACCAACTAAAACTAAAAGCTTAAATGGAAGTAGATTTGCATTTGTTTTAGTTGATGATTTCTCCCGTTTTACTTGGGTTTTCTTTTTGCAACATAAAGATCAAACCTTTTCTCATTTAAAGATTTTTCGAAAAAGAGTTGAAAAAGAAAAGGGTTTTCCGATTTTGAGAATAAGGAGTGATAGAGGTGGTGAGTTTATTAACCAACTCTTCATGACTTATTGTGATGAAAAGGGAATTAAGCATGAAACATCTTGTCCTAGAACTCCACAACAAAATGGAGTTGTAGAAAGGAAAAATAGAACACTACAAGAGATGGCTAGGACAATGATAAGTGAGTATGACCTCCCTCAATATTTATGGGCCGAGGCCGTAAACACCGCATGCTATATATCAAACCGTATTTATTTGTGCAAAAATTCTTCAAAAACATCATTTGAAATGTATCATTCTAGAAAACCAAATGTTGCATATTTTAAAGTTTTTAGATGCAAGTGTTTTGTTTTAAATACTAAGGATAATTTGGGTAAATTTGATGCTAAGGCTTATGAGGCTATCTTTGTTGGATATTCCTCTACTAGCAAAGCATATAGAGTTTTCAATAGATCTACACTAACCATTGAAGAATCCATGCATGTTAAATTTGAAGAATCTAATGTGGTTGTTGAGAATGTTGTAGAGATTGAACCACTAGGTGAAGACATGGAGAGACTATCCTTGAAGGACTCACCCGCTCAAGAAGAAAAGCTAGATCCTATTGGTGAAGTTCAAGAGGATAAGGAGGAAAGCACTCAACCGCTTCCTAAAGCTTGGAGATACGCTACAAATCATCCTAAGGAGCTCATCTTGGGTGATGCATCTAAAGGAGTCACAACGCGCTCCAAACTCCATGACATTTGTGGTAACTTTGCTTTTATTTCTCATTTTGAACCCAAAGGCATTCTCGAAGCCGAGACGGACCCATATTGGTTGCTTGCCATGCAAGAGGAACTCAATCAATTTGAGCGCAACCAAGTTTGGCATCTTGTTCCTAAGCCCCACGATAGACCAATAATTGGTACTAAGTGGATCTTTAGAAACAAGATGGATGAGTCCGGTAATGTCATTAGGAATAAAGCTAGGTTAGTGGCCCAAGGTTACACTCAAGTTGAGGGAATTGACTTTGAGGAATCCTTTGCACCCGTAGCACGGCTTGAAGCCATACGGATGACACTAGCTTTTGCATGTTTTAAAAATTTTAAACTTTTTCAAATGGATGTAAAAAGTGCATTTTTAAATAGTTTTATTAATGAAGAAGTTTATGTTTCTCAACCTCCCGGTTTTATTGATCATGTTCATCCCGATTTTGTTTTTAAACTTGATAAAGCTTTGTATGGATTGAAACAAGCTCCAAGAGCTTGGTATGAAAGGCTTTCTAGTTTTCTCATTTCAAATGATTTTATTAAAGGCAAAGTAGACACAACTCTCTTTACTAAGCATGTTGAGAATGACATTTTAATTGTGCAAATTTATGTTGATGACATAATTTTTGGTTCCACTAATGAGCTTTTATGCAAGGATTTTGAAAAGGTAATGCAACTAGAATTTGAAATGTCTTCCATGGGTGAGCTCAATTTCTTCCTTGGACTCCAAATCAAGCAATTGCAAGACGGAACCTTCATTAACCAAGCCAAGTACGCAAAGGAGCTAGTAAAGAAGTTTGGGCTTGAAGGATCAAAGGCTTGCAACACTCCAATGGCAACTACAACCAAGCTTGATAAGGACGAACAAGGTAAAAATGTTGATATTAAATTATATAGAAGCATGATAGGAAGTCTTTTATATTTGACGGCAAGTAGGCCGGATATCATGTTTAGTGTGTGTCTTTGTGCTAGATTTCAATCGTGTCCTAAAGAGTCTCATCTTATTGCGGTAAAACGCATTATTCGTTATATTAAGGGCACTTTTGAAATGGGTCTTTGGTATCCGAAAACTAGAGATTTTTCAATGACTAGCTATTCGGATGCCGACTATGCGGGTTGTAGAGTAGATAGAAAGAGTACTAGTGGGACATGTCAATTTCTTGGTAATTGTCTTGTTTCATGGTCCTCTAGGAAACAAAATTCCGTAGCTCTCTCAACCGCCGAGGCGGAGTATGTTGCCGCGGGGGCTTGTTGTGCACAAGTCCTTTGGATGAAACATACTCTCCTTGACTTTGATTTGCATTTTGATCATATAAAAATATTTTGTGATAATACTAGTACTATACACATGACCAAAAATGCAAATCAACATAGTAAGACCAAGCACATTGAGATTAGATATCACTTTCTTAGAGATCATTTTGAGAAAGGTGATATAGATATTGATTATGTTTCCACGGATTTACAACTAGCCGATATTTTCACTAAACCTCTTGATTTTGCTAGATTTTCGTTTATTTGTGGAGAACTTAATGTTTGTATTATTGAATAGACATGTTTTTCATAACCCTTTTTGATGTATGACAAAAAGGGGGAGAATAAGTTTACATGGACAAAAATAAGTTCACTTGGTCTTGGTTCCATATGAATTTATATGTTTTGTTTTTATGAATTCTTGTGTCTTTAAATGAATTCTTGTGTTTTAGTTTAAATTGGTATCAAGAGTAATTTTTGTGTTTTATATATTTGTTTTGTATTTGTTTTGATTGGTTTCAATTAGTGGTATCTAGAACATATTCTTGTGTTTTATGTATAGCATAATTTGAGGGGGAGTTTTCTCCTCCCTATATTTTTTGTTAATAGCCTATTTGTTTTGTCATCATCAAAAAGGGGGAGATTGTTGGCCCAAGAGGTTACACTCTCCAATTGTTTTGTGTTTTGATGATGACAAACCAAATAAGTGCTATAGAGTACTAATCATTTGATCTAGATGAGTTTCAGGTTTTGTACCATGTTTAGAGTCCATTCGCTTAGCTATTGCAAGAACTTCTAAGTTCCACAAAGTAAGGAAGGCAAATTGCACATTAAGGAAGGATCGAAGAAGAGAAGGCTCTAGCAAGGCATTGGATGGCTCAAAGACTTGAAGATAGCACTAGAAGTCTTCATGTAATTTGTTTTTCAATTTATAGTATGTTAAAGAATAGTGGATAGGTTTGAAGCTCTATCACACACGTTTTTGCGCACATGCTCTTTCCAAAATAATTTCTTATAAATTATACAAAAATATTTTGCATACAAGATTTTGCCTACAGATATATATTTGTATTTTATACTAATCCCTGTTCAAAAGTATTTTTGATAAAATCAAAATCCTCTTTTAATTCTTTTTGAATTTGGCTTTTTGACCTTATCCGGTCGACCGGGTCGGTCGACCGAGCCTATGACAGTCTGGTCCGGTCGACCGGACCAGTCGACCGAAGTCCTGGCAGAATGCACGTATCCGTGTGCATGTCTGTCGGTCGACCGAGGCGGTCGACCGGATTATTTTTTTGCTTACAGTTTGTATCAGTCGACCGGGTCGGTCGACCGATATCCTGTAACGGTCAAATTTTTATACTTCCGGTCGACCGGCCCGGTCGACCGATCCGACCGTTTGAACAGTAACGGGCATATTTTTAAGGGCTGTTTATTTTTGTCTTTTATGTTTAAAAATTCGTTTAAAGATTTAGTTTGGACCTAACATTACTTTATTAGCCTTAAGTTTGTTTTATCTCTTAACCTAGCCCTCTCCTATAAATAGGGGTGCTTAGGGAGAGATTGATTACAACAATTTTCAAGAGAAAAATTCAAAAGTTTGAGAAATTCAAAAGAGCTAGTTTCTTGGTTTTTGTGCTAACATTCTCACTCATTTTCTGAATTGGGTTTTGTGATACTCTCTGATTTGATTTTTCTTTCACCTTACACAAGAGCTTCATTCCTACTCAATATTCTCTAAGGACCTTTGTAAGGGAAGAGATATTTGAAAGAGAGAGTTTGTGGTCTTTTGACTACCAAGGAAATTACTTGTTCTTGAGATTGTAGGAGTTGGGTACTCCATTGTAATTGATCTTTGTGATAGTGGAAGTAGCTAGAATCCTTCTGGGGAAGGCGGGGAGTAGAGCTGGGTGCTCGAACCTCGATAACATATCTTTGTGTTTGCGATTGGTTTACATTCTTGCAATTATTATTCTACTTTGCTTGCTCTTGTAATTGCTCATCATATTCATTGTCATACTTACTTGCTTACATTCATCTTGTGACTCTTGCTTGGTGATCTTTGTAGTTTTAAATTTTTAATTTGCCCTTGATTAGCATTGTCACCTATTCACCCCCCCTCTAGGTGACTTTTCAGAAGGCTGTAGAGGAGTGGCGCCGTCTCTATCGCTCAGACCCGGCGTCCTTAGCTGATGAGCGGCTCGCCTGTCTTGTTGCCCGAAAGCACGAGGCCCGGCTTGCTGCTCAAGAGGCTGCTAAGGCCGTCTCTTCTGATTTGGAATCCTTGGAAACCAGGCAAGCGGAGGTTGGAAGTGCAATTGACGCCTCTACTAGTGCTCTTCTTGGCGCTGAGGATAAGATTGCGAAGGCTGAGGAAATGATCAGGAAAGCAAATCTCCTCTTATCCAAGGCCATACCGGTGCGTCTTGAGGAAACTGCGCGGCTTAAAGAACTCAAAGCTCAGAGTGAGGAGCTTGCGCGGCAGGAGCTGTCACAGAGGGCAACTTTGGCAGAAGTTGAAGCTCGTCTGGCCCAAGCGGTGGACTTTGATGAGGCTGAGCTGAGGTCATAAGCGCTTGCCCAGGTTGTTGATGATAGGAAGACGAGGCTAAACGCCCTCGGAGAGCGGCTCAGATTGTACAGTGTACGCTTGTAGGTCATTGTATACGTGCCTCCATGTGTCCCCATCTTTTGGAATTAATGGAAATTCTTTCTTTTGTTTTGGCTTCTGTCGAATCTCCAATCTTGTTCTTGCTTGAGGACGTAATCTTTGAGACGTGACTATCCGTCGGTTCAGAGGTCGCAATGACAAAACCGATTAAGACGTCGGCAATCTCGAGGTTAGCCTTTTGCGGGGCTGAAGGGGAGATACTTGCCTTTTGTAAATGTCAGCAAGCATCGGTGAGTCCTGTCTTTTGTAAGTGTCAACAGGCTCAAAGTTGAGACTTAGCTGTCCGCTGGTTCAGAGGTCGCAATGACATAACCGGTTGAGACGCTACTAAGCTCAATGGTAGATGAAACTTGGCTATCTGCCAGTTCAGAGGTCGCAATGACATAACTGGTTGAGAAGCCACCAAGCTTCAAAATAGGTGATACTCGCCTTTTGTAAATGTCAACGAGTATCGAGACCTGTCTTTTGTAGATGTCAACAGGGCTCGGAATTGGGACTTAGTTGTCTGCTGGTTCAGAGGTCGCAATGACATAACCAATTGAGACGCTACTAAGCTCAATGGTAGATGAAACTTGGCTATCTGCCAGTTCAGAGGTCACAATGACATAACTGATTGAGAAGCCACCAAGCTTCAAAATAGGTGATACTCGTCTTTTGTAAATGTCAACGAGTATCGAGACATGTCTTTTGTAGATGTCAACAGGGCTCAGAATTGAGACTTAGCTATCTGCTGGTTCAGAGGTCGCAATGACATAACCAATTGAGACGCTACTAAGCTCAATGGTAGATGAAACTTGGCTATCTGCCAGTTCAGAGGTCGCAATAACATAACTGGTTGAGAAGCCACCAAGCTTCAAAATAGGTGATACTCGTCTTTTGTAAATGTCAACGAGTATCGAGACCTGTCTTTTGTAGATGTCAGCAGGGCTCGGAATTGAGACTTAGCTGTCTGCTGGTTCAGAGGTCGTAATGACATAACCAATTGAGACACTACTAAGCTCAATGGTAGATGAAACTTGGCTATCTGCCAGTTCAGAGGTCGCAATGACATAACTGGTTGAGAAGCCACCAAGCTTCAAAATAAGTGATACTCGTCTTTTGTAAATGTCAACGAGCTCAAAATTGGTGATACTTATCTTTTGTAAATGTCAATAAGTATCGAGTTTGTAGTGGAATTTGGGAGAAAGTCTCATTTTCACAGGGAGAAACGAGGGAATTGCTGTCATAGGTTTAATGTTAACGTAACAGCGAAATGCATATGTGGTCTTACCATTCTATGGATGAGAATTGGTAAGTGATTTTGGAGGTCTCGTTCTCACAAGGAGAAATGAGGGGACTGCTGTCATAGGTTTAATGTTAACATAACAGCGGAATATATGTGGCCTTACCATTCTATGGATGAGAATTGGTAAGTGATTTTGGAGAGGGAATCAAATGGGAACAGGTCCCTTAGGATTTTTAGCAAATCCCCAGCTGTCAACGGGTTTGATATGCCTTTACCAACTACCGTTTGAATTGGGCTAGCCATGCTATTCCCCTCAGCATGATGAGTTGTCGAGGACTTATGTTGGGCTTATAGGCCAACATTTTCCTCTATCCTTAATCGTTAAGGATATTGGATCATCGGGTTAATGTCTGCATAACCCTGACTCTCCTCTAGGATAACGGTGCACGGCCAGGTTCCTGTCGGTTTATGGCTATATAACCTCACTTGGAGGAAGAGAAAGGCTCTCTTTGTGTGTGCTTTGGGCACGGAGATCTTGATCAGAGGTGTGGTGTTAACTTGATCAAGAGAAGGATCCTTGATTAAGGATAATACTTCTTTAAGAACTTGCCATTGATCGGCATCATGAGTAGGTCGCCCTCTGCAGTCGTGAGGCGGTATGCTCCATTTGAATAGACTGTTTCTATTACAAACGGTCCCTCCCATTTAGGCTGAAATTTGCCTTTGGTCTTGTGCGTCATAATCATCGGTCGTCTGACGGCTAAGACCAGGTCTCCTTTCTGGAAGACTCTCTGTTTGACCTTCTTATTGAAGGCTTTTGAGATTCGAGCTTGATATAACTCGATATGCTGCTGGGCTTGTAGTCGCTTCTCGTCCAAAGCTTCGAGCTCTTGAAGACGTAGGCGATCATTGTCCTCTGATGTGGTTTTAGTAATCAGAGCCACACGCAACGATGGCATTTGGATTTCCAATGGGAGGACTGCTTCGCACCTATATACCAGGGAAAAGGCGTATTGCCTGTCGGTGTCCGCACCGTGGTTCGGTAGGCCCAAAGACATTCACCGAGCTTTTCGTCCCAATCTCTCTTATTCGAGGAAACGAATTTCTTGAGCAGCTTGATGATTGTTTTGTTGAATGCTTCTGCCAAGCCATTGGCAGGAGGATTATAGGCAGTTGAAGCCACATTCTGAATTCGGTATTTATCGCAGAACCGATAGAATACTTGGCTTATGAATTGGGGACCGTTGTCGTGGATGATCCGCCTAGGGACACCAAATCGTTGGATGACATGGTGCTTGATAAAGTGAACCACATTAGAGGTTTTGACTTCGGCCAATGGCATGGCTTCTGCCCATTTTGAGAAGTAATCGGTTATTGCTAGGATAAACCGGTGACCTCCTGTCGAAGAAGGGCTGATTGGCCCTACGACGTCTATTCCCCATGCTTCAAATGGCCATGAAGCAACAGTCAGGTGGAGCAGTTCCGGAGGTGTCCTCACTCCCAGCTATATCTACGAGTGAGGCGCCGACAATTTTGCCAAGTATGAAGGTGAGGGTGATTACAAGCCCTACTTCCCCAACTCTGGTGGTTGAGCCTGCTGTTCAGGAGATGGTTGCCAGCCCTACCTCAGCGGTGGCTAGCGCGCTGGTTTTCATGAAGACTCCGCAGAGATCATTGACAATCTGCCCTGCTGTTGATGTTCCCATTGCTCCTTCCACGACAGTGTCGACCAGGCTGGTGGATTTCTCTGAGGTTACCTCTCTACCAGAAGTGGCTGAGGTTAAGAATGATTACATAGGTGACCTTGTCGATGGCTTTTATAAAGGCTTAGGGCGAACTATCGACCTGGTTTTGAAGGGCTCGAATATGCCGTTCTCAAAGTTAAAGGTGGTCCTCTCCCGTGGCATCGAAAGTATTCAGGATTTTGAGGGATATCACCAGGCTACTGCTTTGGAACTCCTGGTAGATGAATTCGAGAAGGATGTAGAGGAATGGCGCCGTCTCAGCAGCTCGGACCTGGAGTCTTTAGTGGATGAGCGGTTCGCGCGTCTTGTCGCTCAAAAGCACGAGGCCCGGCTTGCCGCTCAAGAGGCTGCTAAGGCTATCTCTTCTGACTTGAATTCCTTGAAAACAAGGCAGGCAGAGGTTGGAAGTGCAATTGACGCCTCTAACAGTGCTCTTCTTGACGCTGAAGACAAGATTGGGAAGGCCGAGGAAATGATCAGGAAAGCCAATCTTATTTTATTCAAGGCTAAACTGGTGCGTCTTGAAGAAACCGCGCGGCTTGAGCAACTTCAGGCTCAAAATGAAGAGCTCTCACAGCAGGGATCGTCACAGAGGGGAACTTTGGCGGAGGTTGAAGCTCGTCTGACCCAGGCGATGGATTTCAATGAGGCCGAGCTGAGGTCGCAAGCGCTTGCCCAGGCTGCTGATGCAGGAGGACGAGGCTGGCTTCCATTGGAGAGCGGATCAGATCCTACAATGTACGACTGTAGGTCGTAATACATGTGCTTCCATGTATCCCTCCTTTTTGGAATCAATGAGAATAATCATTTTTTGTTTTGACTCCCCGTTGAATCTCCAAATTGCTCCGCTTTCTGAATTGTCGATTCCAAATTGTATTGGTGCCATTTGAGAGAATAGTCCTTTGTTGGATTGAATGCTGAGACTTGGCTATCTGTCAGTTCAGAGGTCGCAATGACATAACTGGTTGAGATGCCACCAAGCCCGAAACCGGTCCTTGTCGGATCAAAAGATGAGACCTTCGTCTGACGGACGCCGCTTCTTTAGGATCGTCTGAAAGCAGACCGTGCAAAGCATAGTCAATGAGAGGAAAGCGCCAATCTCTCGGCTCAAGGTCCGTGGAGACATTATAGACTTCTCGAGTTCTTAGCATGTGCTTGGAGCATACAAGATGTCGAGTTGCGACTGTGAGGTGATACTCGGTGTCGGCTGGTAAGGCTAGTGTCGTTGCTAATGCAGCAAGAGCGTCCGCCTTGGTATTTTGAGATCGGGACACGTGCCCGATGTAGAATCCTTCAAATAGGTTAGCCAACTCGAGGGCTGTATGGTAATAAGGCACCAAGTCCTCATGGCGGACTTCATATTCTCCTTTAACCTGGTTGATGATCAGCTTTGAATCGCCGTAGGCTTCAAGGTAGCGTACCCAGCAGAGCATTATATTCTGCAATATTGTTGGAGCATGATTCTGTCAGAGAAAATGCTCGGGGAAGAACATGGTTCTGCGAGGAGATAAACACAACCCCCACTCCGGCAATAATCCTGCCTTTAGGGCCCATTCGCGATGCTCCATCGAAGAACATCTGCCACACTTCCTCTTCTGAGGTTGCATAAGACTCGAAGACTTCATCAGGGATATCTTCGTGAAGTTTTGAATGTTCCGGAACTGGATGAGCAGCCAAGAACTCTACAAGGGCCTGACCTTTAACCGCCTTCTGAGGGATGAAGGTCATGTCATATTGAGACAGCAAAAGTGCCCATTTAGCCAATCTTGAATTCAGTGATCCTGGCTTTGTCATAAGAAGACGCAATGGGTTTACTCTGGAGATGACATGTATGGTCTAGCCGACCAAATAATGTCGTGTCTTCTGAACAGCGAAGACAAGAGCTAAACACTCTTTCTCGATAGGGTTGTAGCGAGATTCCGCTCCTATGAGAGTTCTGCTCAGATAATAAATGGCCTGCTCGTGGCCATTGTCGTCCTTTTGAGCGAGGAGGGCACCGAGAGAGTAATCCAGAGCTTTTACATAAAGCAAGAATGGTTTTCCTGATATAGGGGCCACTAAGACTGGAGGCTTGGTGAGGTACCTCTTGATATCTTCATAAGCTTCCTGGCAAGCTTGATCCCATACGAAGGAAGCACCCTTTTTCATGAGTCGGGTGAACGGCTGACAACGGCCTGAGAGATTTGCGATGAATCTCCTAATATAAGCCAGTCCAACTTGCAAGCCTCTAAGCTCTTTGAGATTCCTCGGTGGATGCATGCTCTGAATGGCCTTGACTTTGTCTGGGTCAAGATGAATCCCCTTCGATGTGACAATAAACCCAAGGAATTTGCCGCTTGACACTCCTAAGAAGGATTTTGTCGGGTTCATTTTCAGTTGATGAGCCCGCATTATGTCGAACATCGTTCTCAGGTCGCGAAGATGTTCATTCTTGTTGCGGCTTTTGACGGCAATGTCGTCGACATAGCATTCCACCGTTTTTCGGAGATGATCGCGAAAGATCGTACTCATTGCCCGCTGATAGGTTGCTCCGGCGTTCTTCAATCCGAAGGGCATTACAGTGTAGCAGTATACCCCCAATGGTGTTCGGAACGAAGTATGCTTCTCGTCGTCGGGATACATCTTAATCTGGTTGTACCCTGAAAAGCCGTCCATGAAAGACATCCTTTCGAACCCGCATGTGTTGTCAATCATGACATCGGTGATGGGCAGTGAGAATTCGTCTTTGGGACAGGCCGTATTAAGATCACGGTAGTCGATGCATATCCGTATTTTCCCGTTCTTCTTGAGGACGGGGACTATATTAGCCACCCAATCTGGATGTTGCTCCTCACGGATGAAGCCACATGCGATGAGCTTGTGAACTTCGGCTTCAATAGCTTCCATGATGTTCGGGCGAAACCGACGTTGTTGCTGCTTGACTGGCTTGACGTCAGGCTTGATGTTCAGACAGTGCATAGCGACCTGTGGATCAAGTCTGGGCATATCTTCGTAGCTCCATGCGAAGACATCTATATACTCCTTTACGAGTATTATCAATTCTTCCTTCTCTGTAAGTGATAGGCTTTCACTTATGAAGATGGGCTTGGGGTTATCTTGATTACCCAAGTTGACCTGCATCACCTTATCTTCAGTAGGTGATTCGCGCAGCTCGAATCGCTTTTCCCATTAAAGGTCTAATTGCTGGGCCCATGGTTCCTCGTCGGTGGCTTCTGCGGGCTCTAATTGACTGCTTGAGGTCATATTAGCAGTGAGGTTTTCGAACATTCCTCCTATACTAACGTCTGAATCCCACTCGGAGGATGAGGCTGAATGTGATGGAATTGGTTCATCGTCTTGACTTGAACGGTTGTTGACGATGTGGGTGTAACATACCCTAACCCCCTGCGTGTACTATCATAGTAATTTGCAGGCTTCCCTTTAGGCACAAAGTTCCGCATCAAACCGCGCCTTCCTTTTCCGAAATTCAGGCCTTTTCCATGCTTGAAGTCGTACCCCATTTTCTTCATAATATGGCGTGCTGGCCGCGCGTAATGAAAGAATTGTGGAGTGTCTGAGTCTGAACTTGAATCTGCGACCGTGGGTCCCCGTGGTTGGGCTCTACCGAAGATTATCGGTAACTGACCTTCTTTGGATGGCGGGATTACCAAGACGGCTCCCTCTGCGGATTCCATGGGCGTACTGGACGCACTCGGCTTATGTAAGGGCATATGCAGAGAGCCATCCGTAATGGATTCAAATAATCCAACAGTCACGGGATAATCAAAAGAAATATTATCATTAATTACCCATTCACCCTCGTCGTCTGAAGGAGTATTACATAGGGGATTATTGAGACACGCTATAATTGATTCACCGATCAGAATGGCTGGCATGCCTGCTTCGGATTCTGAATCCGCCTCGTTGCCACTTTCATCATCGTCCGGCAACTGTTCTTTGAGTGCTCCACCGGCCTCTTGATACAGGAGAGCGTCAGTGAAGTAGTTTTCCACCCCTTTGAATGGTTGCCTTTCAGCAAAGACAGTTCGTACTGTCGCGTCATCTTCAACATATTTGAAGCATTGGTGCAGAGTAGAGGGAACGATCCAGTTGGCATGGATCCATGGCCGTCCCAGCAGCAGGTTATATGATGTGTCAGCGTCAATGACATAGCATGTCACTTCTGACTTCAGACTCCCAATTTTGCAACGGAGCCAAATTTTCCCCAATGGATGACTACTCCCGGCGTTGAAACCGTATATCGTAGTAGTGGTTGCGGACAACCTGTACAAAGGTATGCCGAGGAAGTAAAGAAGCCTTTTGGGGATGATGCTGAGTGCAGACCCCGGATCGACTTGTACCCTCTCAATGCATGTTGAACCGATATATCCGGTGTAGTACAGAGGTCGATCGTGCTTGTTGTCTTTGAGAAGCATATCTTCCGCCGTGAAGGTAATAGCGGGCACCTTTGATCGTGCATGATGACATTCTGGGCAAGAAGACTGAGCGTCATCATTAGGGACTTCAGGCATGCATGTCAGAAAGGATTCTGAATTGGCTAGCACATCCCTGAGTGCTTCTCTTGTCTCTTTTGAGAGACGAAGGAGCTCGTGTATAGTGATACGAGCTGGGATATTGGCCAGCTGAGCCAATATGTCAAACCGAAAGGGCGTATCAAACCCTTGGCCTGGTGGTTTCTTTAACACATGGTCAAACCGTACCTCCTTAGGCTTTTCTTTTCCCTTTGCTGGGATTAGAGTGGATGCTGGTATTGATACTGACGTCATTTGCTGTTGTATCTCGTCACTAGACTTGTCATACTGCCTCAAGTATGATTTTCCAGACCGGATGCCCGTCTGTTGAGGCGCATCGGCTTGCGCCGTGCAAGCAAGCTTTTCTCCTTCCGAATCACTGAGGGAAGCCGATGTAAGATTGTCGTCGTCTGGCAGGATAGAAATAACATTGCAAGATTCGCCCTTAGACTTGGGCTTCTTTGGATCCCGCTGTACGTCTTGGACGAGGTCTGGATGTATCCACATGACTTCCCCTGTCTCCAATGTTAAGGGAACAAGACCCTTATTATGTTGAGTTGTAGCTGGAAGATGCTTGACTTCCAACCGTGACGCAGGGGCTGGATAGGTCCCGTCAGGAACTGTGACCTTTTGGGTGGTGCCGAACTCAAGAGTCACTATATTGGCAGTGACCTTCTTCTGCTCCGTCTTCAGTGTCAGGACGCCGGCGTCAGTCAGGGCTTGTATTCTGTCCTTGAGGACATAACACTTGTCAGTAGGATGGTGGATCATCCTGTGGTAGAGGCAGTATTTAGGGTCGTTTGTGCGCCCTATCTCATTGGGACGCCGAGCATCTGGCAGCTTCATTTTGTTCCCTTTGTGGAGTAGACGAAATATCGTGACCACCTGATCGTCTTTGAAGGAGTACTGCTTTGGAGGGAACTTAGGCTCCTGATTGTTGAAGCCGCTCTTCTTGGCTTTTGACTGCACATCTCCGGGTAACTCCACAGACATAGTCTCTTTGCCTTTAGCTTGAGAAGATTGCGGTAGGTCGCCACACCCTTTGTTGTTTGTCCCCCACTTGCCTCTAGGGGCGGATGGTTCGAACTTTTTAGCCGACTTCTCGGCTATCTCAGCCTGTTCGACCAATTCTTTCCAGGTGTGGGCTTTAACAGCCCCCATGTGAACTTCCACTTGGTCTAGGAAGTTGTGTCTGCATGTCTGTAAGAGCATGGGTAACGGCATCCCTGCTAGGCACATCAAGGATAAGTTTCTGAACCGTTCAATGTAGTCACGGACAGATTCGCCCTTCCTCTGCACAGTGGAGAGAAGTTTGTCCATGGTCACTTCGGTATCGTCCTCATAGAAACGAGAGAGGAACCGAGTTTCCAGTCGATCCAGGAGTTGATAGAGCCCGAGGGGAGACTTCGGAACCAGTCAAATGCCACCCCCTTTAAGGCGCCAATGAATAGCCTAGCCATGATGGCGTCATCGCTTATGACATTACCAGTCTGAGCTCGGAAATAGTAGATGTGCTGATTTGGCGAGCTCTTTCCATCATAGGTATGCAGTGTTGGCGGTTTGAATTTCGGTGGATATGGCACCGAATCCCACTCTAGCGGATAAGGACGGACTGCCCCTACCTTCTTTAATTCATCCCTCTGAGCTAGGGATGCGATTTGAGCCTGGAGGCCCTTGAGGACTTCGGCGTCTAAGGCAGAACCTTCTTTGGATTTCTCCGTCTTTGGCTGCTCATTGCTGAAATGTTCCTCTTCATCGTGATTGCTCCCAGCATCATTGTTGTTCCGGTCACTGAGGAGTTGTGCGAGCATCTGTTGAATATTGTCCAGAGCTTCTTGCTGAGTTCTGGAAGTCTGCTCCTGAGCTTCCAGGCGCCGACGAAGGTCGTCGTTAGCGCTATCAACCATGTTGACTGATACTCTGTCTGTCCGCACCGAGCTAACTGTCGCCGAAGAGGCGTACCCACTGTCTTCATCTTCGTCATCTGATGATTGGAGTGACCTCCTGGGCTGTGACGAGGCTAGGGCCATCGAGGAAGAAGGCTGTTCATAATTGTAGGGTATCGCCACCCTGGATCTGGTGTTTCAGAAAACACCTTCCTCATGCACCAAGACTTCGCCTAAGCCTGGGCTGTAATCTGGATCTGGGGACTCTCGTCCTCTTCCGGTCATGTTGACGGATGTAGAGGGTAGATCTTGCGAGATGCTCCTTTTGCGGTGCTTCATCGGGGCTTGTACCGATAGTCGATCAAAAACTGACCGTCGTCTTGGAGGCGTGGCGGGGATTGGTCCCAGCCGGCAATGGACCGAGTGGAGTGTTACCAGCTGACATCCCACTTGTCGACAACAAGGGAAAGAGGTTTGTCTATCCGTCAACAATTTCCTCAAATCAGACCCGGTCAGGTCTCTGCAATCGAGTGCGAAGGCTCTTTTGGGTCGCGCATAGGACGATGTCCTGCTCCTTTTATCCCTACAGAAGGGATTAGCACTGAATAGTGCTTTGGTTCTAGCTTCGCGGTCACGAACCCTGCGCTTACGCTGTGGTACAGTAGCTTCGCTCATGAGAACGAGGCCGGCGTGAGGCGTTGCTGCCGTTAAATTGGACGACGGTATGATCGCCGTCGTAACTTTATGATTGGAGCAGACAGGCATCTTGCCTTTTTCTTCGCGAGAGAGGCGCGGTTTAGGCGTAGCTACGCCTGAAGCTTCGGTTGAAGACTTCTGTTTAGGCTTCCATACCCGCCTTGGCAGAGGAGACTTAGGTTCGCAAGGAACCTGATTAGCCACATGCGAGGCTAAGGGGTGTTGGCAGAATTCTGCTTCCGGTTTCTGGTTTGAAACCTTGGCCGTGGAAACCTTCCTATGCTTCCGTGCTCGAAGCATTGGGCCATCCCCAGAGAGGACTTCTTCAAATCTTGCTTGATCGAACTGAACCACCAAGTTCTTACAAGTAAAGGAATCAGACTGCGGACGTGCTTCCTTGTCGCGCCAAATAACCGCAGTAGGTTCGTAGAGAACCTTTTCCGTCTCCGCAGAGACTTTCTTTGAAGATTTAGCCAGAGGGGCTCTGGCTGCACCGGCTTTTCTGAATTCAGAGTTAGACCCGAAGGTCTGTTCATCGCATTGCGACACTTGATTCTCGGCAGTGGAGAATTTCATCCCCAGCGGAGTCGCCATCTTGTTTTCCATTATGTTCGCAAAGGGGGAAAACTTACAAAAAAGAGTTTGAGGAGCTAAATTACAAGTATTCTTAAAAAGATTACAAGTAGATCTCCTCAGAGATTCTGGAGAAGTGTGCCGATAGGAGTCTGGTCAGCGCGCGACCACTTTGTCCCTTTGACGATGCGAGCGATGAGATTCCCTTCTCGCCTGGTTCGGGGAATCAGAGAATAGAAGGTTGGTAGAACCCTCTTGCTGCTTCTCAAAATCGCCTTTAATAAGGAATTCCTTCTCGCCTGGTTCCGGAGATTCCTTGAGAAGAAGGACGATGTTAGGGTATCAACACCCTGGATAGAGAAAGCAATTCTCTAAAAGGTCTCTGAATTCGAAAGTGCACGGTGCTTATGAAGAAGCCTCTGCTTGTGGAGTCTTCTCTCTTGCGTCGTCCTGGTCTCGCATGTGTCTCTGTATATCTCTCTCTCCTTGTACCTCTGGCGGGTTATTTATAGGGAGAGCAAGGGTATAATCGTCCCTTAAAGATATGAAAACAGATTGAATCAAATCTGTTTAAATCTAGAAAGTAGCCTTGCTGCGAGGCTAGGATCAGCTTCTGCGAAGCTAGAATTGGCAGGTCGGTGGACCTTCTCGATTTGTTTTGATCCTTTCCATATCGTTGGAGGATTTTTCCTGATCTTCTTACTCGTTTAAGAAGAGTCAAGAGATTGTGGCAATCAACTGCCAAATTTGATCTCTGATTTAATCTTAATTGGATTTGATCTGATTGGATTCGACCTCATCCGGAGATTTGATTGGTCAAAGGTTGACCATAGCAGACCAACAGCGGAGCCGTCCGCATTGAGCTCGTAGCGGAGCTAGAGGCAGCTTCTGGCAAAGTCCGAAAGAAACCCTTTGGCGGAGCTGGAAGTCCTCTGTGGCGAAGTTTGCGAGTTAGCTTCCTGGCGAGGCTTTGGATGGCTTCGAGGCGAAGTTGAGTGATATTGGCCTCTCATGCGAGGCTATCCCTTTGGGCTCATGCGATGCTAAGTGCTAGCACGTTAGACCTGCTGAGGTCTGTTCAGAAACAATTCGGGTTCACTGTCTGCTTGCTGGATCAGTAGAGTCCAAGTTGCTTCCCTGTCCCTCGGGGATGGGTGGAAAACTGGTCTTCAGCTCGTCTGTCACTTGTCTTTTGTAAATGTCAACAAGTTTAGACATTGTTCGGACCAATAAGAATCTTGTCTTTTTTAAGTGTCAACACATGAGTTAAGGGAGAGCTTCTTTGGAGCTCTACTTTAATTCATGCATATATAACTTCATGAGTTTTGTCATCATCAAAAAAGGGGGAGATTGTTGGCCCAAAGGCCCATCACTCTAGTTTTGATGATGATCAACTCATGTAGTTATAGTACTAATGATCTTGTGTTTAATTAGTGACAGATTTATGATCAAGATCTTAGTAGGTGCATAGCTTCAACAAAGGATTTGAAGTCAAGTTTTGGAGTTAGCACGGTTTGATCCAAGAGCCATTGGATCGTGTTTGAACCAAGTCAAGAAGGTGAGAAGGCTTCAAGTGAAGACTTCAAGAAGATGAAGACTTGTGTCTAGGTTTGTTTTTATAAGATTTTGTTTTTAGATAAAATGTAAAGGATAGAATAGTTGGTGGATTAATCAAGTATACATATACACACACACACTCTTGATTTAGTTTGTTTTAGAAAAGATTTTTCTCTTTGACAAAATATCATTTTGGTTTTTGGTATTCAAGTTTATATGTTTTTAACCAAAATCATGTTTAGTGCTTAATGTCAAAAATATAGATATTTCACCATGTTTGTGTAGTGGATCATATCCATACACACTATGCTTCAAAGTTGTTTAAATATCTTGTTTTGTATTTGGTGAAGTTTTGGAAAAACAAGTTTTGAAAAAATCAAGTTTTGGAAAATACTGTTTTTCATTTGAACAAATTTTTCCATATTACAAAATAGTCCAAATCTTTTGTAACATGTCTTGATTCTGTGCAAGCATGTTTGTTTATCAAAGTAAAGTGTTAAAACTTTTTTTGTAGATTTTTTGTGATTTTATGGGATTTTATTTCAATCAAAAAGACCTAGTTTTAAATCCCTGAATTTCAGTTTCCAGGCTTCAGCGGTCGACCGACCGGTCGACCGAGTTCTGAAGTCGGTCGACCGAGCGGTCGACCGACGTGCACAGACGTGCACGCCTAGTTCTATCGACCGACCCGGTCGACCGACCAGGTCGACCGTCCAGAGAGCTCTACTCTCTGGAAAGGCCCCGGTCGACCGACCGGTCGACCGGACAGAGAGACTTGCTCTCTGTATCCTGGTCTCGGTCGACCGACCGGTCGACCGATGGCACAACGGTCTGAAATATGACAGTTGGCCAGTCGATCGGGCGGTCGACCGACAGTTCTTTCAGGCCTCCAATGGCTAGTTTTTGGAGCCCTATAAATTGGGCTATTTGGGGGCTATTTTGATTAAGATTTTTGGAGAGTTTTTAAGCCAGTTTTTCCTATTCTTTTAAGAGGTTTTTCTCCACAAAATTTAGAGCCAATACTTCCAATTAAAAGGAGAGTTTATCAAGAGTGTTTAAAAAGAGATTTCTTGAGTTTTCCTCCACCATTCTCATCCTTATTTTTCTCACACAAACACTTGAGCTATCCATTGCTATATCTACCTAGGGTTTTGTTGTGAGAGTGTTTATTGGCGATCAAAGTGTTTAGATCACCAAGAGATCTTTTCTTGTTTCTTGAGGAGGCGGACGAGTGCATTCGCGGTTGTTTCGAGTTCGTGTGTGAACTCTTTGTTTGAGGTACGGCCTCGGCGAGCTTGTGGGGCTTGCGGTGTGTACGGGCTAGGGAGTCCGAGAGCTTGTAGGTGTTGCGGCACCGAGTGATCCGGTGGGATCGATTATAGTGGAAATCCTTCGTGTGTCGAAGGCGGGGATGTAGAGCAAGTGTGCTCGAACCTCGAAACAAATCCCTTGTGTTTGCGATTGCTCACTCTCTCTCTTTGTCTCTTTGTTTATATCTTGCATGCCTCTATTGCTTTTATATTTATATGCTTGATATACTTGTGTGCTCATATTGATATTCTTACTTGGGGATTATTTGCTAACACTTGTATTTAACCAAGAGAGCTAACTCGGCACCTCAACTCTTACTAGGGGAATCTAGAGGAGTTAGTTCAGAGCCCTTCACGGGGAATTCGGCTACACTCTTGTGTTATACGTGGTGTTTAGTTTAAATAGTTTGGTTAGGTTATAATAGTTTTTAATTCCGCATTATTTGACATTTAGTGACCATTAGATTAACCATCACCTATTCACCCCCATCTAGGTGATCCTACAATTGGTATCAGAGCCAAGTGCTCTGAATTTGGGTCTTACAACCTAGAGTTAAAGATCCTCATTTTTAGGCTAATCACAATATTTGTACACACACCATGGATTTCATGTCACCACCCATGTTTGACATTCTTAACACCCAAATTTGGAAGGTTAAGATGTCTATGTGCCTCAAAGCCCTAGGCATTCATGTTTATCTTGCTACCACTAAAGATTCATATGTTAATAGCAAGAATAATGAGGCTAATGCAAAAGCCCTTAATGTTTTAAAGTCTACCCTAAATGATGATTATTTATCTAGGGTTGTTAATATTGATTCGGCTTTTGTAGCATGGAACATATCACCTCCCTCAGCGAAAAGGATCTATATTATGCGGGGAGCAATTCGGATGTTGGAAGCGACACCTCCAACATGTGCTATATGGTCCAAAGGGATAACCCCCTTGAGGTAACTACCGAATCTGAGGTAGAAGATGTTAACATGTCATATGATGAGCTCACATCTTTTTGTCAACTCCTTCTTGAAAAATATGACATGATTAAGAAAGAAAATAAAAATTTGAAAAAGAAATTTGATTGCATGCATAAGGAAAATGATTCTTTTAAAATAATATTGCATGTTTAGAAAAGGAAAATGAAATTTTGAAAAATGAGAATATTTCCTTAATGTCCAAATTGAATGATTTATGTGAAGGGAATATGTCTTTGAAAAATCAAATTGTTTTGGTGGAAAACAAAAAGAAATTGTTTTGCAAGAAAATAACTCTTTAAAAAGAAAATTTGTTGAAAAAGAAAAAGAAAATGTTTTTCAAAAGAAAAAGAAAAATGATTTTATATCTCACCATGCTATACATGCCCACATTGATCAAAATGAGATAAATATTTTGAAAAATAAAATTGATTGTTTGAGCTCTACCTTGAGCTCTTGTGCATTTAACTACACTAGATTGGAGTCTTTATTTTTAAAGAAACAAACTCCACATTCTCATGCACATCATCATTCTCATCATGCATATGTTGCATGTCATGATCACACCCACACCCATATGCATTCTAAGGTGTACAAATGTACACATTGTGGCCGCAAAGGCCATTTAGCAAAATTTTGTTTTGATAGATTACATCATATTAATTTTGCTAAAAATAAAAATATTTGGGTGCCTTACAATGCTAACCCCCAAGGACCCAAAAGAAACTGGGTACCAAAACCCCCACCTTGTGTTTTTGATGTAGGTGAGGGCTCTCACACGATGTGAGAGGGATGGTGCCTTGATGGTGGATGCACATGGACTTGATGGACACATTTATAGATGCATCGCTATCAAGGAGTTTTGGTGGGACAACCACCATGTTTGGAGATTTGGAGTATAGTTCTTATGGTTTGGTAACTATCTCTAAACTCTTAGTTTATTTACATGCTTGTTCATATATCATATTTTTAGCATGTTCATTTGTTTTATGTGCTTCATGTGGTAAACTAGTTTAAATGTAGTTTTTATCAAAACTTGTTGTTATACATGTACAAATAGTGAACAACAAATTGATTTATATATGTTTGCACTTCATGATCATTTGTACTCACTTTATGCACATGTATAGCCTAGTTTTGATGATTCTCTCATTTACACTTGTTTTGCCTATTTTCATGTTTACTTCATGTATATGCATTTTTATTCAAATCTAATAAATATACATGTATATCCTTTTTGAGTCTCTTGCCTTCATTCAATTACTATTAATAGACTCGCTTTATGTTTGGGATATGTATGCATATTGTTAGATTTAGATAAATCATACATATACCTAGAAGTTTTTTTTAATGAAAAATGAATTTACATTTTGTTTTTGAGCTTCATTGATTATTTTCATGGTAAATGCTAATTACATGATTCTTGTTCACTCACACTCTATTTGTTTGTCATGACTTTGTTTCATGAACACCTTTTTGAGCTTTAATGATTTCGAGTGTCAATTCTTGTGTAATTGGAATGATTTATGAAATACATACGATTTGATTTCATGTTTTTGAAGGATCTTTAACTAGTTTTTAAAAATTAATTTAACTAGTTATTTATTCTTCAATGTTTTATGAGTTATACACATGATCCTATTATTGTTTCAATTGGTATCATTGAATCATTTCAATTGGTATCAATTTGACTCTATTTTTGTATATACTCATATTTTGGTTTCTTATATATGTATGTATCAATTTCAATTGGTATACTCATTTTTCAACATATATATGAGTTGGTTTGTGCTTGAGTTAAAATTGTTTTACATGTTTAAAGCACAAAGTTGTTTATGATAAGAAAATAAATTTTTTTAGAAAAATTCTCAAGATTTGTTTTATTGAGAAAATTCAAAATTTTGTTTTATAAGAAAAATAAAAATTTTTGAGTTGTATTGCCTATATGGAAGAAGAGCTTAACATCTATTCTACATATAAATTCATGTTGAGTGTATTATATATTGAGGAGCTTGACAACTCTTCTTTATGTGGTACACGCGTGTAGGGGAGCTTCACATCTCCTCTTATGCATTACATAATATGTGTTATGTGAATTGGGGCTTGTCATCCCTTCTTCATGTAATGCATATCGCATATAACTATTTATTTATTTGTGTTTACCCCTTCATTAGTTCCTTGTTTCGGACAAAAGGGGGAGAAAAAAATTTGATGATTTTGTTTTACTTCTACCCCTTTGTTGATGATTGACAAAAAGGAGGAGAAAGATTTTGAGTTTATATATGCATATTTGTATTTTTGCATATATTGAGTTCATACATAGCAAATAAACAAATAAGATATGGAATATGTTTGATGCATGCTTTTGTTTAGTATCATGAGTTTTCATTGCATATTTATTTCTTTATTTGAGATGCATGAGTTAAGGGGGAGCTTCTTTGGAGCTCTACTTTAATCCATGCATATATAACTTCATGAGTTTTGTCATCATAAAAAAAGGGGGAGATTGTTGGCCCAAAGGCCCATCACTCTAGTTTTGATGATGATCAACTCATGTAGTTATAGTACTAATGATCTTGTGTTTAATTAGTGACAGATTTATGATCAAGATCTTAGTAGGTGCATAGCTTCAACAAAGGATTTGAAGTCAAGTTTTGGAGTTAGCACGGTTTGATCCAAGAGCCATTGGATCGTGTTTGGACCAAGTCAAGAAGATGAGAAGGCTTCAAGTGAAGACTTCAAGAAGATGAAGACTTGTGTTTAGGTTTATTTTTATAAGATTTTGTTTTTAGATAAAATGTAAATGATAGAATAGTTGGTGTATTGCTCAAGTATACATATACACACACACACTCTCTTGATTTAGTTTGTTTTAGAAAAGATTTTTCTCTTTGATAAAATATCATTTTGGTTTTTGGTATTCAAGTTTATATGTTTTTAACCAAAATCATGTTTAGTGCTTAATGTCAAAAACATAGATATTTCACCATGTTTGTGTAGTGGATCATATCCATACACACTATGCTTCAAAGTTGTTTAAATATCTTGTTTTTGTATTTGGTGAAGTTTTGGAAAAACAAGTTTTGAAAAAATCAAGTTTTGGAAAATACTGTTTTTCATTTGAACAAATTTTTCCATATTACAAAAATAGTCCAAATCTTTTGTAACATGTCTTGATTATGTGCAAGCATGTTTGTTTATCAAAGTAAAGTGTTAAAACTATTTTTGTAGATTTTCTGTGATTTTATGGGATTTTATTTCAATCAAAAAGACCTAGTTTTAAATCCCTGAATTTCAGTTTTCAGGCTTCAGCGGTCGACCGAGTTCTGAAGTCGGTCGACCGAGCGGTCGACCGACGTGCACAGACGTGCACGCGTAGTTCTGGCAGGAGGGCCGGTCGACCGTTCAGAGAGCTCTGCTCTCTGGAAAGGCCCCGATCGATCGACCGGTCGACCGGCCAGAGAGACTTGCTCTCTGTATCCTGGTCTCGGTCGACCGACCGGTCGACCGATGGCACAACGGTCTGAAATATGACAGTTGGCCAGTCGACCGGGCGGTCGACCGACAGTTCTGTCAGGCCTCCAGTGGCTAGTTTTTGGAGCCCTATAAATTGGGCTATTTGGGAGCTGTTTTGATTAAGATTTTTGGAGAGTTTTTAAGCCAGTTTTTCCTATTCTTTTAAAAGGTTTTTCTCCACAAAATTTAGAGCCAATACTTTCAATTAAAAGGAGAGTTTATCAAGAGTGTTTAAAAAGATATTTCTTGAGTTTTCCTCCACCATTCTCATCTTTATTTTTCTCACACAAACACTTGAGCTATCCATTGCTATATCTACCTATAGGGTTTTGTTGTGAGAGTGTTTATTGGTGATCAAAGTGTTTAGATCACCAAGAGATCTTTTCTTGTTTCTTGAGGAGGCGGACGAGTGCGTTCGCAGTTGTTTCGAGTTCGTGTGTGAACTCTTTATTTGAGGTGCGGCCTCGGCGAGCTTGTGGGGCTTGCGGTGTGTACGGGCTAGGGAGTCCGAGAGCTTGTAGGTGTTGCGGCACCGAGTGATCCTGTGGGATCGATTATAGTGGAAATCCTTCGTGTGTTGAAGGCGGGGATGTAGAGCAAGTGTGCTCGAACCTCGAAACAAATCCCTTGTGTTTGCGATTGCTCGCTCTCTCTCTCTATTTGTCTCTTTGTTTATCTTGCATGCCTCAATTGCTTTCATATTTATATGCTTGATATACTTGTGTGCTCATATTGATATTCTTGTTTGGGGATTGTTTGCTAACACTTGTATTTAACCAAGAGAGCCAACGCGGCACCTCAACCCTTAGCTAGGGGAATCTAGAGGAGTTAGTCCAGAGCCCTTCACGGGGAATTCGGCTACACTCTTGTGTTATACGTGGTGTTTAGTTTAAATAGTTTGTTTAGGTCATAATAGTTTTTAATTCCACATTATTTGGCATTTAGTGACCATTAGATTAGCCATCACCTATTCACCCCCTCTCTAGGTGATCCTACATATACAACATTAAAAGCATTAAGTTTATCTTAAATCTATTTGTTGAAAGCACTTGGGTACACCATAAGAATGGGTTGGAGTCAAGCTTCTAAATGCTTACTCACAGAGTGAATCATGACTAGTTTTCCCTCTTGAACTATGTCTGTAGGATCTCCAATCGCTAGGTGAGATTTCCATTAAGCTGACTCGGGATGGTTAGAATTTTAATCTCATTCCCCTTGAAAAGCAGTTTACATGCTCTCCACTCAAACTTTTAATAAGCGAGCCCGCTAGGTTATCCGTTGACGATACAAAGTCAATAAAGATGACTCCATTCGAGAGCAACTGCCTAACGGTATTATATCTATGATGAATGTGTCTAGACTTACAGTTATATAAAGTCTTGTGACCTAGATATCGCTGCTTGATTATCACAGCGAATGCATATGGCGGGCACTAGTTTAGGTACAGTGGTATATCTTCTATGATTGTTGAAGCCATTCTGCTTCTTCTCCAGCCTTATCCAAGACTATAAATTCTGATTCCATTGTGGAACGAGCTATGCAAGTCTGTTTGGAGGATTTTCAAGATACCATTGTGCCTCCGAGAGTAAAAATATATCTGCTAGTTAATTTCGATTTCTCAGAATCTACAATCCAATTTGCATCGTTGTACCCTTCAAATACAAGTGTATATTTTCCATATCTCAAGACATATTCTTTGTTATTATATACATAGCCTACTACTCGTAGTAGAGTAGTCCAATGATCTTCATTAGGATTATTAGTGTATCTACTTAATTTGCTTATAGGGTAAGCAATATCGGGTATAGTACAATTCATTAAATATATGAGACTTCTGATGATTTGAGAATACTCAAACTATCGTATTCCAGTTCATGTATTCTTGCGAAGGTTGATGTGTGGGAGGAAAGAATCTGTGTTCTCTTTTCTCTCATGTTCCTTGAATCTTTTTATCTTCTTATCCACATATGAGATTGAGATAGACTGATTTCATCTGATGTTCTTGTGATTTTAATTTCTAAAATACATTAGCAACCCTCAGATCTTTCATATCGAAATTGTTGGATAGCATTTATTTTGTAGACTTAATAACCTCAATATTAGTCCCAAGTATCAACATGTCGTCTACATAAAGACAAACAATGAAACATACATTTTCAATTATCTTGGTGTAAACATACTTATCACATTCATTAATAGTGAATTCATCTTTGATCATGACATTATCGAATTTCTCATGCCATTGTTTTGGAGTCTGTTTTAGACTATATAAAGATTTGACTAGTTTACACACTTTGTATTCTTAGCTCTACACTATAAATCCTTTAGATTACTCCACATATTTTTTTTCATTTAATTAGCTGTTTTAGAAATGCAGTCTTGACATCCATTTGATGGATATCTAAGTTGTGCAATGCTACAATCTTAATTAACAACCGAATGAACGTTATTCTTGTTACTGACGAATAAGTATCGAAGTAGTTAAGTCCTTTTTATCGATAACCCTTAGCTACTAACCTAACCTTGTATTTATCGATAGATCCATCAGGTTTTAATTTTCTTTTAAAAATTCACTTACTCCCGATTGGTTTACTGCCAGGAGGCAAGCTTGCCAAATTTTAAGTATAGCTGCTTAGGATGGATTCTATTTCGCTATTTACAGCTTCTTTTTATATTTGTGCTTCTGGGGTAGACATAGCTTCCTTAAATATTTGAGGCTCACCTTCAAGCGCATATGCCTCGAAGTCTGGACCGAAAGATTTTGAGATTCTTGATCTCTGACTTCTTCTTAGTTCAATTTCTACATTAACTGTTGATTCATTGGATCCTTCGTCTCTGAATGCCATTCATGTATTCTTTTCTCGGAAGTCGTATCTTATTCTCGTTTGTACAGAAAAATGTCTTCAAAGAGCACATCATCTCTGGAGTCGATAATCATGTTTACATGAATATTGGCTATTTTTGATTTGTGTACCAGAAACCTATAGAAACTGCTATTCAAGGGATAACTTATGAAAATGCAGTCCATTATTTTTTATCCCAACCTAGTCTTTTTAGGTAGTGGTGTCAGTACCTTTGCAAGACACCCCCACATTTGGCGGCAATGGTTGGAAGACGTGAAAGTACACCTAGAGGGGGCTGAACAAGTGTACGACTAATCTAGTGACAAATAATACGGAATATAAAAACTAATTGCAACACACTTAGTGTAACCAAAAAGTGTAGCCAAATTCTCGGTGAAGGGCTCTGGACTAACTCCTCTTGATTCCTCTGAATAAGAGTTGAGGTGCTATATGAAGCTCTCTTGGTTAACACAAGTATGGCACACAAACAAACCAAGCAACATGTATATGATATGAACAATATGAATCAATGCACAATATGAGAGAGAGTTAGAGAAAGTAGAGCAAACGCAAACACAAAGATATGTTTCGAGATTCAAGCACCCAGCTCTACGTCCCCGCCTTCACACAGAAGGATTTCTACTAACTCGTCCACACAGGACTTCCCACACAGGGAACCTCCACTGAGGATTTGGGCAAATACAATTTGGGAGTACACAACTCCTCTCTCAACCAATACAACCTCTCACTAGAGGCTAGGCACAAAGCCAAAACAAAATTAACCTCACAAATGAGGGATAGGCACAAAGCCAAACAACAATCACCTCACACTTGAGGGATAAGGCACAAAGCCATCACTCGAATAATCACCTCTTCACTAAGAGGGATATCAACACAATCACCTCTCACTAGAGGAATATCACAAAGAATGGAGAGTTACAACACTTGGTGGTCTCTCTCAACCACAAACCAATTTTCTCACTAAAACAAGAACCTATAGATAGGATAGATATGATAAGCTCAAGTGTGAGAAAATAAAGTATTTTGAACAAAGAAAATCACTTGGGAAAATCTCCAAATAGATATAGAAATTTAGATCAAAAACCAATTCCAAAAGACTCTATTTTCTTTGAAATTCCAACACTTTAAAACAAATACAGAATGATCTTTTAAACCCAAAAACTCTTTTGAAAACTTACTGTTTAACACTTGTAAAGGTGAAAAAAATTGCTCCCTAAAAAAACTTGTTACAAAACAGCTCAAATATGGGGTATTTATAGCCCCATAACAATCTGCCATTAGCAGCAGGCAAAGGGCAAAATTGCCCTTCCGGTCGACCGGCCAACAGTTAAATTTATGACCGTTGAGCCCACCGGTCGACCTCCCGATCGACTGGGCCTGGATCCAGAGAGCAACTGCTCTCTGGCCGGTCGATCGCTCGATCGACCGGAGTTGGATACAGAGAGCAGAGCTTTCTGCCGGTCGACCGGGGCCATTTCCAGAGAGCAGAGCTCTCTGGACGGTCGACCGCCCGGTCGACCGGCCCACAAGCTCAAGCTGGCGTGCATGCTTATGCATGTCGGTCGACCGGACCGGTCGACCGACTTCTGTAGCGATCGACCTTCTGGTCGACCGGTAGAAGGCCAGTCCAGCTAATTTGGGATTTGAAAACTTGGCTATTTAACTTCAAATAAATCCCATAAAATCGCATAAATTTCACAAAAATAAGTTCTTATTATATTTTTCAAATACAAATATGTGTGATAAAAATTCAACACATATATTAAACAATTTGAACCATTTTTGTGATATTGAAATTTTGCCTTAAACCAAAATCCGTATTTTCCAAAACTTGAATTTTGAAATGGAAATCCGATTTTTCCAAAACACATGTAAATACAAAAACATGATATTTAAACAACTTTAAAGTATATTATATATGGATAGAATCTAATATATATATAAAGATTTATATTTATATTTTTGACATGAAATCCAATATTGGTTAAACTTTAAACCAAAAATCAATAAACTTAAACAAGTGTATGTGTGTGTGTATTGTGAACTTGAGCATATCAACACTATCTAATCTTTACAATGATCTAAATAAAATCTTAACTAAATACAAACCGAAGTCTTCTTGTCTCCAAGCCGACTCGATCCAAACGCGATTCACCGAGCTTGACTCCAACCGAGTGCTAGATGCAATCTTGATGCTCGAGCTCTTGAATCATCATGTGAAAGCTCCAAAACACCTTTGATGAAGCTAATCACCTTCTAATATCTTGATCAAATATCTGAAACTAAATATCACAAGATTATTAGTAAACTATAACTACATGAGTTAATCATCATCAAACTAGAGTGAAGGGCCTCTGAGCCAATAATCTCCCCCTTTTTGATGATGACAAAACTCATAGAGTTATATATGCATGGATTAAAGTTAAGCTTCAAAGAAGCTCCCCCTTAACTCATGCATAGTAATAAACAATAAAGATATACAATGAATGCTCAACATAAATATGCATAAACATGCATAAAATAAAGAAATGATCATTGATATCAATGAAATAAATATGCTCTTGTTACCAATTTTAAAATAAAAATGTTCTTAAAAAAATGTTGCTCTTAATACCAACAAATGTTCTTGATACCAATAAAAGATGCTCTTGATACCAATGGTAAGAGATAACAAGCAAATTTAAATAAACATGCTTATGAAACATGAAGTAAACATGCATATATAAAACTCCAAAATATCTCTCCCCCTTTTTGTCAATTCATCAACAAAGGGGTACAAACAATAAAAGGTATAAATAATATTTTTCTCCCTTTTTACATAAACCAAACAATAAAGGTATATATGTATAGAGAAGATGTTAAGCTTCCCTTGCATATAAGCAATACAAATCAAAACTTTATGATACCAATTGAAAGATATATCAATTTACTATGAAGGTATACATCGAAACATCATGATACCAATTTATGATACCAATTGAAAATAAACAAAACATTTTGAAGAAACTAACAAAAATTTTGATACCAATAGAAACTGAAACATGATACCAATTAAAAAACATAAATCAATCTTTTTGGTTAAACATTAAAATCATTTTACAATAGAGATACCAAATAGAGAATAATATCAATTTAATATTCTTGAAACTAATATTGAAAAATGAAACATATACCAATTGAAAATAATTTTTCATTAGGAGCATAGAAAACCACATGAAAACTAAGATATTAATTTTTTAACATAAAGAGTGGGAGTAAGATACCAATTGTGAACAAAACTGATTGAAAGGCAAAACAAGAATTTTTCTCCCCCTTATGAAATACTCATGAAAATGATGCATAAGCTTGTATAAGATACCAATTGAAAAATAATTGTCATTAAGGATTAAATCAAACTTAGCATAACAAAATTTGTGCTTAAAAGATATAGAGATATAGGAAGCACAATCAAAACACATATATATGTATGAAAATGTAAATACCAATCGAAATTGATACTATTTGAAGTTTGAAGCGTACATATATAGAAACAAATGAGTATACAAAATAAATATCAATTGTGATACCAATTGAAAACACAAAGAGAATCAAGTGTATAACTCATAATGACCACCCTATTCATGCACATGTTAAAATAATTTTCAATTTGAGCATACAAGGCATGGTCGCCCATCCAACCGCCCTTCGATGGAGGGGTTTTCAAAAATAAGTTTGAAAATAATTTTAGCATAAGTTTGAAAACTCTTCCAAAATGAAGAAATACGCACTTAATTTTATGATAAATTTGAAAACTAATACGAAATCCTTCAAGTAAGAAATAAAATAAGAATATATTCCATGAAACTTGAAAATCACACAATCATCAACACTCAACTAGCAATAAAGCACATATAAGACTCATGAAAGACATGAGAAAACTAGAATGATGTGAGTTATAAGTATTATGTGAAAAGTATAGTCATGAAAATGGGAAATAAGGCTCATATGAAATTCCTTTTCAAAAATATGAAAATCATCAAAATTTAATTTTTATCAAAACAATGATAACTCCAAGGCATATGTATGTTTTGTTAAAACTAAAGGCATACATACATATTCAAACACAATTAAGTCTATAAAGAGATTTTACATGAAAGGCAAATGACTCAAGGTTATACATGTATATCCAATATTTTTGGCAAAATTAACATATACATGGAGTTAAATACATATTAATGAAAACATGTACAAAATAGGGAATACAAGTCAAAATGTATGAATCATCAAAACTAGGCTTTACTAGTACATCTAATGGGTACAAATGAGCAATCAAGTACAAGCATATAATAATCAATTTGTGCCTCATTAGTTGTACAAGCATATGCATAAGTTTTAATGAAAAATTACATCTAAATATGTAATCAAATCATGAAGCATAAAAACAAAACATAAATCAATAAGATCATTATGTAAATACACATGTTTTAGATCTATGATATACACAATAGTTAAACTAAAGTGAGAACACAAAAATATAAGTCCATATAAACATGGGTGGATCTCAAATACTAATCATGTATATTACAATTCCAATTTTCATGGCATTTAACATAACAATCAAAACATGCTAAAAATCAATGATATGAAAGCATGTAAACTAAATGGGAGTTTAGAAATTGTTACCAAAACCATGAGGGCAAATCTCTAGGCTTTAAACCAAGGTGGTCCTCCCACCAAACTCTCCTTAAAGTGATGCATCCAAAATAATCACCGTTTTGCTCGGAACGCATCCACCTCAAGGCACCAACACTCTCACGTCAAGTGAGAGCCCACACCTACATAAAAAATAGGAGTAGATTTTAGTACCCATACTTTTTTAGGTCCATGGGAGTTAGCTCCTTTCCTAACCCAAACAAATTTATTTGCAAAATTTGAATCACTAATTCTACAAAGCAAAATTTTGCAAGGTGGCCCTTACGTCCACAATGTGTACAAGTGTACACATGAGTATACATAGTGTTATGAGTGTGAACGTGAGGAGCATGCATATGCCATGGTTTGTGTGCATGCATATTTTGAACTTGTTTCTTTCGAAACATAGATTCCAACCGTGTGTGGTTCATGACACATTAGCTCAAAGTGGAACCCAAACAATCAACACTTTTCTTCAATATACAAATATCATTTTTAATACTTGAAGATAAAGTGGAGCATGCAATAGGTATACTAGATGGTGAAGCTATACTAGCATAGCAAATATGAGATGATAATTTATTTTTAAAGATTTATTTTCTTTTGAAACACAATCCAAATCCTTTGAAATTAAAGCAATTTTTTTTTTGTTTTAAGGATTCATTTTCTTTATAACAAAATCAAGTTTTAAAGTTAAAGCCTCATTTTTCTTCAAAACAATTTCACAATCATTTTTTTAGTTTTCAAAATTTTATTTTCATTAAGTGCAAGTTCAAGTTGGGATTTCAATGAGTCACATTCATTTGAAATTTCAACTTTTTCTTGCAATGTGAAATTAAGTTTTGAAATTAAGTCCTTACTTTCTTTATTAAGTTCAAAACTTTTCTTTTTCAAAACTTTATATTTTTCTAAAAAAATTTCACAAACAACGGAAAGTTCTTCATTTAAAGCATCGGCGTCAACATAATCATCCCCGGAAGAACTAGCACAATCATCTAGTTGAGTTTTCGAGTTTACCTTAATAGAGTCATTCCCTTGGACCATGTAGCAAGCTTGTTCGGATTCTCCACTAGATTCCTTCTGCATAATATTTGGCGTTTGAAGCTTTGGAGAGGTCAAAGTGTCCCACATTGCAAAAGCGGAATCACAATGAGAAACCATACACAAATATTCTTTGTTAAGAGTGCTCCTAAGTGCCGTTAGGGCTTGTGCATTGGCCTCTATATGCTTGCTATTATCAAGATAGGATTTCTAGGTAGCGGCAAGGAAAACATGCAAACCTATGGTCTTGAGATACATATGAAGGTACACCTAGAGGGGGGGTGAATAGGTGTACGGCTAATCTAATGAACTAAATGCAATCAACACTTAATGCAACCAACGAGTGTAGCCGAATTCCCGGTGAAGGGCTCTAGACTAACTTCTCTTGATTCCTCTGAATAAGAGTTGAGGCGCTATATGAAGCTCTCGTGGTTAAGCACAAGTGAGGCACACAAACACACAAGCATGTATATGATATGACAAAGTAAAGCAATGCACAAAGTAGAGAGAGAGAGAGTAAGAGTCAATGAATCAAATGCAAACAACGAGATTTGTTTCGAAGTTCGAGCACCCAGCTCTACGTCCCCGCCTTCACCTAGAAGGATTTTGAATCCACTAGCTTGTCCACACAGGACTCCCACACAGGGAACCTCCACCGAGAATTTGGGGCAACAACAACCGGGAGTACACAACTCCTCTCTTTACAAACACAATCTCTTACTAGAGGCTAGGCACAAAGCCACCACAATATCCACCTCACAAATGAGGGATAAGTACAAAGCCAAACAAGGATCACCTCACACTTGAGAGATACAACCCAATTGCACAACCTCCTCTACACTAAGAGGGAAAGGCACAAAGCCAAGCAATGATAAGGGTTTACAACTTGGTGGTATATCTCAATCACAAACCAATCTTCCCACAAATAAAAGATCCTATAGATAGGATAGAATGATATAGCTCAAGTGTGGAAAACAAGAGTTTGGAAATCAAAAACTCAAAGAAAAACTTTAGGGAAAACTTTAGATAGAATTGAAAGTGAAGATCAAAACAATTCCCAAAGAATTTTCTTTTCAAATTATTTTCTAACCCTTTTAAAAAGAAGATGAAAATCAAATCTTTAAGCACTAAAAACTCTTTAAAAACTTGCTGGAAGATGTAAATTTTTGCTCAAAAATTCTTAGAGAAAACCTCTCTCAAATGGGGTTTTTATAGCCTCTTTTAAAAACTAGCCGTTGCAGCCAAAAATGGTCAGAATTGACCATCCGGTCGACCGCCCGGTCGACCGGCCAACGGTCTAAATTTGACCGTTAGCGACTGTTGGTCGACCGCCCGGTCGACCGCATCCAGAAACAAAGAGCAACAGCTCTCTGGCTGGTCGATCGACCGGTCGATCGCGCCTAGAACCAGAGAGCAACGGCTCTCTGGCTGATCGACCGCCTGGTCGACCGGAACAACCCGAGAGTGGGTTGCTTTCAGTCGGTCGACCGGCCCAAGGGGCTGGCTGCGTGCACGTTTGTGTGCACGTCCGGTCGACCGCTCCGGTCGACCGGTTCCTGATCCGATCGACCGTGCGGTCGACTGCCAGAGCCTGGCAGGCAACAAATCAGGACTGAAAACTTGGGTATTTTAATTCCAATAAATTCCCATAAAATCTCTAAAAATTTACAAAAATAAGTTCAGTATAATATTTTGATATACAAACTTGTGTGAAAAATTTCAACACAAATTTTAAACTTTTTGAACCATTTTTATGACTTACAAATTTTTGCCGAAAATCAAAATCCGTATTTTCTAAAACTTAGATTTTGAATTGAAAATACGTTTTGTCCAAAACTCATCCAAATACAAAAACATGATACTTAAACACTTTGAAGCATGTTGCATATGGATATAATCCAATATACAAGAAATAAATATATATCAATGTTTTTGACTTTAATTACAAAAATACGTTTTGTTAAAACACAAAACTCCAAACACATGAATAGGCATATCAAAATAAGTTTGTCCGAGTCTATGAAGCATACATGTATATAGAACAATTCTAATATACATTAAACCATGTAAACTTGTTTTCAATCTATCTATTCATGAAAACCAAGATCGGTTAAACCAAAATCGAAAATCAAAACATGAAACGTGTGTGTGTTGTGAACTTGAGCATATCACACTATCTAGTTTTACACATGGATCTAAAATAAAAACTAAACAATGTACCGAGTCTTCTTGACGAACTCCGTCTTCAAGTCGACTCGATCCAAAGCGTGATCCACCGAGCTAGACTCCAACGAGTGCTATATATTGTCTTTGACGCTCGGGCTCTTGAATCACCTTGTAAAAACTTTCAAAACATCTTTGTTAAAGCTAATCACCTACTAATATCTTGATTAAAGATCTGAAACTAAACATCACAAGATTATTAGTAAACATAACTACATGAGTTAATCATCATCAAAACTAGAGTGGAAGGCCTCTGGGCTAACAATCTCCCCCTTTTTGATAATGACAAAACTCATGGAGTTATATATGCATGGATTAAAGTTAAGCTTCAAAGAAGCTCCCTCTTAACTCATACATAGCAATAAATAATAAAATGTATGCAATGCATATTAAATATGAAAATGCATAAATATGCATAAAACAAGCTCTTGACACCAAAATAGCTCTTGATACCAAACATAAAACACAATACATAAAACAAATGTTCTTGATATCAAACAAGAAATGCACCAACATACATATAAACTCATATTCTTCTCCCCCTTTTTGTCAATCATCAACAAAGGGGTCAAAGACAAACCAATAAAAAACATATTCTTCTTTTTGTTCAAATCAAAAAAACAATATGATACCAATTAAAAAATATATCAATGTTGAAAATAAATCTTGAAGAAACCAATCAAAATTTTGATACCAAAAATGAAAATATCTATATATCTTTCATTACAAATTCTTACTTGATACCAATTGAAAGTAAACAAATAAGCATTTTGATACCAATTGTAAGTATTTTTCATATGATATCAAATTAAAATCAATATTAATTTTTCTATTATTTTTCATCATAAAGTATGGGAGTGGAAATCAAAGGTAAACAAAATACCAATTGAAAGATAAAAAACGAATTTTCTCCCCCTTTATGAAATACCAAAAGAAATGATGCATAAGCTTGTATAAGTACCAATTGAAAACTAATCAATTGAAATATGATATGCATTAAAAATCAAGCTTAGCATACCCAAAATTTGTGATATCCTTGAGCACAAATTAAACATATATGAGTATACAAAAAGAATGTCAATATTAATACCAATTGCAACGATCCAATGATACCAATTGAAAAAATAATAAGATCAAGTGTATAACTCATATTATCTACCACCCATTTCATGCACATGTTTAAAAGGATTTTCAATAATAAGCATAAAAGGCATGGTCGCCCAACCAGCCGCCCTTAAATGGTTAGGGGTTTTCAAAAATAGGTTTGAAAATAGAGTATGTTTGAAAAACTCTACCATATGAAGAATACCGCAACTAGTTATATGAGAAATTTGTAAACTAGTACGAAATCCTTCAAGTAAAGAATAAAACAAAAATATTTTTCATGAAACATGAAATTCACATGATAGCCAACACTCAAAGTCAATGAAGCATGAATATGACTCATGAAAATAAAGCATGAGTAAACAAGAAAGGTGAGTGTACAAATAAAATGTGAAGAACATAATCATGAAAGGTAGGCAATAAGCTCAATTGAAATTCCTTTAAATATGAAAATCATTCAAAATTAAAATAATTTATACTTCAAGGCATATGTATGTTTTGACAAAGCAATAAGTATACATACATATCCCTAAACACAATTGAGTCCATAATAAAGATTTGCATGAAAAATAAATGACTCAAGGGGTATACATGTATATCTTAAGGTTTGACAAAATAGACATATACATGAAGTGAAAACACATGATCATAAAACATGTCCAAGATGGGGAATACAAGTTAAAATGCATGAATCATCAAAACTAGGCTATACTAGTACATCTAATAAGTACAAATGAGCGTTCAAGCACAAACATGTAATAATCTATTTGTGGCTCATTAGTTGTACAAGTATATATCCAAGTCTTAATGAAACTAACATTCAAACATGTAATCAAATCATGAAGCATAGAAATCAAAACAAAAACTCATAAACATACATATGATCATTATGACAAATGCATATGCATTAGGTCTATGATATACATAATAGCTAAACAATGGTGAGAACACATTAAATATGGGTCCATATAAACATGGGTGATCTCAAATGCTATAAATGCATGTCAATGATCTAATAATCATAGCATTTAACATACTAATTAAAACATGCTAAAGCTCAATAATGTGGAAAACATGTAAATATAAACGGGAGTTAGAGATCGTTACCAAAACCGATGAAGGCACCTCTCTAGTTCTCCAAACCAAGGTGGTCCTCCCACCAAACTCCCCTTGAAAGTGATGCATCCAAATAGTTCTCCTTAAGCTCAGAACGCATCCACTTCAAGGCACCATCACTCTCACGTCATGCAAGAATCCACACCTACATCAAATATAATAGGGGTGGTCTTTGGTACCCACACTCTTTTGGGTCCATGGGGGTTAGTTCCTTTCCTAACCCAAATAAATTTATTTGCTAAATTAGAATCATTTATACGATCATAACAGAATTTAGCAAGGTGGCCCTTACGTCCACAATGTGTACAAGTGTACACATGAGCATACATCGTGTGATGAGTGTGTACGTGAGGAGCATGTGTATGCCGTGGTTTGTGTGCATGCAAAGATGGAACTTGTTTCTTGCGAAACATGAATTCCAAACGTGTGTGGTTCATAGCACAATGGCTCAAAGTGGAGCCCAAACATTTCATATTCTTCTTTAACAAATTTATATCATTTACAATTATAGAAGAAGTGGAGCATGCAATAGGTGAGTTAGAATGTGAAACTACACTAGCATGACAAACATGAGAATCCACATCATTTTGCAAAGAAATATTTTTCTTTAAACAATCTTTTAATTCTTGTGAAATCAAATTTATTTTATTTTTCAAAGAATTATTCTCTTTTAATACAAACTCAAATTTTGAAGTTAAATCCTCATTTTTCTTCAAAATATATTCACAATCATTTTTAGTTTTCAAAATTTTGTTTTCATTAAGTGCAAGATCAAGTTGTGATTTAAGTGAGTCACTTTCACTTGAAATCTCATCCCTTTCTTGCAAAACATTTTCAAATTTAGAAGATAAATTTTTATTTTCT
This sequence comes from Agave tequilana, assembly GCA_038442645.1. Lineage (NCBI taxonomy): Eukaryota > Viridiplantae > Streptophyta > Magnoliopsida > Asparagales > Asparagaceae > Agave > Agave tequilana. The sequence continues at coordinate 362,839 of JAVJIF010000936.1, forward strand.
TCTTTTAAAATAAGATTATCCTTTTTCAAAAGTTTGTATTTAGAAATCAAATTTTCACAATTTTTAGCAAGTTCATCATTTATGGCTTGTGCCTTTAAACACTCATTGCAATATGAACTAGTGCTAGCATCTAGTTGAGATTCCGTATGTACCTCAAGGGAGTCATTCCCTTGGACCATGAAGCAACGTTCATCAGACTTGTCTCTTCTAGATCTTCTCATCTTATCGATAATCTTTGGTAGCTCGGGAGAAGTTAAAATGCTTTATACTGCAAAAGCAGACTCATAGTGAGAAAACACATGTAAATAATCTTTATGTAGAGATGCTCTAAGTGCCTTTAGGGCTATTGCATTGGCCTCAATATGCTTGCTATCACTAAGGTAGGATTCCTTGGTAATGGCAAGGTGAACTTTATATCCTAGGGCTTTCAAATGACAACTCATCATAACCTTCCATATCTAGTCTAGAGAAATCAAACATGGGAGGACTATCCATGAGTGCAAACTATATGTGTGCAAATGAAGATTAGCAAACCAAGATCACACTCCTAGGTGGTTAAACTTAATTATCAGGAGCGTAGGCTCTGATACCAATTGAAGGTACACCTAGAGGGGGTGAATAGGTATACGGCTAATCTAGTGAATTAAATACGGAAATTAAAACTTAATTGCAATCAACACTTAATGCAACCAATAAGTGTAGCCGAATTCCCGGTGAAGGGCTCTGGACTAACTCCTCTTGATTCCTCTGAATAAGAGTTGAGGCGCTATATGAAGCTCTCGTGGTTAAGCACAAGTGAGGCACACAAACACACAAGCATGTATATGATATGGCAAAGTAAAGCAATGCACAAAGTAAAGAGAGAGAGAGAGAGTAAGAGTCAATGGATCAAACACAAACAACGAGATTTGTTTCGAGGTTCGAGCACCCAGCTTTACGTCCCCGCCTTCACCCAGAAGGATTTCAAATCCACTAGCTTGTCCACACAGGACTCCCACACAGGGAACCTCCACCGAGGATTTGGGGAAACAACAACCGGGAGTACACAACTCCTCTCTTTACAAACACAATCTCTCACTAGAGGCTAGGCACAAAGCCACCACAATATCCACCTCACAAATGAGGGATAAGCACAAAGCCAAATAAGGATCACCTCACACTTGAGGGTACAACGCAATTGCACAACCTCCTCTACACTAAGAGGGAAAGGCACAAAGCCAAGCAATGATAAAGGTTTACAACTTGGTGGTGTATCTCAACCACAAACCAATCTTCCCACAAATAAAAAATCCTATAGATAGGATAGAATGATATAGCTCAAGTGTGGAAAACAAGAGTTTGGAAATCAAAAACTCAAATAAAAATTCTAAGAAAAACTTTAGATAGAATTGAAAGTGAAGATCAAAAAATTCCCAAAGAATTTTCTTTTCAAATTATTTTCCAACCCTTTTAAAAACAAGATGAAAATCAAATCTTTAAGCACTAAAAACTCTTTAAAAACTTGCTGGAAGATGTAAATTTTTGCTCTGAAAATTATTAGAGAAAACCTCTCTCAAATGGGGTTTTTATAGGCTCTTTTAAAAACTAGCCGTTGCAGCCAAAAATGGTCAGAATTGACCATCCGGTTGACCGCCCGGTCGACTGACCAACGGTCTAAATTTGACCATTAGCGACTGTCGGTCGACCGCCCGGTCGACCGCGCCCAGAACCAGAAAGCAACGGCTCTCTGGCTGGTCGACCGCCCGGTTGACCGGAACAACCCGAGAGTGGGTTGCTTTCAGTCGGTCGACCGCTCGGTCGATCGGCCCAAGGGGCTGGCTGCGTGCACGTTTGTGTGCACGTCCGGACGACCACTCCGGTCGACCGGCTCCTGGTCCGGTCGATCGTGCGGTCGACTGCCAGAGCCTGGCAACAAATCAAGACTGAAAACTTGGGTATTTTAATTCCAATAAATTCCCATAAAATCTCTAAAAATCCACAAAAATAAGTTCAGTATAATACTTTGATATACAAACTTGTGTGAAAAATTTTAACACAAATTTCAAACTTTTTGAACAATATTTATGACTTACAAATTTTTACCGAAAACCAAAATTCGTATTTTCTAAAACTTAGATTTTTGAATTGAAAATACGTTTTGTCCAGAACTCATCCAAATACAAAAATATGATACTTAAACACTTTGAAGCATGTTGCATATGGATATAATCCAATATACAAGAAATAGATATATATCAATGTTTTTGACTTTAATTACAAAAATACGTTTTGTTAAAACACAAAACTCCAAACACATGAATAGGCATATCAAAATAAGTTTGTCTGAGTCTATGAAGCATACATGTATATAGAACAATTCTAATATACATTAAACCATATAAACTTGTTTTGAATCTATATATTCATGAAAACCAAGATCGGTTAAACCAAAACCGAAAACCAAAACATGAAACGTGTGTGTGTTGTGAACTTGAGCATATCACACTATCTAGTCTTTACACATGGATTTAAAACAAAAACTAAACTATGTACCGAGGTCTTCTTGACGAACTCCGTCTTCAAGTCGACTCGATCCAAACCGTAATCCACCGAGCTAGACTCCAACGAGTGCTATATATGATCTTTGACGCTCGGGCTCTTGAATCACCTTGTGAAAGCTTCCAAAACATCTTTGTTGAAGCTAATCACCTACTAATATCTTGGTTAAAGATCTGAAACTAAACATCACAAGATTATTAGTAAACATAACTACATGAGTTAATCATCATCAAAACTAGAGTGGAAGGCCTCTGGGCCAACAACATACTCATCTTAATCTACCATACGTCGATGTTAGAAACATCAAATATAGGAGGGGTCATGAAATCCATAAGTGTAAACAATATGTGTGCAAATGCAAATGTAGATTAGTAAACCAAGATCTCACTCCTAGGTGGTTAAACCTAATATCAGGAGTATAGGCTCTGATACCAATTAAAAATACACCTAGAGGAGGGGTGAATAGGTGTACGACTAATTTAGTGACAAATAATACGGAATATAGAAACTAATTGCAACACACTTAGTGTAACCAAAGAGTGTAATCGAATTCCTGGTGAAGGGCTCTGGACTAACTCCTCTTGATTCCTCTGAATAAGAGTTGAGATGCTATATGAAGCTCTCTTGGTTAACACAAGTATGGCACACAAACAAACCAAGCATGTATATGATATGAATAATATGAATCAATACACAATATAAGAGAGAGAGAGAGTTAGAGAAAGTGGATCAAACGCAAACACAAAGATATGTTTCGAGGTTCGAGCACCCAGCTCTACGTCCCCGCCTTCACACAGAAAGATTTTCACTAACTCGTCCACACAGACTTCCCACACATGGAACCTCCACTGAGAATTTGGGCAAATACAATTTGGAAGTACACAACTCCTCTCTAAACTAATACAACCTCTCACTAGAGGCTAGGCACAAAGCCAACACAAGATCAACCTCACAAATGAGGGATAGGCACAAAGCCAAATAACAATCACCTCACACTTGAGGGATAAGGCACAAAGCCACCACTCCAATAATCACCTCTTCACTAAGAGCGATATCAGCACAATCACCTCTCACTAGAGGGACATCACAAAGAATGGAGGGTTATAACACTTGGTGGTCTCTCTCAACCACAGACCAATTTCTCACTAAACAAGATCCTATAGATAGGATAGATATGATAAACTCAAGTGTGAGAAAATAAAGTGTTTTGAACATAGAAAATCACTTGAGAAAATCTCCAAATAGATATTAGATCAAAAACCAATTCCCAAAAGACACTATTTTTTTTTTTTTGAGATTCTAACACTTTAAAACAAATAAAGAATGATCTTTTAAACCTAAAAACTCTTTTAAAAACTTGCTGTTAAACACTTGTAAAGGTGGGAAAAATTGCTCTCTAAAAAAACTTGTTACAAAATAGCTCAAATATGGGGTATTTATAGCCCCATAACAATCTGCCCGTTGGCAGCAGGGAAAGGGCAAAATTTCCCTTCCGGTCGACCGGCCGGTCGACCAGCCAACGGTCAAATTTATGACTGTTGAGCCTACAGGTCGACCGTACGGTCGACCGGCCTGGATCCAGAGAGCAACGACTCTCTGGCCGGTTGACCACTCGGTCAACTGGAGCTGGATACAGAGAGCAGAGCTCTCTGTCGATCGACCGGCTGGTCGACCGGGGCCATTTTCAGAGAGCAGAGCTCTCTGGACGGTCGACCGCCCGGTCAACCTGCCCACCAGCTCAAGCTGGCGTGCACGCTTGTGCACGTCGGTCGACCGGACCGGTCAACCGACTTCTGCAGCGGTCGACCGTCCGGTCGACCGGCAGAAGGCCAGTCCAGCTAATTTGGGATTTGAAAACTTGGCTATTTAACTTCAAATAAATCCCATAAAATCACATAAATTTCACAAAAATAAGTTCTTATTATATATTTGAAATACAAATATGTGTGATAAAAATTCAACACATATATTAAACAATTTGAACCATTTTTGTGATATTGAAATTTTGCCTTAAACCAAAATCCTTATTTTTCAAAACTTGAATTTTTAAAATGGAAATCCGATTTTTCCAAAACACATGTAAATACAAAAACATGATATTTAAACAACTTTGAAGCATATTGTATATGGATAGAATCCAATATACATATAAGATTTATATCTATGTTTTTGACATGAAATCCAATATTGATTAAACCGAAAACCAAAAATCAATAAACTTAAACAAGTGTGTGTGTGTGTGTGTGTGTGTGTGTGTGTGTGTGTGTGAACTTGAGCATATCAACACTATCTAATCTTTACAATGATCTAAACAAAATCTTAACTAAAAACAAACCGAAGTCTTCTTGTCTCTAAGCTGACTCGATCCAAACGCGATTCACCGAGCTTGACACCAACCGAGTGCTAGATGCGATCTTGATGCTCGAGCTCTTGAATCATCATGCGAAAGCTTCAAAACACCTTTGTTGAAGCTAATCACCTACTAATATCTTGATCAAATATCTGAAATTAAATATCACAAGATTATTAGTAAACTATAACTACATGAGTTAATCATCATCAAAACTAGAGTGAAGGGCCTTTGGGCCAACAAGACGCTCTTCCATGCCTTCGCTCAAATAGTATATGACCAACTTTCTTGTGGGGTACTCTATTTAGAATATAATTTGCGATTAACAGAGCTTCCCCCAGTTCTGTGTTGCTCCAGAACTTACGAGCATGAAATTGACTATCTCCTTCAAAGTTCTGTTCTTTTGTTCAGCAATCACATTCTGCTGAGGAGTATATGATGTTGTAGTTTGATGAACATACTAAATTTAGCACGTAACTCACAAAATTTATTTGATTCATATTCTCTGCCTCAATCGGATTTTAGAATCTTTATATTCTTGTTGAGTTGATTCTCAACATCGGCTTTATTGTTATATACATACTCATTGCCTCATCCTTATTGTTTAGAAGATACACCTAATAATATCTTGTATAATCATCAATACAAGAAATAAAAATACTTTTCACATCTCTTGTTGGCGCAAGCTTCAAGTCACACAAATCGCTGTGAATTAACTCTAAAGGTTCTATATTTCGATCAATTAAGTGAAATGAGTGCAAACTTGGCCTCAACACATATAACACTTGCGAATTTCTTCCAAGTTGAGTTTAGAAATATATTCTAAATTAGATAAGTTCTATAAAAACTTGTAATTTACATGCCCTAATCTAGCATGCCATAAACTAGGAGACTCAAACAAATAAACAGAACACTTTCCTTTATTTATGAGTTTTTGATATAGATACACGAACTTTTTGTTCACAACAGCAACATTGGCCTTAAAAGGGTCATCAACAAATAACTCTTGCCCACATACATCACATTCTTAGTAAGTACAAATTTATCAGATTCAAAAATCATTCTAAAACTTTTCTTACTAAGAATTGATCCGAAGATCAGGTTCTTGCCGATATCTGTAACATGCAGCCCATCGTTTAAAGTAAGTTCCTTCCCAGATGTCCATTTCAGTATGACTTTTTCCTTTCCCTCAATCTTAGAGACGACGGAGTTGCCCATGAACAGTTGCTCATCATGCTCCCGTTTTTGATATTCAATGAATAGTATTTTTTTAGAGCAGATGTGCCAAGTAGCTCTAGTGTCTACTCACCAATCCTTATTGTTAGTTGTCAGATTTACTTCTGACACCACAACTGATAGGCTTGGTGATGCATGGTCAGTCAGGTTTGTCTGTGGCTAGTCTTTCTTGTTCTTTTTGGGATGACTATGACATTCATTCGCCTTGTGTCCCTCCTTATTATGGATGTAGCAAGTTCTTTGAAGTGCTTGTTCTTGCCTTCTTAGTCCTTGCCTTTGTACCCTGACAGTCTTCTTCTGCTTCAAGCCCTTGAAAGTAGACGCTTTCCCGTTTGAGTCTTCGATTATATTTGCCTAGGCCTTATAGGAGTTCTTGATACTCCTCTTCTCGGATTGTCAGTTGTCTTCCTCAATTCTAAGCTTCAAAATGAGATCTTCCAACTTCAGCTCCTTGCGCTTGTGTTTAGGTAGTTCTTGAAATCTCTCCAAGCGGGTGGGAATTTCTCCATGATAGAGTAACCTGAAAAGTTTCAGGTAAAATCATACCTTCAGCCTCTATTTCGTGCAAGATAAGTTAGAACTTTTGTATTTGACTGATCACATTCTTACTATCCACCATCTTGTACTCCAGAAATCATCCCACGACAAACTTCTTAATAGCGACATCCTCAGTCTTGTATTTTTTGTCGAGGCTTGCCCATAACTTTTTTGCCATTAGGATAGGATTGTAGACATTGTAGAGAGAGTCATCCAGTCCGTTAAAATGTAATTTGGTAAAAAAAGTCACATTGTGTCCATGCATCAACTACAAGGACAGATTCCCGATCAGTTCTGCGTTCTGGTGGATCTTCTTGCAGGAACTTGGCCAGATGCAGAGTGGTTAGGTAGAAGAGCATCTTCTGTTGCCACCTCTTGAATTTTGTGCCATTAATTTTTCTTGTTTCTCCGGCTTCGAGTTAGTAAGTGGAGCAGACACCACTATCTAGATCAGCATATTCAGTGCCCCTACTGGAACTAACTTCATGAATAGTTTCAGACATCTTCTACATTCAGGCAGAGTAGAAGTTAGTAACTTTAACATCTAAGAATGTTAGTTCTGACAACTAATCAAGATCACCAATCTAATTGGCCAAGTTAGTGAAAATCAGGTGGGGGATTTTCTGTTTGATAGAACGTTTCTAATTATAGAACCATCTTTCAATTCTCTTCCTTAGTTAAACACCAATTAGATTGGTATTAGTCTGTCTCTATATATAACCAAATATATTAACAGTAATATTTATAAAAAATAAATATTCCACCATAGCCCCTGTAAAAAGAACGTTAGTTGAATTATACAGTATATGGAGTGAGGTACTTATACAATGAATCTCTTTAAGATAATTACATCCCTGCTATGGTGCTAACGGGTTGCTGGACGCTGGTATTTCAAGATACAACACTCCTTCACGGTATTTGGATAAGCACTACCAAATAGACCATATCTTCACTTGATTTGGCTGATGAGCAACTCAGACAAAGACAAATTTTAGAATAAGGAATATTTGTCTTAAACTCCTGGAGGATATTCAGAGGAGAGGAGAGAAGAGAGAGAACATTCAATTTTGTTCTGTGTTTTTCTGAAGAGAATTTAGCGCTTTATATAGTAGTTAAAAGGGTTCGGTTTTAAGCGGTTTTCAAAGCCGTTTTGCAGCTGGAACATTTTTTCTGAACCGTTTTGCAGTTGGAACAATTTTTCTGAACCGGTTCATAGTGGTGTTCTTTGTCGGAATCGTTTCAACATTTCAGACACTTGTTGTAATGGTTTCAGATTTAGGTCGGGCATGTTGCTCGCATCCCAGTCAGCTCGCTCCCGTGCACCAAAACTGACACCGGCACCCAAGAGGGCGGTGGCGAGCACGCGCGTGTGGGCATGGTTTACCCCCAAACGCGGGCGAAAACTCCAAGTACTCTAAGGGCACACCCTTAGTTCCCAACTTTTCATATTTAAACCACCCAACTTTCCACACCATATCCAATATGGGACTAAAAAAGTTTCTATTTCTTTTGGTTCCCCTTAGCTATTGAATTAGATCAACTTTCGACTTGAATATCTCATTAATTCGGAAACAGAATTAACATGTGAATATACTATGTTCATCCCCAATGGATGGAGAACACACTCCAACCTTCATCCGTGTGTTTCTAGCAACAAATCACGATTGAATTCAGCTCAAAAATTGAATTGAAATTCCTCATTCCCAACAACCTTTTTTTTAAAAATATTGTGTTCTATCTCTTTATCTTCCAAATTTCTCCTTTTTTCTGATTTTGTCCATTTTTTCTTCCAAATTTTGGTTCCTTTTCTAGTCTTCTTTTTTACTTTTGTTTCACAATATTCATTTTACTTTATGTTTTAATTTTTTATTTATTTAATTTTTAGATTTCTATTTTTTCCTTTTTTCAAGAATTTCTTTTTCCTTTTTTCCTCTTTATTTTCATATTTTTATTCTTCTTTCAAAATCTTCATTATATTTTACGTTCTATATTATTTATTTATTTTTTCTATTCAATGTCCATATTTCTTTCCTTTTTTCAAAGTATTTCCCTTTTCTTTTCCCTCTATTTTACACTTTATTTTTACAAATTGCCTCATTTTATTTAATCAATATTATTATTTAGATATACCTTTTCTTTATTATTGTATTAAAATATTTTATTCTTTCTTTTCATCTTTTTTCAAATTTCTTCTTTTTTTCCTTGTTTTCAATTGTTTGAGACCTTTTCTAAATCTCGTTCTCGTACTTTTGTTTCATAATATTAATTTCACTTTATGTTCTATATTAATTTTTTTTTTTTCAATTTCTACATTTTTCTTTTCTTTTTTTCCAGTATTTCTTTTTTATTTTTCCCTCCATCTCTCCAAGTTCTTTTTTTTCTCGAATTCTGTTCCATTTTCTTTTCAACTTTCTGGTACTTTTTTGTTTTTATTTTCTTCAGTTCTTTTTTTTAGAACTTTTGCTACTTATTCTTATTTTACATTTCTTTATATTTCTAGATTGTTTTAATTATTTTCTTTCTTTTTTTTTCCTTCCAACTTTATTTTTTATAATCAGCTCTCTTCTTTGCTTTTCTATATTTTTCTTTTGTTTAAAGATGTTTTGTTTTGTTTTATTTTTATTCTACTTTTTTAAATTTTAGTACTAAGTACCTTCCCTGTTAACTTTGTGGGTACATCGAATATCCCGTGCTCAAACCCGGCCCGATCCATAATAGGATTTGGTCTGTTACCAAAAGAGGTACCCATAAGTAGGGGTGAGCAGAGTTCGGTTATAACCGAAATAACCGACCAAAAACCGAAACCCGAACCCGAACCGAACCGAACCGCTCTAGTTCGGTTAGTTTTCGGTTTTGGGTTACAAAACCCGAACCCGACCGAACCGAACCGAACTTCTCACCCTATGTATTATCCCACCCAAATTCAATTTAGTGAATCATATAATTCATAAAAAAACAGGTGGAAGCTTATCACATTAGTTCTAGCAATATCGTATTTTTATATTGAATATGTGAAAGTCATGTTAAGTACACTATCATAATTGAGAATAATATTTATATTAATATAGTTCTTTCTTTTATAATCTTATTAGTAAAAGTTAATAATAATTATGCGAGTTTTGATATAAGAGCCCAAATACAGTGTAAAAGTTTTAGAACATGAAATTTTCAATTCACATTAAGGTTATGGTCTTTTTCTTGTTTCTAATTTAGGTATTCGATATTTGAGATTAGGATATTTAAAGGATATAATATAATGGTGATTAAAAAATGCAAGAAATGATGAAAATATATGAGCCTAACCGAAAAAAACCGAAAAACCGAACCGAACTGAGTCGGTTCGGTTCGGTTCGGTTACTAAGTATAATCGGTTCGGTTCGGTTTTGAAAAAATTAACAAAAACCGAACCGAACCGACCGATGCTCACCCCTACCCATAAGGGGTCTGGGTCCATGTTCGGTCCAAGTGGTACCCAGACCCGACCCGACCCAACATACTCATGGATTGTCTTGATCCTACGAATCAACAAGTTTTTGTAGAAGTCCTACATCTTTGTCGGCTAAGGGACACATGAAGTTTTTTTTCCTGGGCTTAGGCCTATAATTCAAGAAATACTAAAATAAGTACAAGCATCAGTCATGTCTTTAATCACTGTGACCCCATGATTCATTGGAAGCTTCATCAGTTGAAGGAGAAAGAGTCCTGTACATTCAGCATATATTTGTGAGTGAAGCAATGAGGATTGATAGAGACACAAAGGAGACGGTGAGTGAGTAGCAAAAAAGTGAGATGCCCTTTTCTCCTCACTCAAGTCACTCCCTCGTTTCTCATATCAACACTTTTTCTTTTTCTTTTTCTTCTGTTTTCCCCCTTCGTTTGACTTCATTTTTCCACCCAGCATTACAAAGGAAAGCACAATATGGAACAAAAATCAATAGGGTTAGATTAGATACCATCAGCTAAGTAAACTGAAGGAAGGAAGCGTGCACCCCACCAAAAACACACTTCCATCCTTCTTCTGAGACCCTCCCCCCTCTCTGAGAGTCTCTCCATCCTCATTGAACGACAGTACAATGTTTGATTCACACTCAAAAATATATGCACTACAAAAGAGGTTCCATGATTCGAGTGGCGGCTGGATTCCAGACAAAACTGAGAGAGAGAGAGAGAGAGAGAGAGAGAGAGAGAGAGAGGTGAATTCAGGTAGGTCTCATGAGAGATTGAAGCCCATTGCTCTGCAACCAAATGGGAGTTGGTTTCACTAACTGGGGCGGGAATCCTGATGATGCTGCACTACTGGGGGCGAACAATTTGGAAGACAAAGCAGGTTGATCGCCACCTATTGATAACGAGAGGCCTCCACATCCGGCAATTGCCCCGTCAGTATTGCTTGGAAACTGCTTCACAGATGAATAAAATGCGTGAGGTTGAATCTAAGAAGATTCGATTCAGTGTCAGTGATAATATTCTATTGTCGTAATTAACTACCCACTTGGTGAAAACCAGAGGGTTTGAACTGCGGGTGTACGATTTGGAACATTGGGGTTGAGTTGCTGCTCGTCAACTGAGGACACTTGGACGTTTCAGTAGGCTTGCACGGTATTTTTGTATTCGGTTCAGGCTTTAGCTTCTCATCATACTAGAGAAACAGAAAAGAAAAGAGAAAGATCATCTAGAGAGAAATTGTTGACAGGCAATTAGATTGCAGCCAGCAATGCTGGAGGCACACTGTTTATTCTGCGTGAAAAATGTTTGTTCTCCGTTGTTGGAATTAGTTGTCTATTCTTAATCAGGAATAAATGCCCGTCTTTGGTGTTTCATTTCATTCTTTGTTATTCCGAAAAAATGAAAATATCTATCCAATATGAATGAAGGCAGTAATGTATCTAGCATGCACAACAACCTCATGGTATTCGAAATAAAACTCTCATCTAACTAGGACGGTGCCAACCACCAAGATTATGCCTTCGCCATGTGCAACTATTATTATCAGGCACTACATGTTTGTTCCTGAGTTTTAATTGTATAGTTCGAATATAGCAAGCAATAAATCTTTTTCAATGTTGGGGACAAACATACATTATCAAAGTATATTGTTTTTCTAGGTTTTACTTGTATATTCTGAAAACAGCAAGTGGTAAATGTTTATTTCAGGAGTCAATGGATTTTGTCTAGTGATTTTACTTTTTTAGTTAGTTCTTTGTCGTAACTATTTGCTTTCGATAAAAGTACTGCTATGAATATTGTGCGTTCAGTATGTAATGCAGGTGTTAAGCAAATTACTCAAAGTCAGCATAACATGATTGAACGCAACTGCACATTAGAAGAACTATTTATTTTCAATTAAATTGATCTTTCCATATGTCAATTAGGAGCAATTAAAAGTTTTGCACAAGAGTTAACAAAAAGGAGATTGCATCAATGACAGAACTGTATACCTTCAGCCTTGTCTTACGTTTCCAATCTGGCTCAAAGACCATCGGCATTCTTTGATCCATTCCTATAGATCCTTCTTCATCCATTGCCTCAACATTATTTCTCTTCGAGTTTAAACTCCCCAAACTCAACTCAAGATCGTGGTCAGTCTGGCTACCTGCAACATTATCAGATAACATTAACAAACAACAATGGATCCTGAAAAATCTTCTATGATACTTAAACATCTACCAATAACAACTTACTGATGGAGCTCAATTCATTCTCATAGATGCTAGGATCGAAGTTGGTCACAGCATCCTTCCCATTGTATTTGATTGCGGCTTTATCATAAGCTCTGCAAACCCGAAACAGAATAAGATTTCAAACTACTATAGGTATCATATACCATTGAACAGAAGAGAAAAATTGATACCTGGCAGCTTCCACTTCAGTATCGAAAAGGCCCAGATAAACATATCTGATGAAGAGAAGAATTTAAGACTAGAACTAGAAGATGTATCAAACAAATCGCGAAGAGTAATTAAAGTGATGAAGGCAGTACTTTTTCCCCAAGAAATGGCCCATCCTGGCCTCCCATCTCCCACATTTGTGCAATGTGACACCACGAAACTTCGAACTCCCTCTCGGGAATCCTGTACTCTGTCGCCGGAGCACATGAACAAACTCCTCCTTCGTTAGATTGTCCATCTGCCATCATCAAACCCAATCCATTTTCCCTTTATTAATAAAATTCCATCTCAGGAAACTCAACACACAGAGAAAGCCAAATTTTGCCAAATTTCACTCACTCACCTGTTTCAGATCCTCCTCGTAATCACTCAGACTGAAGTTTATATCAGCCTCCACACCCCGAAACTTGATTGCAGCTCGATCGTAAGCCCTGTTTCAAGCAGGAATCAATCCAGTTCACTGCTATGAGTCTTCAAGTTTTAAATTAGAATAAAGAAAGCAATAATAATCAGTCATCAGATTTTACCTGGCAGCAGCATGGGCAGTGTCAAACCCCCCTGCAGATATAAACAATAAATCCAATGCAAAGGATCAATAATGATCGTTTTTTTTTTTTTTTTTTTGGGAAAAAAAAGTTCGCATTAAAAAACTAAAGATGCAAACTTTCTTACCTAAATAGACCTGCTTCCCACAGTCCCTGCAGAAAAATAGAAAGAAAACCCCACTCTCAAAATCCAAATCATAAGCCATCCAATCCAAAACATAAAAAATCCTTATTTTTTTCCTATCTATTTTGAAACTGAGAAGAAAAAAGAAACCAAAACTAACCAAATATGGGACTCCCATCGCCCTGTCCTCCTGTAAAAAGTCACTCCCCTGTACTGCGAGCTCCTCGACCGCGGGCCCCGCCGGCTCTTCTTGATCGCCGGCGACACCTCAGCCACCTTCTCCACGAACTTCACTTCCGCCCAGTGGGCCCGGGGTGCTGCTTCGGCAGCGGTAACCTCACCGCCTGGGCTCCGCTCCTCCTCCTCCGGCGTCTCATTCACAGGGAAGAACTGGAAGGTGACGGGATCCCCCATTCTCTCCAGCGAGCCGTTCAGATCCCACATCCAACCCAAAATCTTTCCTTTCTAGTAATTTTGAACCCTCCCCGAAAAGAAACCGACACCCTTTTCTTCTCAGTCGCTCCCTCTCTCTATTTCCGCTGAAGCGGGAAGCTTCTGCTCACCAAGATCTCACCTTTTTGATGTTTTCCATCTCAACCGAGAGAGAAGCGCAGCCCTTTTCTCCTTGCTCCTGGCCTCGCTCTCCTTGTATTGGAGCTGAGAGAAAAAGATAAGCAAAGCTCTGTTTTGATTTGATGTCTCTCTTTGGCCTCTGCGCTTCTGTCTTCAGTCCTGACTTCCTCTTTCTCTGTGCACCCTTTTGGGTATCACAATCTCTTCAGCCTCTCACTTTGTTACTAATAAATAGCCACTGTCCTTATAAATGAGAAAGAAGAGAGCAAGAAAGGGGAAAAAAAAAAAAAAGAACAAAGAAAGAAAGAAAGAAAGAATGATGAGAGAGAGAGAGAGAGAGCGCATCTCTCTTTGTTATTTCCACTCTCCCACGTTAACCAAATCGAAAAGCATGATTCATGTGTCTCCCCATTCCAAAGGGGAAGACCCCAAACCTGAAGCTGAGGGTGACTCCTCACCGTCCACCCCCCATAAAATTTTTTTTTTTTTTTTTTTAACCAATCTTTTTTAGTTTTAGGTTATGTCCTCTTTGTTGCCATTTTTAGTAGTTAATTGCCACGTGACCCCTTTCCTCTTTCTTTGTGGATGCTCGTCAGGGAGGCGAGGTGAGCTTGTTTTAGGATTTCGTTGAGAATTTGAGTAATTTACTCCTTACTTTGTTTCCACTTTATATTTTTATTTATTTTTTGAAACGGTGGTTGATCTGTTTTGTGTGTGGGGGGAGGAGCTTTGGTGTTTTGGGTTTAGAAACAATTTTGATTATTCTTTTTGTCTTGGTCTTGAGTAGATGTAATTGTGTGCATCATGGGCGGGAGAGACAGAAGGACCGCTTGGAAAAAGGCATTATTTGGATGAGAATAAAAAAATATGAGTTTTCAGAAATAGACCCAAAAAATTTCTATTTTTTTTTTGAGCCAACAAGAAAATGAGCGTTTGAGGGTGATATTTTTTTTTTTTGGAATATAGGTAATAATCTGCTGCAAGTGAGATTTGAATCTCAGGCCTCTTATCATTACTAAAGAGATTTTATCAGTGTACAACGTTGTACTTGTCTTTAAGGGTGATATTGTGGGGGCTAAACCGGTGATCGAACTGGAAAGATAGGCAGTTCAATTTTGTTATCTATGATCGAGCAAATGCATACAATTGTATGTATTAAGATTAATTAATATGCAAAATCATTCTTTTTAAGAATTAACGGTTCAATACAGTCACAAAAGCGATTGGATCAACTGGTTAAGTGTCCTGTGGCCGATTGTGGTCAAACTTGGTCTGATTGGCTGGTTAGGTCTAGGATAAAACACTCATGGAGAGTAGAACTCTATTTATAAAATTGAGTACTGGTATTATGGGTCAGTCACACATAACCCGTACTTATTGATTTCTATTTGTCTCTTCTAAATTACTATTAACTTCAATCTCGCTTGTCAAGCTCAATTTTTTATGCCGATGAAAATCCTAGATGAGATTTAAAACGTAGCTAATAATATATTCATAAAACGCAAAATATGTACGATACCGTATATGCAAAGTATATGAGTAGAAATACCAAGCAGTCTACCATATCTGTTGTGGGGGAGAAGATAAAAAATAGAGTTTTCAACCTCAAATGGATAGCCCAGATAGATTTGGAGTTAGAAGTGCACGAGGAGCACAATGAAAAGAAGAAAGAAATAGAAGACGGGGTCGGTGGATCGCCCGATCAACCGACATGGACAAACATGCACAACAGGAAACAACATTGTCGATCAACCAACCAACAGAGAGCAGCACAGGCAATTTGGCCTAGCGGTCGACCAGGCCCCGTCGACCGCATGTGGCACATGGTGAAGTCGGTCGACTGCCCGGTCGGCCGACCCAAGATAACTGTATCGGAGTGCCGCGACTGCATAGTTAGCGGTCGATCGCCCAGTCGACCGCCACTTAGAGTCGGTTGATCACAAGTCGGTAGTGGATTTTGATGTCATTTTTGATACGATTTCAGAGATTTTGATTTTTGTTCTTCGTAGATTCTCTGACTATATATTGAGGGGTGTTCAACCCTACTTTGTAATCTATATTGGTGATTTGTATTGAGAGTTTTAGGGTTAGCTTGTTTGAGAAAATTTTATGGTAAATTGCGTAGTTTCTCTATTTTGATCAATTTGGATCTTTGGATTAATTAGTAACCCTTGTAACTTAGTTGATTGAATAAAATCTTCTCCTTTCTGCCCCGAGGAAGTAGGCAATCTTGTCAAACTTGTTAAATCTCGTTTTCTCTCTTTGGTTTGTATCCGTTCTATAATTGTCTGGTGATTGACTCGGCGTTGGAACTCTGATCTTGGTGATTGACATATTGGATCTTTAGAAGGCACAACAAGTGGTATCAGAGTTTCTCAGGTTCGACTGGGATCGTGTGTCGATCCCAAGAGGATCCTTGGAGCGGCGTTGGTCTATTCGTGGAATCGTGTATCAGTCTCAAATCCGCATTGGTTCTGTTCATTGGGATCATTTGGATGGAGTAGACTGTTCGAAAACTCGTCTAGGGTTTCACTTGAGGTAAAGGTTCGATCTTTATTTAGTTTGAATCTACTATTCATTAGTTTTTCGCATTGTAGTTGGTGTTTTCTGGAGGATATGGCCTGGGTTAAACAGTCCACGGTGAAAACCATGAACTTCCACCAGTCGAAGAACGATGTGATGAAGTTCGCTGGCACAAACAACTTCAGTATGTGGAGATGTGAGGTGATGGATGCGCTGAACACATAAAATTTGAAAGACACGTTGCTTTTGCAAGAGAAACTAGCGGAGACTTTAGAGAAGGATAGGGACAAAATGAATTGGACGGTGTGTGGCATCATCAGATCTTATTTGACACAAGACATCAAGTATTATGTGATGACAGAAACTTCTGCAAAAAAGATTTGGGAGATCCTTGATAGCAAGTATTTGACAAAGAGTATCGAGAATCACTTGCATCTAAAGAGAAAGATTTATCGCTTTCAGTTGTAGAATAAAATATCCATTAGTGAGTACATGAACAGCTACATGAAGCTTCTTGCAGACCTAGCTAACGTGGATGAGGTGATTAAGGATAAGGACAAAGCGTTGATTCTATTGAGCTCTCTTCCAGATGAAGAGTATGAGATCTTAATTCTAACATTGATCAATGATAAGTCTTCACTTAGATACAATGATGTGTCAGTTGCTTTTGTAAATCATGAGATGAGGAGGAAGGACAAGGTATCTTCTCCGATAGCATAACAGCAGAGGTATTAACTGCAAGAGAAATTAGTTCCAATCATCGGAAGGGCAAGGGGGAAGTTGGTAAGTCCAAGATTGGTAATTGCAAATTGAGAAAGAACCAGTGTGTTTTCTGCAAAGAAGAAGGATTTTGGAAGATTGATTGTCCAAGGCTCAAGAAGAAGAAGAAGGAATCAAAATTAGAGGCAAACATCGCACAGGTAGATGACGGTACTGATTCTGACTCTTTAGTGTTTTCTCTCTATTTCTCTTTAAATTTGCTACTCAGAAGTGTCTGAGTAGATTTTGGATACAGTGCTACCTATCACGTTTGTCCCCAGCGGGAGTGGTTTGCTAGTTTTGAAAAACTAGATGGAAGCTTAGTGTTGTTCGGAGATGGACTCACTTGCCATATTGAGGGGATAGCTAGTTCGTATTAAGTTGTTCGATGTGATGGTGATAGAGTTGCAGGATGATCGGTCGCTAATATTGCACATTCATTATCATATTCCCATACTTATTATAGAATAAACTCTGCTTTTTCCTAATTATTGTTTAATTTATTTGCAGGCCCATTCCTAAATGAGAGGGAAGAGAAATGAGCCCAAAAGCCCATCAAATTCTGATTTAAATCAGAATTAATTCGAAGTCAGTAAATCAGGGTAGATCAGGTCGTTTCAGATTGGTTGATAACCAGTTGGAATAGATTCCTACAAATCAATTGGTTGAAGCCAAAGATCAAAGGCCATTTCGTCAAAATCCTGGACTTAAACTGCAAATCCAGCTGAAGATAAAAGCAAATCGGGAAGCCGGGGAGTACCATCAACAGGGTGTGGCCATGGCCACACCCTGGCCACGGAAACGCGGCCAAAGCCGCGTTTTCACGGCTTGGTTAGTGAGTTAGGGGGAGCGTTTGCTCCCCCTATCTTTGTACACTCTCATAGGTTGGGTTTTGCCTATAAATACTGGAATTTTCAGAGCGTACAGGGAGTGAGGATGCAGAGATACAATTTAGTCCACTTTTTCATTTTTTGATGGCGTAGGTTTTTGTTTTTCTTTTCATGTAATTTTCAGTTTTAATTTATGTAAATCAGAGGAGATTAGAGTTTCATAAGAGAATGAGAATGAAGCTTGTGCTGAGAATGACACCGGTATAAGATTTTCTTCTTTTCTCTTATTGTTATAAAATCGAATCTGTAATTTCCCTTTTGTATGTACTTTGTTTTTGTTCTTCTTCTTCTTCTCTACTTTTCTTCTTTTGGTACCAATTGCTATCCAAGTGAGTCTTAAAGTATCGAAAGAGCCTTGCCTTTGCGAGTGTCACCGATAGCTCATGACAATAGATTTTGAGTTTCATTCTGTATCACTTCATACTTGTAATGTCTTGATGATATAATGTGGAGGAGACGGGAATCAACTCTTATGGGCTATACGTTGATCGCCTCACTTCAAGGTAACATCATTGCAAAAGATTCAAGGTAAGCATTTGGCCAAAGGAGGTAAGTAACTTTTAGATTCTTTTCTTTTAATTTTTTAGTTTAGAACACCACAATCTACACTTCTTTTATCACTCTTTTTTCCATTTATTTGTACATATCATTTCTAGTTTCTCTATCTTCTTAATCTACCATCTTCTTACTAACTCACTTTAACTTAATTTTTCTCTTTTTCATTACAAGAACTAAAAGAAGAATTTTAACCATCCATTGTATCTTAAAAGAAAACTTACTAAAAAGTTTCCATTGCTAGTCTCTCCTTGTGGATCACGACCCGCATAGCCACTTGCTATAGCGGTAGAATTGAGCACCATGCACTACTATTTTAAAAGTTCTGAAATTCTGTATTTTGTGTGCAGGTAAAACCTCAATCAAATTTTGGCGCCGTTACCGGGAAGGGACGGTGAGTTATTCTCTCTTTAAAGTTTACATTTTTGGTAACCTTCTTCTTTGTTTTTTGTGTACAGATTTAACAACAAGGAATTCTAGCTACAGTGGACATATAAGTGGCTCTAGACTCTGCTCAAGAAAGCAGAGCCCAGAAGCCCTCAGATTTGTTACATTCCTGTGGCAATCTGAGTAAACTACTAACCTGTATTTTCTACAGGTTGGCTGTAATGCGAAGTTTAATATCTATACCTATCTATTTCTTTATTTGTCTCACTGTAATTACTTTCTAACTTCAACAGTAAAATGATGTTTGTTAAATGCTAAAAACTTTTTAGACTTTGCATTTAGGCACGTGACTAATTCGTTTACATTTTACATTACTGTTGAAGAGTGCTGGAGCAAAAGGTATGTTTGCATGGCATATAGTTTAGGAAACATTCTTGAGTGATTATTTGCTTGTTGAATGTTACTTTTCTCTATCCTGCACACCTTGCACAATCAATCTTAAGGGCTTGTCCTATAAACAAGATAAGGTGGGGAAGTCATTATCCTCTCTTAGCCCACAAACAATCTCCTCACTCACTAACCCAAGCCTAACTAAAAATGAGTAGATGTTGGCCCTAGAAACATCTCGGACTCAAATAGGAGACTGATCTAAGTGGGAAGTTGATTTGAATCTGACTCTTGCCAAATTGGTGACTAAGATTGGGGATTGAGGGGCGAAACCCCGAAGGCTAGTGGTTTGGCTTAATTAGGCTCGTCGCTTCTGCGTGGATACCTCTCACCAATCTTGTCCCTACCTGGCCGATTAACTTGTGGTCAGATTCGACAATATACCCCCTGTGGACAGTCTAACCAGTTAGGAGTCATCTAGGTCTAAGGTTTACCCTAACTTAGGTTAGATTTTTTTCTTTTTATTTGTTTATTTGTTTGTTTTTTTTCTTTTTTTGTGTTTTATTGTGTGATATGGCTTATAACAACAATTTTTTCAATTTTAATGGTAATCCATATTACACACCAACCTCTTTTTTGGATATTACCAACCCGACATATCATAACTTTAACCAACATAGTGTGCCGGATTGGTCTTATCTGAATAAATATAACTCATGCTCCCAATCTTATGACCATAATTTTTAGAATAATTTCAACACTTCACAGAGTCAATAGGGATTCTCACCTCCCCCGAGTCCAATTTTCAACCAACTTGTTCTCCTTATCCACCTTCTCCACAATATTTCCAAGATTCATACTCAGTTCCACCAGTCCAAAATAGAAAACAATCAATTTTAGAAATGAGTATGAGTGAGTCCAAACAACAATCACAAAATCTGATGGACTCACAACTACCAATTTCAAAACAACACTTCATCTTTTTAAGACCAATCGCAACAAACGATGAACCAATCAACTATGAAAACATGCTTGAAGCCATGACTCAGGCTCAAAACGCTCATAATCATGACATAGATATGATGATCCAAACTCTACGTTCTCACTGTTTGACCATTTCTGATGTCTCTAACCATTCTGTCAGAGCCGAAGTGTCATGTTGTTTTGGAAAACAAGGTTCCATTTCAGCACAATCATTTGAACTTGCCCAAACTCTAAATTTTGAAAATGACATTGACAGTTTAGCAAGTTATCCCTTTCTTGAAATTGAACTTGAGAATGAATATGGTCATGAATCTCAACTTAGTAATTCAATTCTACTTCCTGATTCAATTATGACTCCGGTGTCTTCACCTGATTTCAATCTTTTTCCCGAGTCAACATTGGATCCTGTGCCAATTCATAATGAAATTGAATCACCCATCTTTGATGATCATCATATTGAACTTGACCAATTTTATACTTTTGAAAGTCCCATTGACAAATTGGCAAGTTCTCATTTTTATGAAATTGAACTCAATGAGAAATGTGACCTAGATTCTCAATTTTGTGATCCAGTTCAAATTTCCGAATCAATATTGACTCCTATTTTGTTACCCGACTTGAGTAATATTTTAGAGTCAGTTTTGATTTTCACATCTGTCATTCTTGAACTTGAATCACCAATATTAAGTCACATTCCATTGTGGGAAAATGAATGTGGACTTGAGTTTCAACTTCTTGATTTGGACCCACTTCCTGAACCAATCTCGACTCCTAAACCTTTACTTGACTTAAGTCAGTTTCCTGAGTCGGTATTAGTTCCCGTACTTTCTAAGTCCAAGTCAATCATTCTATCTTTTCACACTCCATTTTGGGATAAGGCGGTTGACAAAATTGACTCCGACATTAATATGGAATTTGAAAATTAGTTGGGGTTAAATTTTTAATAAAAATCCTTCATGTATACATCATTTTAGTGGGTTATATTATAGAGATTTCTGGTGGGTTCCTCTGAACTCTATGCAAAGTTGATTAGGCCGCATTATTGGACCAATCAGACCACCACCGGAACCACCAACTTAAGGTAGTATTTTCCTTCCCTGTCTTCTTTCTCATGAATCTATGCATTAATTCATACACTGAGGACAATGCATGAGATAGGTGGGGGGGAGGGTCTAACATAACTTAGGTTTTCCTTTTTATTATTAAATTTTTTTAACATTTCTTTATTTTTAAAAACTTTTTGAAAATAGAAACAATATTTTGACATATTTTTTGTAAGAAATTAAGTCAATTTTAAGAAATAGGAGAATCATAATTAGGATTTCTTATACTTGGTCAAAATAAGATTATTTGTTTGATTTCTAAAGGTAGGAAGAAAGTTTGTGAAAGTAATTTAGTCTTGATCTTTACCTTGAAGAAATATGCATACCTTATACACTTACACACTTAGGGTTCAAAAACAAAGATTCTTATGCCTTATATATATATATATATATATATATGAAAGATGAACAAATCTAATTATTGATTAGCTAGGTGCTTTAGCCTGAGCAAGCCTTAGTATTTATGCGAAAGATGATTAGATAAATTTGAGAAAAATATATATAAAAATCTTCTGATTAAGCTGGGTTTTTGTGCCTAATAAAGCATAAGTATTCACGCCTAAAAGCGATTCATATAATAAAATCCTTAGTTTTTGAGGGTACACCTAGAGGGGGGTGAATAGGTGTACGGCTAATCTAATGAACTAAATGCGAAAATTAAAAAACTAATTGCAACTACACTTAGTGCAACCAACGAGTGTAGCCGAATTCCCGGTGAAGGGCTCTGGACTAACTCCTCTTGATTCCTCTGAATAAGAGTTGAGGCGCTATATGAAGCTCTCGTGGTTAAGCACAAGTGAGGCACGCACAAACAAGCTAAGCATATAATATATGAATGAGCAATATGAATAGATGCAAGGCACAAATATAAAGAGAGAGAGTTAGAGTCAATGGATCAAACGCAAACAATAAGATGTGTTTCGAGGTTTGAGCACCCAGCTCTACGTCCCCGCCTTCACCGAGAAGGATTTTCAATCTACTAACTTGTCCACAAAGGACTCCCACACAGAGAACCTCCATCGAGGATTTGGAGCAATACAACCGGGAGTTTACAACTCCTCTCTCCAACCAATACAACCTCTCACAGAGGCAATGCACAACCAACTCAATCACCACCTCACACAAGAGGGGTAGGCACCTAGCTAAACAACCACAATCCACCTCTTCACCAAGAGGGACACAAATCTAAACTCCACCTCTCACTAGAGGGAGCAAACCACAATCTCAACCTCTACACTTGAGGGAGCTAACCACAACCCAAATCAACCTCTACCCAAGAGGGATATCACAAAGTAGGAGGGTTACAACAAGGTGGTCTATCTCAACCACAAACAATTTTTCCCACAAATAAAAGATCCTATAGATAGGATAGGAGATATAGCTTAAGTGTGAAAAATAAAGAGTTTGGAAATCAAAAACTCAAAGAAAAACTCTAGGGAAAACTTTAGATAGAATAGAAAATAAAGATCAAAGCAATTCCCAAAGATTTTTCTTTTCAAATGATTTTCCAACTCTTTTGAAAACAAATACAGATGAATCCTTTTTGGCTCTAAAACACTTTTGAAAACTTGTATAAAACACTTGTAGATAGGAGAAGTTTTGGCTCAAGAAATCTTGGTGAAAAACACCTCTCAATGGGGTA
The DNA here is from genome assembly GCA_038442645.1 of Agave tequilana. NCBI lineage: Eukaryota > Viridiplantae > Streptophyta > Magnoliopsida > Asparagales > Asparagaceae > Agave > Agave tequilana. The sequence goes on from JAVJIF010000936.1 coordinate 385,860, forward strand.
TATATAGCCCCATGGAAAAAAACTAGCCGTTGGGCTGATTTTCAGCCTTGGCGGCTGGCGGTTGACCGGCCCGGTCGACCGCCAACGGTCAAAAGTTTGACCGTTGGAGCCTCCGGTCGACCGCCCGGTCGACCGTCCCATTCCAGAGAGCAATTGCTCTCTGGCCGGTCAACCGCTCGGTCGACCGTCGAAGCCTTATGGTTGACTGGTCCGGTCGACCGCCCCCACCTGAGAGTGGGGTACTTGCAGTCGGTCGACCGCCCGGTCGACCGGCCCAAGTGGCTAGCCAGCGTGCACGTTTTGTGCACGTCGGTCGACCGGTCCGGTCGACCGACTCTGGGTCTGGTCGACCGCCAGAGCCTGGCAGGCAGTTTTTCAGGACTTGAAACTTGGGTTTTTAATTTTAAAATAAAATCCCATAAAACTTCTAAAAATCCACAAAAATAAGTTCTAACATTATATTAGATATATAAACATGTGTGAAAAATTTCAACACATATTTCAAACAATTTGAACCATTTTTGTGTTATGAAAATTTTGCCGAAAACCAAAACCCATATTTTCTAAAACTTGAATTTTTCAAATGAAAATACGTTTTGTCCAAAACTCATCCAAATACAAAAACATGATATAGAAACAACTTTTAGACATATAGTATATGGATATAATCCAATATACATATAAAGATATATATCATAGTTTTTGACAATAATTCCAAAAACAAATTTTGTTAAAACACAAAACCTAAATACATGAATAGGTATGTCAAACTAAGTTTATTGAAGATATGAAGCATACATGTATATAGAATGAATCTAATACACATAAAACCATGTAAACTTGTTTTGAATCTATCTATTCATGAAAACCAAGATCGGTTAAACTAAAAACTGAAAACCGATAAACATGAAACTAGAAACACGTGTGTGTGTAGTGAACTTGAGCATATCACACTATCTAATCTTTACACATGGATCTAAAACATAAACTAAACTAGGTACCGAAGTCTTCTTGATGAACTCCGTCTTCAAGCCGACTCGATCCAAGCCGTGATCCACCGAGTTTGACTCCAACAAGTGCTATATATGATCTAGATGCTCGGGCTCTTGAATCACCATGTGAGAAGCTCCAAAACTCCTTTGTTGAAGCTAATCACCTACTAATATCTTGGACTAAATATCACAAGATTATTAGTAAACATAACTACATGAGTTAATCATCATCAAAACTAGAGTGGAAGGCCTCTGGGCCAACAATCTCCCCCTTTTTGATGATGACAAAACTCATGGAGTTATATATGCATGGATTAAAGTTAAGCTTTAAGGAAGCTCCCCCTTAACACATACATAACAATAAACAATAAGATATGTAATAAATACTAAACATGACTATGCATAAAATAATGGAATGAACATGCTCTTGATACCAAACTAAAACATGAATATGCATAAAAATGCTCTACCAAAACTTTTTTTTTTAAATACATGCTCTTGATACCAATCAATTAAAAAAATTAATCAATCAATAGAAGCTCTTGATACCAAAAAAAAATGAAAACTCAACTATATGCATATAAAAACTCAAATACATGCATATAAACTCAAATACTTCTCCCCCTTTTTGTCAATCATCAACAAAGGGGTCAAAGAAAACAATGTTCTCCCCCCTTTTGTCAAAAACAAAAATCAATAAAGGGGTGACATTAAACAAATCAATAAAAAGATATATGCGATATACATTCATGAAGAGGAAGACGCTAAGTTAACTTCCCTATATATATGCATTATATGAAGAAGGGATGACAAGCCCTAACTCACATAACGTATAATATGTAATGCATAAGAGGAGATGTGAAGCTCCCCCTACACACGTGTATCGCATAAAGAAGAGTTGTCAAGCTCCTCAATATAAGATACACTCAACATGAATCTATATGTAGAAGAGATGTTAATCTCCCCTTGCATATAGGCAATCAAAACATTTTTAATTTTCTTGATACCAATTGAAAGTAAACAAATAAACATCTTGATACCAATTTGTAAGTATTTTTCATTTTGAACATATGATACCAAATTAAAATCAAAATCATTTTTCAATTATTTTTCATTATATAGTATGGGAGTGGAAATCAAAGGTAAACCAAATACCAATTAAAAGATGAAACATGAATTTTCTCCCCCTTTATGAAATACCAAATAAAATGATGCATAAGCTTATATTAGGATACTAATTGAAAACTAATCAACTGAAACATAGTCATTAAAAATCAAGCTTAGCATAACCAAAATTTGTGATATCCTTGAGCACAAATTAAACATATATGAGTATATAAAAAGAATGTCAATATTGATACCAATTGAAACGATCCAATGATACTAATTGAAAAATAATATGATCTAGTATATAACTCATACTATCTACCACCCATTTCATGCACAAGTTTAAAAGGATTTTCAATAATAAGAATACAAGGCATGGTCGCCCAACCAACCGCCCTTGGATGGGTAGGGGTTTTCAAAAATAGGTTTGAAAATATAGTATGTTTGAAAACTCTACCAAATGAAGAATACGAACTAGTTATAAGAAAAATTTGTAAACTAATACGAAATCCTTCAAGTAAGGAATAAAATAAAATTATTTTTCATGAAACATGAAATTCACATGATAGCCAACACTCAAAGTCAATGAAGCATGAATATGACTCATGAAAATAAAGCATGAGTAAACAATAAGTAATGTGAGCGTACAAGTTTTGTGTGAAAGACATAATCATGAAATAGTCAATTTAGCTCAATTTTGAATTTCCTTTAAACATGAAAACATGAAAATCGTCAAAACTAAATTTTTATTAAAAACAATTTATACTTCAAGGCATATGTATGTTTTGACAAAGCAAGAAGTATAAATACATATCCCTAAATACAATTGAGTCCATAATAAAGATTTGCATGAAAAGCAAATGACTCAAGGGGTATACATGTATATCTTAAGGTTTGACAAAATAGACATATACATGAAGTGAAAACACATGATCATAAAACATGTCCAAGATGGGGAATACAAGTTAAAATGCATGAATCATCAAAACTAGGCTACACTAGTACATCTAATAAGTACAAATGAGCATTCAAGCACAAACATGTAATAATTTATTTGTGGCTCATTAGTTGTACAAGTATATATATATCCAAGTTTTAATGAGAACTAACATTTAAACATGTAATCAAATCATGAAGCATAGAAATCAAAACAAAAACTCATAAACATACATATGATCATTATGACAAATACACATGCATTAGATCTATGATATACATAATAGCTAAACAATGGTTAGAACACAAAATATGGGTCCATATAAACATGGGTGATCTCAAATGCTATACATGCATGTCAATGGCCTAATAATCATGGCATTTAACATACTAATTAAAATATGCTAAAACTCAATAATGTGGAAAGCATGTAAATATAAACGGGAGTTAGAGATCGTTACCAAAAACATGAAGGCAACTCTCCAAGTCTCCAAAACAAGGTGGTCCTCCCACCAAACTCCTCTTGAAAGTGATGCATCCAAATTGTTCTCTTTAAGCTCGGAACGCATCCACTTTAAGGCACCATTACTCTCACGTCATGCGAGAGCCCACACCTATATCAAAAACAATAGGGGTGGTCTTTGGTACCCATACTCTATTGGGTCCATGAGGGTTAGTACCTTTCCTAACCCAAACAAATTTAGTTGCTAAATTTACATCATGAACTCTATCATAGCAAAATTTAGTAAGGTGGCCCTTACGTCCACAATGTGTACAAGTGTACACATGAGCATACATAGTATTGTGTACATGAACGTGTGAAGCATGTGTATGCCGTGGATGGTGTGCATGCAAAGATGGAACTTGTTTCTTTCAAACCAAATATTCTAAGCGTGAATGGTTCAAAGTACATTGGCTCATAATGGAGCCCAAACAATCAATATTCTTCTTTAACAAATTTATATCATTTTTAATTATAGAAGAAGTGTGGCATGCAATAGGTGAGCTAGGTGAAGCTACACTAGTATGGCAAACATGTGTATCTATATCATTTTTCAAAGAAGCATTTTTCTTTAAAACAATTTCCAATTCCTTAGAAATAGAAGCAATTTTCATTTTTAAAGAATCATTTTCTTTTAAAACAAAATCAACTTTTGAAGACAAGTTTTCATTTTTCTTCAAAATCATTTCACAATCATTTTTGTTTTTCAAAAGTTCATTTTCTTTTAGGGCAAGTTCAAGTTTAGATTTCAATGAATCCCTTTCATTAGAAATCTCTACTTTCTCTTGCAAAATCAAGTCTAGTTTTGAAAGCAAATCTTTATTTTCATTGTTAAGTCCTAGACTTTTCTTTTTCAAAAGATTGTATTTTTTTAATAATTTTTCACAAATAATGGATAGTTCTTCATTTAAAGCATTTGGATCAACCTACTTATTACTAGAAGAACTAGCATTATCATAATCTAATTGAGATTCTGAATATACCTCAAGGGAGTCATTCCCTTGGACCATGTAGCATGCATCGTCAGATTCTCCACTAGATTCATCCTCCGTTTGGATTAGCAATTGGAGCTTGGAGGAGGTCAAGTGTTCCACACTGTAAAGACGAAATCACAGTTAGAAACTAAGCACAGATATTCTTTATTAAGCGTGCTTCTAAGTGCCTCAAGAGCTTGTGCATTGGCCTTTATATGATCGCTATTACCAAGGTAAGATTTCTTGGTAGGGCAAGAAAATATGTAAGCCTAGGGTTTTCAAGTACATGGACATCCTAAATTTTCACATGTCAATGTTGGAGACATCAAACATGGGAGATGACAAGCAATCCATGAGTGTGTGTAAACAATATAAATGTGCAAATGCAAATGATAGATTAGCTAACTAAGATCACACTCCTAGGTGGTTAAACCAAATATCAGGAGCGTAGGCTCTGATACCAATTGAAGGTACACCTAGAGGGGGGTGAATATGTGTACGGCTAATCTAATGAACTAAATGCAAAAATTAAAACTAATTGCAACTACACTTAGTGCAACCAACGAGTGTAGCCGAATTCCCGGTGAAGGGCTCTGGACTAACTCCTCTTGATTCCTCTGAATAAGAGTTGAGGCGCTATATGAAGCTCTCGTGGTTAAGCACAAGTGAGGCATACACAAACAAGCCAAGCATATAATATATGAATGAGTAATATGAATAGATGCAAGGCACAAATATAAAGAGAGAGTTAGAGTCAATAGATCAAACGCAAACAACAAGATGTGTTTCGAGGTTCGAGCACCCAGCTCTACGTCCCCGCCTTCACCGAGAAGGATTTCCAATCTACTAACTTGTCCACAAAGGACTCCCACACAGGGAACCTCCACCGAGGATTTGGGGCAGTATAACTGGGAGTTCACAACTCCTTTCTCCAACCAATACAACCTCTCACAGAGGCAATGCACAACCAACTCAATCACCACCTCACACAAGAGGGGTAAGCACCTAGCCAAACAATGACAATCCACCTCTTCACCAAGAGGGATACAAATCCAAACTCCACCTCTCACTAGAGGGAGCAAACCACAATCTCAACCTCTACACTTGAGGGAGCTAACCACAACCCAAATCAACCTCTACCCAAGAGGGATATCACAAAGTAGGAGGGTTACAACAAGGTGATCTATCTCAACCACAAACAATTTTTCCTACAAATAAAAGATCCTATAGATAGGATAGGAGATATAGCTCAAGTGTGGAAAACAAAGAGTTTGGAAATCAAAGACTCAAAGAAAAACTCTAGGGAAAACTTTAGATAGAATAGAAAATAAAGATCAAATCAATTCCCAAAGATTTTTCTTTTCAAATGATTTTCCAACTCTTTTGAAAACAAATAAAGATGAATCTTTTTTGGCTCTAAAACACTTTTGAAAACTTGTATAAAACACTTGTAGATAGGAGAATTTTTGGCTCAAGAAATCTTGGTAAAAAACACCTCTCAATGAGGTATATATAGCCCCATGGAAAAAACTAGCCGTTGGGCTGATTTTCAGCCTTGGCGGCTGGCGGTCAACCGGCCCGGTCGACCGCCAACGGTCAAAAATTTAACCGTTGGAGCCTCCAGTCGACCGCCCGGTCGACCGTCCTAATCAGAGAGCAATTACTCTCTGGCTGGTCGACCGCTCGGTCGACCGTCCAAGCCTTACGGTCGACCGGTCCAGTCGACCGCCCCCACCCGAGAGTGGGGTACTTACAGTCGGTCGACCGCCCGGTCGACCGGCCCAAGTGGCTGTAGTGTGCACGTTTTGTGCACGTCAGTCAACCGGTCCGGTCGATCGACTCTAGGTCCGTCGACCGTCCGGTCGACCGCCAGAGCCTGGCAGGCAGTTTTTCAGGACTTGAAACTTGAGTTTTTAATTTTAAAATAAAATCCCATAAAACTTTTAAAAATCCACAAAAATAAGTTCTAACATTATATTAGATATATAAACATGTGTGAAAAATTTCAACACATATTTCAAACAATTTGAACCATTTTTGTGTTATGAAAATTTTGCCAAAAACCAAAACCCGTATTTTCTAAAACTTGAATTTTTCAAATGAAAATACGTTTTGTCCAAAACTCATCCAAATACAAAAACATGATATAGAAACAACTTTTAAGCATATAGTATATAGATATAATCCAATATACATATAAATATCATAGTTTTTGACAATAATTCCAAAAACAAATTTTGTTAAAACACAAAACCTAAATACATGAATAGGTCTGTCAAACTAAGTTTATTGAAGATATGAAGCATACATGTTTATAGAATGAATCTAATATACATAAAACCATGTAAACTTGTTTTGATTCTATCTATTCATGAAAACCAAGATCGGTTAAACCAAAAATCGAAAACCGATAGACATGAAACTAGAAACACGTGTGTGTAGTGAACTTGAGCATATCACACTATCTAATCTTTACACATGGATTTAAAACATAAACTAAACTAGGTACCGAAGTCTTCTTGACGAACTCCATCTTCAAGCCGACTTGATCCAAACCGTGATCCACCGAGCTTGACTCCAATGAGTGCTATATATGATCAAGATGCTCGGGCTCTTGAATCACCATGTGAGAAGCTCCAAAACTCTTTTATTGAAGCTAATCACCTACTAATATCTTGGTTAAGAATTTGAAACTAAACATCACAATATTATTAGTAAACATAACTACATGAGTTAATCATCATCAAAACTAGAGTGGAAGGCCTCTGGGCCAACAGTTTTGTGGCCTTATTTGCTCGAGTCCTTAAGTCCTTGGGGTGTTTTCTCACCCGGTGCCCTAAGACTGTTTGGTTTGGGAGTCACCGATTAAAGGCTCATTACATGGGCAGATTAGAAAACCTAATAGAACTAAGGAATAATACCACTATATATATAAATAAGGCATAAGAGTTAGAGTTAAAGAACCCTTAGTCAAAATTTTCACGGTCACAAGGTGCATATGACTTAGGGTAAAGTAATATACTAGATGAGAAGTACAATTTGACTCCTTACTTTGATTGATAACAAATTTTTGAATAGAGACTAAGTTTAGGAATGAAAAATTCTATTTTCCTATAACTTACAGATTACTTAAATCTTACAATAATATTTCAAATATTTTTCTTTCAAAATGTGTTTTCACAATACTAACATTTTTCTCTTTCTTTACGGATTTTGTGGGTGTAATCCACTGAAAACCCTCATGAGACAAAACTCGTCCTCTAGGGGAAACCTAGAGGTTTAATGGCTTGTTGCACATACTCAGTGCAATCGCGTGACCTGTGAAAGTAGTCTAATAATCCTTAGTATAGTTTAGTTGTTTTGCTCGAAGACGAGCAAAAGATAGGTATGGAGGTGTGATCGGTCGCTAATATTGCACATTCATTATCATATTTCCATACTTATTATAGAATAAACTCTGCTTTTTCCTAATTATTGTTTAATTTATTTGCAGGACCATTCCTAAAGGAGAGGGAAGAGAAATGAGCCCAAAAGCCCATCAAATTCTGATTTAAATCAAAATTAATTCGAAGTCAATAAATCAGAGCAGATCAGGTCGGTTAGATCGGTTGAAAACCAGTTGGAACAAATCCCTACAAATCAATCGGTTGAAGCCAAAGATCAAAGGCCATTTCGTCAAAATCTCGGACTTAAACTGCAAATCCAGCTGAAGATAAAAGCAAATCGGGAAACCAGAGAGTACCACCAACAGGGTGTGGCCACCTGGCCACACCCTGGCAGCGAAAACGCGTGGCCGCGTTTTTGCGGATTGGTTAGTGAGTTAGGGGAGTGTTTGCTTCCCCTATCTTTGTACACTCTTATAGGTTGGGTTTTGCCTATAAATATTGGGATTTTCAGAGCGTATAGAGAGCGAGGATGCAGAGATAGAATTTAGTCCACTTTTTCAATTTTTGGTAGTGTAGGTTTTTGTTTTTCTTTTCATGTAATTTTCAGTTTTAATTTATGTAAATCAGAGGAGATCAGAGTTTCATAGGAGAATGAGAATGAAGCTTGTGCTGAGAGCGACACCGGTGTAAGATTTTCTTCTTTTTTCTTATTGTTATAAAAGCGAATCTGTAGTTTCCCTTTTGTATGTACTTTATTTTTATTGTTCTTCTTCTTCTCTACTTTTTTTTTTGTACCAATTGCTATCCAAGTGAGTCTTAAAGTATCGAAAGAGCCTTGCCTTTGCGAGTGCCACCGATAGCTCATGACGATGGATTTTGGGTTTCATTCTGTATCACTTCATACTTGCAACGTCTTGATGATATAATGTGGAGGAGACGGGAATCAACTCTTATGGGCTATACGTTGATCGCCTCACTTCAAGGTAACATCATTGTAAAAGATTCAAGGTAAGCATTTGACCAAAGGAGGAAAGTAACTTTTAATTTCTTTTCTTTTAATATTTTTTAGTTTAGAACACCACAATCTACACTTCTTTTATCACTCCTTTTTCCATTTCTTTGTACATATCATTTCTAGTTTCTTCATCTTCTTAATCTACCATCTTCTTACTAACTCACTTTAACCTAATTTTTCTCTTTTTCGTTACAAGAACTAAAAGAAGAATTTTAACTATCTTTTGTATCTTAAAAAAAAACTTACTAAAAAGCTTCCATCGCTAGTCCCTCCTTGTGGATCACGACCCCTATAGCCACTTGTTATAGTGGTAGAATTGAGCACTTTGCACTACTGTTTTAAAAGTTCTGAAATTCTGTATTTTGTGTGCAGGTAAAACCTCAATCACAGGATGTGAGGTACGTTCCTCAGTTGAAGAACCTTATCTCAGTTGAAGCTTTGTAGGCACAGGGCCTGATAAGAACTCTTAGAGAAAGCGTTCTCAAGATGTTCAGTGGCTCATTGATTGTTTTGAAGGCTTTAACGGCTTGTTGTACATGCTAAGTGCAACTGTGATTTCTACGAAAGTGAGTTAGATTAGGCTAGATTTGTTTCACTTTTTATTTATTTTGCTCGAGGACGAGCAAAAGATAGGCGTGGGGGTGTGATCGGTTATTGATATTGCATATTTATCGTCATATTTTCTTATTTATTATTTAATAAACTCTGTTTTAATTATCTTTTATGTTTAATTATTTGCATGGCCTTTACTAATGGAGAAAGAAGAGAAAAAGAGCCCAAAAGCCCACTAACGTTCAGATTAAATGAAAATCAAGGATTAGGGTATTTGTCAGCTGAAGATCAGAACAAATCAGAGAGATAACACTAAATAGAAACCAGTTAAATTCGAATTTTGATGGATCCATTTCGGTTAGCTGAAGACCAACAGTGATATAGATGAATCCAGAGCCCAAACTGAAAATCTATCAGGAGATAAAGGATGTTCGAGAGATCAGAGGCTCGCGCACCCTGAATGTGGCCATCTGGGCCGCGAAAATGCCGCAATTGGCGTGTTTCCGCCGCATTACAGTTGAGATACAGGGAGCGTTTGCTCCTTCTATCTTCAGACGCTCTCCCCTATTACGTTTTTGCTATAAATTTCTACAAATTCAGAGGCCAGAGGGAACATTTTAACAGAGAGTTTAGTTTAGGTTATTTTTTAGTTTGTAACTTAGGTTTTTTTCTTTTCTTTTATGTAATTTTTATTTTTATTTATGTAACTAAGAGGAGAGGAGAGTTTCATAGAGGAATGAGAGTGAAGCTTGTACTGAGGGTGACACTGGTTTAAATTCTTCTTTTCTTTCATTGTTATTTGAATCAAATCATAGTTATGTTTTCAGGTTCTTCTTCTCTTACTTTTTTTCTACCGAGTTTTGATAATAATCCAAATGAAACCTATAGCATCAAACATGCCTTGCCATTGCAAGTGCCTTTGATGGCTTATGGTGATGGATAACCGTTTTTATTTATTTTCTGCTCTCATTTAAGTTCATAGTTTAAGTCTGAGAATAGAGAAGATCCTATTTGCCATGCTTTGCTCGCCGTCAAGACGAGGTAAGTCTTTGCCAAGGATTCAAGTAAGCCATCAACCGGATGATGTAAGTTACTTCTTTTAGGTTTTCTTTTTTTTTCTTTTAGTTTTTAGTTTAGATCGCCATCATCACCAACTCTCAACTCTATTCACTATTTTCACTTTCTTTGAACAAAATCATTTTCTATTTTCTCCATCTTCTCAGTCTATCACTTTTTTCTTAACTTTAAAAAGATTATTTTTCCTTTTCTTTACAAGAACAAGAGAAGAACTTTTAACCATCTTTAGTGAATTAAAAGAGAACTTACTAATAGCTTCCATCACTAATCCCTCCTTGTGGATCACGACCCGCATAGTTACTTGCTATCGCGGTAATATTGAGTACCTTGTACTTCTATTTTATATTTCTGAAATTGTGTATTTTCTGTGTGCAGGTAGAAACTCAATCAGTGCTTCCGCAGTTACTCTTATTGTTTAGTGGTGTCTATCACAACAGCAACATCTCTTACATGTACATTGGTGAGCATAGCTAACAGAGATGTACATATATCCATTGATCCAGCTCATGTCCTGTCCACTTTAGATATTTAGAAAGGATGTAAACTGTTGGAATGGACAAAATCCCCGACATTTAGGGCCTGTTTTTTTTCTTGGAAGAGAGAGGAAGAGGAAAGAAGAGAGGACCTCAGCTGTTTGGTTCGTGCGAAAGAGAACTCGATGAGCTCAGAAGAGGTCCAAGCTGGCTCTGACGTGGCCAGTTGAGCTCCAAATTTTTTTCCGCTCGGTTTCAGCCCTGAAGAGAGGATAGCTCGCGGATCGAGGCGTCACTTGATTTTTTTTTAATTTTCTTCTCTCTTTCTCTGTCTTCTTCTCCTTCCTCTTTTCCTCTTTCTTCTTCCAACTCTCTCTTTCTTCTTCTATAGACCCAAACACATCTTCTCTCTTCCTTCTCTCTTCCAAATCTCCTTATTAACAGAAATATTGTTTATTGGAGAAGGAGAAATTTCAGTATATAATTAATAAAACAATTATATTAATATACATATATGTGTGTATGTATATATACATATATGTGTATATATGTGTGTGTGTGTGTGTGTGTGTGTATATATATATATATATGTATGTCTGTGTGTAGATATACGCATATATACATATATCTACATATATATGTATATATATGTAGACATATAAGTATATATGTAGACATACATACATACATATCTATAATACACACACACACACAAATATATATATATATATATACACACACACATATATCTATATATATACACATATATCTACACACACACACACATGCATGTGGAGAGAAGAATAAAGAAACTATGCACGTCCAGAGACAATGAACCACATGCCTATATATATGAGGTTCAGATATAATGGACCACATGCCTTACAGGAGGTTTAGATACAATGAACCACTCGTCTGTTAACACCGCCTCTAAAACTCACGGTGGATCAAATATCGAGAGTTTGGACAAAATTGCACGAAACTGATAAGAGGTATGTGCCTTGGTGATCGAGATCGGGACGAGATGGCATAGAGGCTGCATAAGTCAGAGGCAACAACGGGCGATGTGTGCATACTAGACGAGGATGTCGACAACGAGAACTGAATGTCGACGAATGAGACGAGATGCGGGCAGAATCGGCCGTGCAGGACAGAGGCGATCACCGATGACGCGTGCATAATGAAAGAGAACAGAGATAGAAGCGCTCACGAGGACTCGACTACGTGAATTCTGCTGCAAAATGAACGAGGACAGAGGTAAAGAGGCTCACAAGAACTCAACTCCGTGTATTGTGCAATAATATGCAGAGGCAGCACTGGAGGATGAGGGATAGAACTCGTTGTGATGGAAGGAAAGCAGATCTCGATAGCAGATATCACGCAGGAGAGATTTCGCGGATGAAGAAGCCTTCACGTAGGAGGGTTAGGGTCGAGAGCGGCTGTGGAGGTAAGGGTCGAGAGCGGCTTTAGAGTTACATGCCGTCAAGGTCGACAATAACAAAAGATGAAAAGATGGCTCGGCGCTAGGCACAGTTATATAAGCATGGCCCAGTGCAGGCTCCTTGATAGCATAGAACGATGATCAACAGAGAAATGACTCTGATACCATGATAATTTGAAGAAGGAGAAATTTCAGTATATAATTGATAAAGCAATTACATCAATACATATAGGCATGTGGAGAGAAAAATAAGAAAACTATGCACGTCTAAATACATTGAACCACATGCCTCACAGGATGTTCAAATATAATGAACCACATGTCTATTAACACCCATCCCGTTCTTTTTTTTTTTTTGCCTTGTCTTCATGAGAAACAAATGGTCTTATTATTTGAAGATTACAAAGGAAGGAAACTGGTATTATTTTTATTTTTATTTTTATTTTTTTAATGGACATTGTAGATGAAAGAGTACTGGCAGCAAGGGGTAACAGATCCTCTTCCTCTGCCTTACCGCAACCGACCAATCTTCCGTGGTATATCAATCATGCTCCTGTTTCTTGATGTTTTAAACTTGAAGGAGATGACCTTCGTGTGTGGAGGAATCAAAGCCATATCTTTTAGATGTTGACCTTGTATGCCAAGGAATCAAAGTCATATCTTTTTGATACTGAAGGAAGGCATTATATAAAAGAAAACTATAATCCAGCTAATTCTAAATAAAAGAATATTATTTCAGGCTTATTACTCAACAATCGGTATTCAAACATATATACATTTTGACACATACAGTCTAATTCTCATACACCTTGGCAATAGAAGATTAATTAGCACTTTTCAATAACACTTAGGTTCACGAGGCACCCCTTTTTTTTGGAAATTTTTTTTGCTCACCGTGTTTTTTGTCACCGCGGTGACCGCACCACTCTAAGTAGTTGGATCTGGTGGGCTCTCGGGTGGGACCTAATGAGCCCACCCGACTGAACGGCTCCCAGGCCACGGTGACGGTGGTGACCGTGTAAAGCGGTGAGCAAAATGAGACTCTTTTTTCCATCTCCTCTTATGAGGAGGTGCTCTTTTCTCAAACTTCTACTCACTGTCTATCTCAAAACGAGAGGGAAAAAAATTGAGAAATTGCACTTTATTGTTCATTTTAAGATAGCATCTAACATACTTATTCCACCTAAAAATTAAAATATACACAATGATGAATTAGCATAAATATATATATATTTTTAATCAACTGTTTGATAGAACAAGAAGAGGAGAAGAACAATATTAACACAATAGAAGCAAAGGGATCAAACAACCAAACCCTCAAAAGTAGAAGAGGAAATCCTTGCGTTAACAATTGATAGAAGGATTGAAGTTACCAACATACCATAATCAACTCATCCATTAGAATGACAAGTGTTTGAAGTATACTCGTACGGAAATGCATCAACTTGACTTATATAGTATCTTTAAATCTGATATACCACAAAAAAAACTGACCAACATCATTATTTTTAAAGAAAATATGAACTGATTTATCAGCTACATTATATATATTGTCAATATTTATTATTAATTTAAATTTAGATATATATATTTGATGTAGTATAGGTATTCCAAGACTATTAATAATAATTACTAAGCAATATTAGTGATGTACCAAACGCGAACAAATATTCAAATGTTAAAATTGACAGTGAGATCAGACTCAATGATAAAGTCCTTCTTCTCTGAGAGGCCTTCTCTAATGAATAATAAATAAATAAAAATTATGTAAACTTGTAAAGTGTGAAAAGAAAATAAATAATGGAGAAAAGTGAGGGCATTAAGGGAAAGCATGAAATTATTAGGACAGAGGTCCCAGCCATTATCAAGCTTTCATGTCTGAATCTGACCCTTCGCTCAGCCTTTCCAATAATGGAAGCTGAGCGTGGCTATCACGGGCTCTGCCCACTTCCATAAATATAAAATAAAGATTAAAATAAATTTATTTGTGTCATGTTCTTTTTTTTTAAATCAACTAATAATTATAATACACACACATGCAAATCATGCATCTTGCTTCATGGGTCTGAGATTTTGCTCAGGACCCGACCCGTTACCCGTTTCAAGTAGGGTCCGGGTTGTGATTTTTGTGATACTATTGAAATAATGACGCCCTTGCTCTATTTAATTTGACAGGTAATCACATCCTCTTTTCTGTTATTGTTTTTGTTGTTGTTTTCTGGGCTCGGGACGCGAGAGGATGGGAGTTTGCTAAAAATCAATACAACAAGAAATTTTAAATACTAGTTTTTCCAAAAACTAGTTCGTAAAAATATTATAATTAGCAATTGGGACAAGAGATATGCCGAATGAGGCAAGATTTTAGTCAGCATTAATTGAAATTACGAAGGATTTTAAATTTGAGGGATTTCGCTATAGCCTCCTATATCAAATCGTAATTAAAAAAAATTCAGCTTCATAATTTTATTCACTTCAGTAACTTCTTTTTTAAAATCAATTAGAGGCACCCACGTGTCAAGCGCAGAAGCGCTTCTCAGCGGCGAAAGAATGCCCCGTAATAATCGTTTCGAAAAAAATGGAACACTTTGAAAATGCGCACTGCTGATATCACAAAAAAATAATTTATTTTTGAGCATTGCGACCATGATCACAGTCATCATAAAAATGCATTGTTTTTTAGTGTTTATAAGACTGTGACCGTGATTGTAGTCATCATTATTAGGAAATGTTTCTAAGTGTTTATAAGACTGCGATCATGATCGCAATTCTCACAAAAATGTCTTATTTTTAGTCTTTATTAGAATTGCGATCATAATCGCAACACTTCTCACAAAAACACAAATTTTCAATCTATATTGGGATTGTGAAAATAATCGCAGTCTTTTCAAAATGCCCTAATTTTAAATTAATAAAATGACTGTGACCAGAGTCGCAGTATTCTAGTAAAGGATTGCGATCATAATCACAATTCTTATATAGGACTACGATCATGAGTCACAATCCTTATAGCAGCATCGCCATCATTAGCAGAATCTTATTCACCGGCATCAAATGATCCCCAATTTTTTTCAGATCTAAATGTCACATCGATCGCAAACACAAACAAAACTCATCACGAGCATGAACAAACGAGATTTGCAAAAAATCGGTGCCAAAAAAATTTGGTTCGGGACCCATGAGACCCCCGAGAGGGAGCTCCCCGCCCTCTTCTAACCCCCCGGTGATCTGACCGTATAAGTTGACCCGCGAAGTACTTTGCTTCGGGGTCAGGGTTGAGGTGAAAGCAATGTTGAGGACGATGGGAAAGGATAAAAGAGAAAATAAAAATATATAAAGAAGTGGTAATTGAGAGGAATCAATTTATACTGACATGGATGAGGCTGTAGTGAATAAAATTATGAAGCTGAGTTTTTTTTAATTATGAAATAAAGAAGGTGGCTGTAGCAAAATTTTCCTTGAATTTTTTTTTAAATATAAGAAATCATTCACCTTCTCTCAATATTATAAAGCAGAACATTTATATGCATTTAATTTCTCTTTCTGAAATTTGCAATTTTCTTATTCGATTAAGTTTGAGTTACATTCTTCCACTCAATCTCCAGAGGCTCTATCCAGAAGTACTTCGTATGGCAACAAGACTGACAAGAAACATAAAATTGCATCTTTTCTTCTTCAAAAAAAGGAAAAGAAAATAGAATCAACTAGCTCGATGAAAGATTTCCACAATAAAGGGACCTAATTATTCATTTTATCATCATAATTAAGATTTTAGATAATTTAATTATCTAAAACCATCAAGCACAAGAAGGAAGTTCATTGAAATGCTAAGTGGGCAATTTGCAAGAAACTTCCCTCGCAAGTTGCTCATCCTTTAAATGTTACTTCTACATACGTATACATAGTAAGTACAATTTAGTACTTACCTTGCTTCCTCCCCAAAAATTCTCTCTCTCTCTCTCTCTCTCTCTCTCTCTCTCTCTCACATCGTGCAATTTGTTCGTATCCACAACGTATCCGTATCTACGCAAATGAATCTCACAACATAAGTTTACGCCTCGTCTCCCCACCGTGGCCTAATCACACTTGCGAATAAACACAAACTTAAGCGCCCGTTCCTTGATCGCTAATCACAATTTAATTAAAACTCAATTATGGAGGTGATGAACTCATGGGTGACGACAATGAGGATGAGGAGAGGACCTAGTACTTAAAATTCTAGGTGTCATTATTGGTTGCATACATTAGTAATATGTTATGCTACAAGAGCGCAGTACAATAAGTCTCATCTGATGCGTAAATAATAATAATAGATATCATAGTCCTTTCCCAAACAAGGCAAGGGGGGGCAGAGAAAGGAAACAAGGAATCCTAGGAGAGATAGTTTTGTAAAGTTTTGGGGTGTGTTGAAGGCATGGGATGCTTCCTGTTTGTTTAGAGATGTATACAGTCTCAGATTTTTCTTCTGTTTTGTACTTGTGATTAGGACAAGAGGACTTGTTAATTAGGGTCAGGCAAAGATCCGGCTGGTTGTAGGGGCACAATGATGTGGGATTAGGATTGGCCAGCCACTCACGTTTTATGCGTAGATGCTACTACCACCACCATGGATGCAAACAACAAAAACAAGCATAAAATGTTGGATCACGATCCATATTTTGATGATAACAAATGTGTGTACTAATTGTTAGAATTAATCTTTAAATAAACTTCATGATAATTATTTCATCTATCATGGATCTAGAATCAATATGCATCTCAAGAAGAAATATACAAATGCATATACATATCTGAAGCCATTAGATTGAGTGACGAAGATTTCAGTCCCTTCCTTGATCCTTGCAAACCTTAATTGCAAACCTTAATCTGTAGAACCCCTTCTTCTCTCTGTCTCCTTTCCTTTGCACAAACCCTAACTGAAGTTGATGGAACACACCAAAAAGGGGAGAGTTTGTTTTCTATTATGGAGGAGAGATGAGGGTCTACGTTTGCAAGTAACCACAAGTGATAAAACCACCCATCATGGCCCCCTTTCTATCCCACATGATTATTAAACTTTATACAAAGTAACCTTTATATTTGGGCATACATAATATCAGTTAGGCTATAATTATGGAATCCAATTAAAAACCCAAAGGTTAGTGGGCCACTTAATGTGAGATTAACATTCTCCCACTTGGACCACTAGCCGATTATAGTACAACCTTAGAAAACAAATAAAAGAAAACTCATTTTAAAAACATTTTCACTCCATTGGATTCCATACTAAAAAACTTTGACACGTGATCACGAATTTATATATATATATATATATATATATATATATATATATATATATATAACTGATAAGCCCAAATAATGATATACTGTAATACTGCAATTAGCTTGGACCACCAATGTGAGTCATAACGGTTATACAATATCTATGTCATACTCCCTTCTACGTACCACAACATTGATAACCCTCACTAATAGAGTCTATAACCAAAATGACCCCTGTAATTAGTCTTGTCAAGACTTTTCCTGTTTAACAAACATCCATACATAATATGTGCACACATAGTTGGATAACAGGAAATACAGAAACAAACTTTTATTGCGCAATAATGTCAATTACATAAGCACCAAACATACATTACAGATTACTCAAAAGACCCATTCTAATAACATGTTTTTTGAATGTCTTTGGAGGTAATCCCTTGGTCAATGGATCAGCAACCATTAAAGTGGTACTTATATTCTCAATTGACACTCTTTGTTTCTGAACTCTTTCTCTAACGACTAAGTACTTAAGTTCCAAGTGTCTGGAACCACTAGAGTACTTACCATTCTTAGAGAAGAAAACGGCTGCTGTATTATCACAAAATATCTTCAGCGGTCTGGCAATAGAATCAACTACACCAAGTGCTGAGATGAAATTACGTAACCATAATGCATGATTCGTGGCCTCGAAACATGCTATGAACTCAGCCTCCATCGTGGATGAAGCAGTGATAGACTGCTTTACACTCTTCCACGAGATTGCCCCACCTGCTAGCATGAATATGAAGCCTGAGGTAGACTTTCTACTATCTGGGCAACCACTAAAATCTGAGTCCGAATAGCCGATCACTTCCAACTGATCTGATCTCCTATATGTGAGCATATGATCCTTCGTCCCTTGAAGATACCGCATCACTTTCTTTACCAATTTCCAATGCTCCATTCCTGGATTACTCTGGTATCTTCCTAACATTCCAACAGCAAAACTGATATCTGGCCTGGTACAAGTATGTGCATACATCAAGCTCCCAACTGCTGACGCATACGGAACTTTCTGCATTTGACCCTTTTCTAAGTCATTTCTAGGACACTGACTCCCACTGAATTTGTCACCCTTCATAATGGGTGCACAACTGGCTGAACATAGTTCCATATGAAATCTTTCCAAGACTCGATTGATATAACCTTTCTGAGACAGTCCTAGCAATCCTCGAGATCTATCCCTGAAGATCTCTATGCCAATGACATAAGCTGCCTCACCCATATCAACCATCTTAAAGTTCTTGGTAAGATAGTCTTTAGTTTCATACAGTAAACCAACATCACTACTGGCTAACAAAATATCATCCACATACAGAACCAAAAAGATAAACTTGCTCCCACTGATCTTCAGATATATACACTGATCAACAGTGTTTTCTGTAAATCCGAAAGAGGTAATGGTATCATTAAACGTTATATACCATTGCCTGGAAGCTTGTTTCAGTCCGTATATGGATTTCTTTAATTTGCAAGCCAAATGTTCTTTTCCTTTCTTTACGAACCCTTCAGGTTGCTCCATGTAAATTTCCTCATCCAAATTTTCATTCAGAAAAGCTGTTTTCACATCCATTTGATGTAACTCTAAGTCATAATGAGCTACAAGGGCCATGATGATTCTAAAAGAATCCTTCTTTGATACTGGAGAGAAGGTTTCTTTATAATCAATGCCTTCTTTCTGAGTGAAACCTTTAGCCACAAGTCTGGCTTTATATCGTTCGATATTGCCTTTGGAGTCGCGCTTGGTCTTAAAGACCCATTTACACCCGACTTTCTTACAGTTACTAGGCAATTCGACGAGATCCCAGACTTTATTTTGGTCCATAGATTTCAACTCATCATTCATAGCATCAATCCATTTGCTAGAATCATTACTTTCAATGGCTTGTGAAAATGAAACTGGATCTTTATTAATCCTAATATCGAAATCAGATTCCTGTAGATACACCACATAATCATCTGAAATGGCAGATCTTCTTTCCCTTTGAGATCTCCTCAAAGCTGCCGGTTGTGGTGGTTCTACAACATTTTCAATGGCGATATCCTCATGAAGTGGTGAATCATTATCATTATGTTGTTCAGGTGACTCAGCTTGATGATCAAGCTGAGAGACAACAATTTCTCTTGAAGAAAAGGGTATTGGGATATTTACCCTTATCACTTCAAGATCTACCTTTCTAGGTTCATCACTCCCACTAATTTCACCATTCTCAAGGAATCTGGCATTGCCAGTTTCAACAATTCTGGTACTATGGTTAGGACAATAGAATTTGTACCCTTTAGACTTATCTGGATAACCAATGAAATACCCAGATATGGTCCTGGAGTCTAATTTCTTTTCTTGTGGATTATATATTCTAGCCTCTGCTGGACAACCCCAAACATGTAAATGTCTTAAACTAGGTTTCCTACCAGTCCACAACTCGAAAGGAGTTGTTGAGACTGCCTTACTAGGAAACCTGTTCAAGATATACATAGCAGTCTTTAAGGCTTCATTCCACAATGAATTAGGTACATTAGAGAAGCTCATCATGCTCCTAACCATATCCATAAGTGTCTGGTTTCGCCTTTCAGCACATTCTGCTGAGGCGTACCTGGCATTGTGTATTGAGCACAAATGCTATGCTTTTCTAGAAATTTGGCAAATGGGCCAGGATTCTGTCCTGACTCATCATATCTTCCATAATACTCACCACCTCGGTCTGATCTCATGATTTTAACTTTTCTATCTAATTGTCTCTCGACTTCTGTAATGAACACCTCAAGGATGTCAACAGCCTGAGACTTTTCATGAATTAGATATACATAACCATAACGAGACAGATCGTCTATAAAGGTGATAAAGTATCTCTCTCCTGTAAAACATGGAATGGAGAGTGGTCCGCAAATGTCTGTATGAATAATCTCAAGAAGCTCTTTGCTTCTTGTGGCACCTTTCTTGGTGTGTTTGGTTTGCTTTCCTTTTATGCAATCCACACACATACCAAAATCAGTGAAGTCTAGGTTATCCAAAATCCCATTCTTCACTAATCTTTCAATTCTATCCCTGGAGATATGCCCCAGTCGTCTATGCCACAAGATAGAAGATTTTTCATCAATTAAGCCACGTTTAGAACCAACATTTGAATGCAGGGTTAAAAGAGATTGTGCAAACTCATAATTCAAGGAAATTTTATACAAACCATCACATAAAATTCCATGTCCAACTGAAATTGAATTAAACATCAAATTGAGTTTTCCACAACCAAATAAAACTGAATATCCAACAACATCTAATTTGGATAAAGACATTAAATTCTTAGAAATCGAAGGTACATAAAAAGTGTTTACAAGATCCATCTGATGACCCGTCTCTAAGAGTAGTCGATAAGTTCCAATATACTCGACCTCCACTTTGAGACGGTTCCCCATAAAGACAAATCTTTCACTTCCCTTCGGTTTCCTGGTTGTAAGGAATCCCTGCATTGAATTAGTTATGTGAGTTGTGGCTCCAGAATCAATCCACCAAGTATTAGAAGGAACTTCAGCAAGATTTGATTCATAACATACAAAAGAAAGATTCATACCTTTCTTTTCGAACCAAGCCTTTCTCTTGTTGCAATCCTTCTTCACATGTCCTTTTCTGCCACAAAAGTAGCATTTGACAGTGAAAGTCTTTCCATGACCCTGGCTACTTTCCCCAGGTTCATTCCCTTTCTTTGGTGGAAACCTCTTACCTCTTCCATACTTTCCCTTCTTGTGTATGGCTCCTTGAGTTACTGCTAACACTGAGTGATGTCCTTCTTGCCTCAGTCTCACTTCCTCTTGAATACACATATTAGTCAGCTCATTCAAATTCCACTTATCCTTATGAGTATTATAGTGAATCTTGAATGGTCCGAATTGAGGAGGAAGTGAGTTGAGGATGAACTGTACCAAAAAGGATTCATCTACTTTCATTCCCAGTCTAACTTTGCAGCTTTATCAGTCATATTGAGGATATGTTGTTGTACTCCTCTACTACCATCATATTTCATGGTAGTTAACTCAGCCATAAGGGTGCCAGCCAATGACTTATCAGCAGATTTAAACCGGTCTTTTACAGCAGTTAAAAGTTCTGATGCATTAGTAGTTTGAGGGAGTGAAGTCTTGATATTGTTGGCAATGGTCATTTTAATGAACATGAGACTGAGTCTGTTCGACCTTTCCCAGGCTTTAGCATGACTAACCTGATCTGCTGTACTGTCAGCAGTGATTTCCTCAGGTTTCTCAACTAGTAGAGCCATGTCAAGATCCAGTACACCCAGTGTGAATTGGACATGCTCAAACCATTCAGAAAAGTTTGTACCATTCAGGGCTGGAATGCTGGATGCATGAGAGTGAAGCGAAGTGGGAACGCTCACTGAAACAAAATAGGACAATGCTCACATCAAGGCCTCGAATCAATGCAAAAACATTAAATTTAATGAAGATGAACTATTGATATCACTTTGATTTCTCCTTTGGGCGAAACCCAAGCATATCCAGCGTTCACTCTATAGGTGAGACCTTTTATCACCTATGTAGGTCTAATATAATTTATGCCACTTAGACAGTAAGTCATGTTACCTTTGGGTATCCAATTCTACACCACTAAGTTGCATAAATCACACTACCCTACCCGGTTTATAATTATTTGAAAGAGACTTTCCTTTGGGCCAGTCCCAATCTCCTAACTAGAACCGCCACCGAGAATATTATTGACTTTAATGTCATCCTTATTGACAAATCTTTTATGTAGTTGTATATTCATAAGGCTTACTAACGTAGGTCACTTTGGCAACTACTAAATCAATAAACCGTATGAATATAAAACTAACCAATAATATTCTCTAACCTTTTATTTGAGTTATTCCTTAATACTCCAATATTATCACTTGACCAATTCAATCAATATTAACACAATAACATTAAATGTGTAACATACATTTATGATTGAACTTAAACAAACATTAGTCGACTGGTTAATCTAGTACTAGTCGACTTGTGGCAAGTCAAGTCGACTATAAAGGAAAACCCAGTCGACTAGGGTCAAGTCAAGTCGACTATATATTTTAGGTCTAGTCGACTAGGGCAAAGTAAGTCAACTATATATGAAGAGCTAGTCAACTAACAGAGAAAAAGAGAATCAAACATCTCTCGGGTCAACCTGTTAGTCGACTATAGCAAGGGATTAGTCGACTATACTTATTATTAGTCGACTACTCAAAAAAATCAAGTCGACTCCTGTAGTGAAACAGAGAGTTCTTAACATGTTGGAAAGAGACCTAGTCGACTAGTCTTATGGGCAAGTCGACTAACAGTCGATGAAACAGTTATCAAAATGGCAGTTTCTGTTTAATCGACTGATGTCATTACAATAGAAAATTAGGGTTTGTAATTCAACTAAAATCAATTCTTATCCAAGGAATTGTACAATTAGAGGAATATTAATAGAATTAATAGAATCTCGAAGGAAAACTACTAACACCTCTTAAAAATTCTACAATTGAATGATCAAAATTTCATTTTGAAACAATTAATCAAAAAACCCTAATTTCCCATAATCTTTATTCTGAGATGTATTGATTCTTAAACGAAGCTCTGATACCAAATGTTAGAATTAATCTTTAAATAAACTTCATGATAATTATTTCATCTATCATGAATCTAGAATCAATATGCATCTCAAGAAGAAATATACAAATGCATATACATACCTGAAGCCATTAGATTGAGTGACGAAGATTTCAGTCCCTTCCTTGATCCTTGCAAACCCTAATTGCAAACCTTAATCTGTAGAACTCCTTCTCTCTGTCTCCTTTCCTTTGCACAAACCCTAACTGAAGTTGATGGAACACACCAAAAAGGGGAGAGTTTGTTTTCTATTATGGAGGAGAGATGAGGGTCTACGTTTGCAAGTAACCACATGTGATAAAACCACCCATCATGGCCCCCTTTCTATCCCACATGATTATTAAACTTTATACAAAGTAATCTTTATATTTGGGCATACATAATATCAGTTAGGCTATAATTATGGAATCAAATTAAAAACCCAAAGGTTAGTGGGCCACTTAATGTGAGATTAACACTAATAGATTCTATACAGAATTCAAGACTTAAAAGACTTTTATATGAGCTATCAAAAGTATACAAGAAGATGCAAGAAGATTGCAGATATAAAATTTGTAATATATATATATATATATATATATATATATATATATATATATATATATATATATATATATATATATATATATATATCATCAGAATTCTTGTACAAGCATTGACACACACACAAACACATATATTAGATGACCGATAAGCATATCCAAACAACCCAACTTTACTTCATCAAAACTCCGTTTCAGAAAATCATGTTTTGACATTATTTGCACTAAACATTCAAGGATTAGTCGACTAATAGTTTTGGCTAATCGACTAATTCCAAGTGTAGTCGACCAGATACCTTGGCCAGTCGACTACTGAGCTCTTACAAAAACTTGACTAAATTTGCGTTTCCTTAATTAGTCGAGTGATTCATTCTCCTAGTCGACTACTGAGCTCATACATAACCTAATACTAAACTAGTGTTTCCTTGACTAACCCATTTCTCTAGTCGACTACTGAAATCAAACAATAATTTGTTACTTTCTGTCAATCTTGATTAGTCGACTAATAAAATTGACTAGTTGACTAATAGTTTAACCTCTCATTAGATTAGTCGACTAATGATTTTGACCTGTCGACAAATATGTCTGAATAAACAGTTGTCTAGTCGACTAATATTCTTACTAGTCGACTAAATGTTAGTTTTATAGCTGTTGAGTTCTGAATTTTTTGAATCATAATCCCTCCAATCTAACAACTATATCTTTTATTTTGAATTGTCCAATAACTGTTTTACAGTTACCAAATCACCTATAAATAGAGGGTCTCTACTCTCACTAGGACACACAATTTCCAAAAAAAAAAGAATGACTTCAAAATTCAGAATATGTCAAGAAACCTGAACTCTCTCTTCCATTGTCTATTTCTTTACCCAATTCATATTATATTAAAGAAATTCTGGGAGATATAGTATAAGCCGTAAGTAAATACACTATCACAATCACTTTAAGGTTTATAGAAACTTTTGTATTTATTGTAAAAGAAAGTCTTCTCGTTGTGGAGAAGAGGTGTATAGAATTGGTAAGATTGTTTGTCAATTTGTGTACACATATTGATTTTTTAGTCTTCAAAATAAGAATAAGAAAAATCTCAAGTGGGTTTCTTGGGACTGGATGTAGGTCAAGAGGATCGAAACAAGATAAAATCTTTGTATTTGAGTTTGCATTTCTGATTTTATTTCTGTTGTTGTTAATCTCTTTTCAAGTTACTAACATTTTTTGTTAAAATTATTTAAACACTATCACCCCCTCTCCTCTAGTGTTATAGCTGTCATATACATGAACTCACATTTGGTATCAGAGCAAGGTAGAAGAAAAATCAACAGACTTTCTATCATCACAGTTCAAAGAAGGACACTCTACACAAAAGGCCACCACTGTTCGACAGTTTCAACTACAACTATTGAAAGTATAGAATGAAGATCTACTTACAATCCATCAACTACAAACTTTGGAACATTGTTAAGGCGGCATTTGAGAAGCCACGCACCAACTGCGACCAATGGACAGGCGAAAAAAAGAAACCTATCAAACTTAATGCAAAGGCGATGAACACTCTATTTTGTGCACTAATCAAGGAGGAATTCAACTGTTTGTCAATAGTCACATCAACACATCAAATTTGGCAAACATTACAGGTAACACACAAAGACCAAAACTAAGTTAAATAATTTAAAATCTCTATTCTGCACATGTTCGAACTCTTTAATATGAAGGATGAAAGCTCGCCTAGAGGGGGTGAATAGGTGAAGTGCTAATTAAATGCGGAATTTAAAACTTTTACACTAACTCAAAAGATTTTCAAAGAGTGAAGCCGAATTCCTAGCGAAAGGCTTTAAAACTTCTCCTCAATATTTCAGAGTTGAGGTGTTTCAATAGCTAACTTGAATCAATACAAGTGTAGCACAATATCAAGCATACATAAATGAGCAATAATATCAATGCAAAATATAACCAAGTAGAGTTGAGTTGAGAGATAGCAAAGGCAATCACAAGGATATTTTTCGAGATTCAAGCACCAAGTTCTACATCCTTGCCTTCCCCGCGTGAAGCATTTCTACTATCTCCACAAAAAAAAACTCCACAAAAGATACAAACCTCAATCCTCTACACAAGAGGAGGCACAAAGCCAATTGCACAAAACAAATCACCTCTATACAAGAGACAGGGCACAAAGCCAAAGTAGAAAGCCAAATGCACAAAGCAAAGAGGAGGTTACAATCCTTGGCGACCACAAAGATCACAAATTAAAAATGTCACAACACAAGATCCTAAAGGATAGATTTTACAATGATAGCTCAAGTTTGAAAACTAGAAGTCTTGAAATGCAGCGCTTAAGAAAACACTTGAGAAATTTTCTTGAAGAAATAGAGATATGAAGCTTAAATTTCCCAAAAGCTTATTTTCTTGATTTTTCAAAACTTTTTAAAAATGTTTAAACACAATTTTTCTTTCTTCAAAAATCTTGTATAAACTCTTATTGAAACTCTCTCCAATGTCCCCATTTTATAGGAAGAGAGTAGAAATAATTATAGAGTAAACCCACTCATTAAACAACTGATAAATCACTAATAAAGTGAGATATACCCGTTTGAAAATAAGACAAAACATTTTAAAAAGAGAAAATCTTGTTTTATTTGAAATTTAGCTTAATGGCCTCATAGAGCTGTCAACAGTGCTATTGGGCTGTCGACAGCCCAGAGTGCAACAACCATAATTTTGGTCGTTGAGGAGCTTTTCTGTCGACAGTTTACTAAGCCTGTTGATAGAAGACTGATACTCAAAGTATCAGCTTTTGACAGCTGATGAGAGATGTCGAAAGCAGATACAAACAAACTGAAAACAGAGGTCTATGTGAAACCCTGTCGACAGTTGCGTCAAAGAGACTGTAGATAGCTCCAATGAGTTGTCTGTAGGCAGAGATAAAAACATAAGTTCTTCTCTTCACATTTTTAAACCGTTTTAAATCAAACTAAATCTCAATAAATTTTACAAAAATAAGTTCATGTAAAAACATTAGAGTACAAATATGCGTGATCAAAAATCAACACATATTACAAACATGTGAACTTGTTTTTTTGAGATAAAGAAATACATTTCTTGAAATAAAACATATTTTTTAAATACTAATCTTGTAAATAGAAAATCATGTTTTTCTAAAAAAAACTTTCATAAATACGAAAACAAGTTTCTCAAACACATTTGAAGCATCAATGTATATGGATGAAATTCAATACATATATAAACCAATGCAAATTTGTTTTTGATGAATTTTATTCATGAAACCAAAAACGTGTAAAACCGAAAATCAAATCTTGTGTACTTGAAAACCAATATTAAAACTTTTGTGTGTGAGTTTGAGTAATCAAAACTAATCTATACTTACACAAGATCTTAACTCAAATTCTAAACTCATGTCTCCTTGAAGATCTTCTTCATGTGAATTTGATCCAAACTTGTTTATTATGAGTTAGACTCCTCTTGAGTGCTCAATATGATCTTTATGTTTGAGCTCTTGAATCAACATGTGATAACTTCAAAACTTTGACTTAGAATCTTTTATTGAAGCTAAACACTAAGTAAGATCTTGATTGAATATCTGAAACTAATAAACACAAGATCATTAGTACTATAACTACATGAGTTAATCATCATTAAAACAAAGTGATAGGCTTTTAGGCCAACAATCTCCCCCCTTTTGATGATGATAAAACTCATAAATTATATAATTATGGATTAAAGATAAGCTTTGTAAAAGCTCCCCTTAACTCATGCATAGCATAAAATATATAAATATTCAATGCAAACTCATAGATACCAAACAAATCATGAATATAAAATACATACATACATACATACATATATATATATATACATACATATATATATATATATATATATATATATATATATATATATATATATATATATATATATATATATATATATATATAGTCACATGCATATATAAAATTTAAATTTCTCTCCTTTTTTTTGTTAATTCATCAATAAAGAGGTAAAGAAAATAAGCATTATGCATATAAATATAAATCTATGAAGATGAGAGACATCAAGTTAATTCCACCTAGATACATGCATTACATGGAGAAGGGGTGATTAAAACCTTAACCCACATAAGCGTAATATACAATATATAGACGGAGATGTTAAGCCCCCCTACACATGTGTACTATATAAATAAGTGTTGTCAAGCTCTTTTTTATACAATACACTCATCATAAATTTACATATGTAGGTAATGATAACTCTCCTTGCATATTATAGGCAAAACTTATCAAAAACAAATATATGGTGCTCATGTATAAAAATCAAAACCATGAATACCAAATGTAAACAAACATATACCAATTGAAAATTGAAAACAATTTTGAAATCAATATAGATACCAATTTGTAAAATAATTTTAATAATAAATAAAATTTTAAACATGAAACCAATTGAATAGAAAGTGAAAGCCCATGATACCAATTTTGAAATTTTAAACAGTTTTGAAAAGTAGATACCAATTCTGATAATTGATACCAATTGAAAATATGAGCTATTAAAATATTTTTCTCAAAAAATAGAAAATAAAATATCAATTAAAATTTAATCATGAAAGGTTTTCCCCTTTCTTAAACAATTAAAAAACCAATATATAAGCTTTAAAAAGTAATATCAATAGAAAGTGATACCAAACCAAGATATTAAATGAAATGAATACCAATTTATGATACCAATTTAAAATGAATGTAAACTTAGCATGAAATCAATTGTACTATAAAAATATGTATGAATGTTGTTAAAATATACACAATCAATCATATATTTGTTGTTGGACCAAAGGCCCATCACTCTAGTTTTGATGATGATCAACTCATGTAGTTATAGTAGTAATGATCTTGTGTTTAATTAGTGACAGATTCATGATCAAGATCTTAGTAGGTGCATAGCTTCAACAAAGGATTTAAAGCCATATTTTGGAGCTAGCATGGTGTTTGGACCAAGTCAAGAAGGCTTCAAGTGAAGACTTCAAGAAGATGAAGACTTGTGTCTAGGTTTGTTTTAGAAGATTTTATTTTTAGATAAAATGTAAAGGATAGAATAGTTGATGGATTGCTCAAGTATATCATATACACACACACTCTTGATAGTTTTGTTTTTACAAAAGATTTTCTTTTTAGAAAATACCGTTTGGTTTTTGGTTTTCAAGTTTATATGTTTTAACCAAAACCAAGTTTAAAGCTTAATGTCAAAAACATAGATATTTCACCATGTTTGTGTAGTGGATCATATCCATACACACTATGCTTCAAATAAGTTTAAATATCTTGTTTTTGTATTTGGTGAAGCTTTGGGAAACAAGTTTTAGAAAAATCATGTTTTGGAAAATACTGTTTTTCATTTGAGCTAATATTTTCAAATTACAAAAATAGTCCAAATCATTTGTAACATGCCTTGATTTTGTGCAAGCATGTTTGTTTATCAAAGTATATTGGTAAAACTATTTTTGTAGATTTTTCAGTATTTTATGGGATTTTATTTCAATCAAAAAGACCAAGTTTTAAATCCCTTTACAGTGACCTGGCTTCAGCCGGTTGACCGACCCGGTCGACCGACGTGCACAGACGTGCACGCCAGTTCTGGCAGGAGGCCGGTCGACCGACCCGGTCGACCGTCCAGAGAGCTCTGCTCTCTGGAAAGGCCCGGGCGGCTGGGCGGCCGACCGGACAGAGAGACTTGCTCTCTATTTCCTGGCCTCCGTCGGTCGACTGGTCGACGATGGCACAACGGTCTGAAATATGACCGTTGGCCGGTCGACCGGGCGGTCGACCGACAGGCCTGACAGACCCCAACGGCTAGTTTTTCTGAGCCTATATATTTGGGGGGTTTGGGCATTGTTTTCACTAAGATTTTCAAGTGGGTTTTCACCAGTTTTTTCCTGAACTATTTAGAGGTTTTCCTCCACTTGATTTAGAGCAAATATTTCCAATCAAAAGGAGAGTTTTATCAAGAGTGTAAAAAAAGATTTCTTGAGTTTTCCTCCACCATTCTCATCCTTGTTTTCTCACACAACACTTGAGCTATCCATTGCTATATCTACCTATAGGAGTTTGTTGTGAGAGGATTTTAGGTGATCAAGAGTTGTGATCACCAAAGTTCATCTTTGTTCTTTGAGGAGGCGGACGTGTGTGTTCGCATTGTTTCGGGTCCTTGTGGGGACTCGGTGGTTTAGAGTTCGTGTGTGAACTCTTGGTTTGAGGTGCGGCCTCGGCGAGCCAGTGGGCTTGTGGTGTGTACGGACTAGGGAGTCCGAGAGTTGTAGGTGTTGCGGCACCGAGTGATCCGGTGGGATCGATTATAGTGGAAATCCTTCGTGTGTCGAAGGCGGGGATGTAGAGCAAGTATGCTCGAACCTCGAAATAAATCCCTTGTGTTTGCGATTGCTCATTCTCTCTCTCCCTTACTTGTTTATATCTTGCATGCTATTATTGTGTTTATCTTTACATGCTTGATATTCATATTGTGCTTAATTGATATATGTTTGGGGATTGTTTGCTAACACTTGTATTCAACCAAGAGAGCCAACGCGGCACCTCAACCCTTATCTAGGGGAATCTAGAGGAGTTAGTCCAGAGCCCTTCACGGGGAATTCGGCTACACTCTTGTGTTATACGTAGAGTTTAGTGCAATAGTTTAGTTTAGGTCATAATAGTTTTTAATTCCGCATTATTTATCATTAAGTGAACATTAGGTTAGCCATCACCTATTCACCCCCCCCTCTAGGTGATTTACATATGTGTGATGCCAATTGTAATATCATTCATAATTTAGAGCATACAAATATAGATAAATAAAAATGAGTATATAAAAGTCAAATATCATGAGAATCATATGTATAACTCATTGAAATCTCCAACCTACATGTGCATGTTAAAGAAATAGTCACTTAAGCATAAAAACATGATCACCCAACCAATCTCTCACTAAAGGTAGTATTTTTAAAAATAATAATTTGAAAAATAATTTGAAAACCCCAAAAGAAAAAATTATGTATATAATACAAGAATCATCAAAATTAAGATATACACACATAGCTAAATAAGAATTGAGTACACAAAGGATATGAATCTAATTTTTACATAAAATCATGGGTCTATCTCAAAAGTTATACAAGTATATCACAAGTTCTAATAAGATTGTATTCAAACATATAAACCAAAACATACAAATAAAAAATCATTCAATCTAAAGCATATAAAAACATAATATGAAGGATAGAGATAGTTACCAAACCGATAGAGCTAATCTACATTCTTCCAAAATAAGGTGGCCCTTTCACCTAAACATCTTGATAGTGATGCATCAATTTATTTGTCCATCAAGTTTAATATGCATCCACCATTAAGGCATCAAGTCTTTCACCTCTTGTGAGAGCCCACACCTAAATCAAACACAATGAGTGTAAATTTTGGTACTCAAATTTTTTTGGGTCCTTAGGGGTTAGTACCATTACGAACTCAAATATTTTTGTTTAAAATATTTAATTTATCAAGACAAAATTTAGCTAAGTGACCTTTGCAGCAACAATGTGAACAATGATACAGGTGGCATACTTTCGAGTATGGTGTGTATGTGCATGCTGTATAGTATATGAATGAATATTTGGAGTTTGTTTTTTTTTAAAATAAGGATTTCAATCTCTTATGGTTAAAATCACATTGGCTCAAAGTTGAGCCTAAACAATCAATCTTATTTTTCAAAATGCAAATCTTATTTTTATAAATATTAGAAGAAGAAGCGATTTTAGCATGAGAAGTGTGGGAAACAAAATTCTTTTTCAGTTTATTCAAGGAAATATGCATATAATGTCAAATTTAATTTTCAAAGAACCCTTTTATTTAAAAAAAATCTCTTTCTTTGAAAATTAAATTTTGATGATAATAGATATGTGTATTAACATATTCTATGCAAAATTCAAGAATTAGAAAACTTCTACATGAGCTTTCAAAAGTGAAATCACCTAGAGGGGGGGTGAATAGGTGATATGGCTAATCTAGAAACTAAATGCGGAAGCTAAAACTAAATTGCAATACTCTAAATACAACTAACGAGTGTAGCCGAATTCCCCGTGAAGGGCTCTGGACTAACTCCTCTTGATTCCTCTGAATAAGAGTTGAGGTGCTATATGAAGCTCTCGTGGTTAAGTACAAGTGAGGCACACACAATCAATCCAAGCATATAATGAATAGCAATATGAATCAATGCAAGGACAACACAAACATACACAATATGATATGATAAGAATGATGCAATGCATAACACAAATAAAGAAGAGAGAGTTTAGAGTCAATGGATCAAACGCAAACAACAAGATGTGTTTCGAGGTTCGAGCCCCTAGCTTTACGTCCCCGCCTTCACCGAGAAGGATATCTAATCCACTAACTTGTCCACCGAGGACTCCCACCGAGGGAACCTCCACCGAGGAGTATTTGTACAACAAGGGAGTACCGAACTCCTCTCTCAAACACCACCTCACAACCGAGGGGTTGGCCCGTAGCCAAACAACCACAAACACCTCTACCGAAGAGGGATACAAACCAAACTCCACCTCTCACTAGAGGGAGTAAACAACAATCTCCACCTCTACCAAAGAGGGAGCAAACACCAACCCAAATCAACCTCACCAAGAGGGATACAAGAAATCAAGGGGTTTACAACAAGTGGTATATCTCAACCACAAACCACTTTCCTTTTTCCATAAAACAATGATCCTAATAGAATAGGATAGATGATTTAGCTCAAGTGGATATCAAGGTGTTTTTGGAAAGCAAATAACAAAGAAAAACTACTTGGAAAATCTCTTGTAGATGATAGAAATGAAAATCCAAAACAATATCCCAAAAACCTAGTTTTCTTTGATTTTTCAAAACCCTTGAAAACAATAAAGATGAAATCTTTAAAGCTCTAAAACACTTTGAAAACTTGTTTTTAAAATCAGAGAATAGGAAAAATTTTCTTATCAAAAGTCTTATCAAAATCCCAAAGAAGTGGGGCTTAAATAGCCCTCTCCAACAAACTAGCCATTGGCTGATTTTTCAGCCAGCACGGCTGGCAGTCGACCGCCAACGGTCATAAATATGACCGTTGGAGGAACCCGGTCGACCGGCCTGGTCGACCGCCTAAAAACAGAGAGCAAAGCTCTCTGGCCGATCGACCGAGCCCTGTGCCTGGCCAACGTGCACAGGTCTGTACACGTCGGTCGACCGACCGGTCGACCGACTCTGAAACACGGTCGACCGCCAGAGCGTGGCAGCCAGCAATTTGGCTCAGAAAAACTTGTTAAAAAATATTCCAATAAATCCTATAAATCTTCTAAAATTCCATAAAAATAGTTTTATCATTTTATATTGAAATACAAACATGTGATAAAAATTTCAAGACACATATCAAACATTTTGAATCATTTTTGTGTCTTACAAATTTTATTAAAAATCAAAAACTGTATTTTATCAAACTTGAATTTTTCAATACATGAATAGGAAAGTCAAAATAAGTTTGTCTAGGAAGTTAAGCATGCATGTATATAGAATGAATCTACTATATATAAAAACATGTAAACTTATTTTGATCTACTATTCAAGAAAAACAAATATCAGTTAAACTAAAAACTGAAAAACCAATTTCCATAAAACGTGTGTGTTGTGCACTTGAGCATATCAACTATTCTAAACTTTACACATGGATCTAAACACACTAAACTAAACTATGGATACCTAAGTCTTCTTGATGAACTCCGTCTTCAAGTCGACTCGATCCAAAACGTGATCCACCGAGCTTGACTCCAACGAGTGCTATGTATGATCTTGATGCTCGGGCTCTGGAATCACCATGTGAAAGCTTCCAAACTCCTCTTGTTGAAGTAATCACCAACTAATATCTTGCTAAATGATCTGAAACTAAAATCACAAGATTATTAGTAAACATAACTACATGAGTTAATCATCATCAAAACTAGAGTGGAAGGCCTCTGGGCCAACAATCTCCCCCTTTTTGATGATGACAAAACTCATGAAGTTATATATGCATGGATTAAAGTAAAGCTTCAGAGAAGCTCCCCCTTAACTCATGCATAACAAATAAACATAAATGTGTGCAATGAGAGCTTATAAACATGTATGCAGAGACATGCATAAAACAATAAAACATGTTATACCAATTGAAATGTTCAATGTTTAAAAAATAATAAGTAAGAACAAAACTTAATATATGCAAAAACACAAGTATGCATATAAAACTCAAAATCTTTCTCCCCCTTTTTGTCAATCATCAACAAAGGGGTTAAAGTAAAAACAAAACATTTTTCTCCCCTTTTTGTTCGAAACAAAGAATCAACAAAAAGGGTCAAACAAACAAATCAATATAAATTTTCATGGATACCAATTGAAAGAAATAGATCAATAGATACCAATGAAAATAAACAAAATCTTGATACCAATTTTAAGAAAACAAATACAATCTTGATACCAATTTAAAGTATTATTCATTTTAAACATATGATACCAAATTGAAATTATTATTCTCTATCATAAAGCAAGGGAGTGGAATACAAAACCAATGGTAAACCGAATACCAGTTGAAAGATAAAATATGAGTTTTCTCCCCCTTTATGAAATACCAATTAAAACAATGTCTAAGCTTGTATTAGAATACCAATTGAAAACTAATCAATTGAAACATGATGGTCATTAAAAATTCAAGCTTTAGCATAAACAAATATATGTATGAAAAATTAGATACCAATCGAAATTGATACTATTTGAAGAGTATGCATACATACATAAAAATATATATAGTATACAAAAAATGTCAATATTGATACCAATTGAAAGAATCCAATGATACCAATTGAAACAACAATAAGATCAAATGTATATCTCATATTGCCTACCACTCATTCATGCTCTTGTTTAAAATGATTTTCAATAAAAAACATACAAGGCATGTACTCCCATCCAGCCGCCCTTAGAAGGTAGGGGTTTTCAAAAGTAGGTTTGAAAGATATAGTATGTTTGAAAACTCTACCATAATGAAGAATATGAACTACTTAAATGGAAAAACTTGTAAACTAGTACGAGATCCTTCAAGCAAGGAATAAAACAAAAATATTTTTCATAAAACACATGTAAATCACATGCCACTAAAACACTCAAAGTCAATAAAAGCCCATATATACTCATGAAAACATAATCATGAGAAACATTTAAAAGAAGTGAGTGTACAAGCGTTATATGAAACATGTCATCATGAAAATATGCAATCAAGCTCAATATTCCTTAAAACATGAAAAATCATCAAAACTATTTAATCTTCAAAGCATATGTATGTCTTATACAAACTAAAGTATACATACATATCCAAACACAACGAGTCCACGAATGTATATGCATGAAGGCACGTGGCTCAAAGGATGTATATGTATAGACATTAGTTTGGACAAGATGGACATATACATGAAGTTAAACATAAACATATGAAAAATATGGATAAAATAGAAATACAAGCTAAATGCATGAATCATCAAAACTAGACTATACTAGCACATTTAATGGGTACAAATAAGCATTCAAGTACAAACATATATAGATTTATTTGTGGCCCACTATATGCACAAATATATACCTAGTCTTAATGAAAACTAACATTTAAACATATATTCAAATCATGAAGCATAAAACAAAATATAAATCAACATGAAAAATATAAACATGATTATTATGTAAATTCACATGTTATTAGAGCTATGATAAACATGATAGCTAAACAAAGGTGAGAACACTAAAATAATGGTCCATATTAAACATGAGTGTCTCAAAATGCTATACATGCATGTCAATGATCTAATAATCATGGCATTAACATAATAATCTATAAACCACAAAACATGCTAATAAAGAATAGAATGAAAAGCATGTAAACAATAATTAGGAGCTAGAGATCGTTACCAAAACCTAGAAGGCAACTCTCCATGTCTCCAAAACATGGTGGTTTTCCCACCAAACATCCCTTGAAAGTGATGCATCCAAATGGTCATCATGAAGCTCGGAACGCATCCACTCCAAGGTACCGCTACTCTCACGTCATGTGAGAGCCCACACCTACATCAAATACAAGAGGGGTGGTCTTTGGTACCCATATCTTTTTGGGTCCATGGGGGTTAGTACCTTCTCTAACCCAAACAAATTTATTTGCTAAATTTACATCATGTATACGATCAAAGCAAAATTTAGCAAGGTGGCCCTTTCGTCCACAATGTGTATAAGTGTACACATGAGCATACATAGTGGAATGGGTGTGTGCGTGAGGAGCATGTGTATGCAGTGGAGGGTGTACATGCATAATAGATGGAACTTGTTTCTTTCGAAACAAAGATTCCAAATGTGTATGGCTAGAAACACAATGGCTCAAAGTGAAGCCCAAACAATCAACACTCTTCTTAAGTATAGATATATCATTTTCAATTATAGAAGAGGTGTGGCATGCAATAGGTGAAGCTATCCTAGCATGGCAAACATTATTTTGCAAAACAATATTTTTCTTTAAACAAATTTCTAAATCCTTAGAAATTGAAGAAATTTTCATTTTTAAAGAATCATTTTCTTTTAAAACAAAGTTAATTTTTGAAGACAAGTTTTCATTTTTCTTCAAAATATCATTACAATCATTTTTACTTTTCAAAAATTTATTTTCATTAAGGGCAAGTTCAAGTTGAGATTTCAATGAATCCCTCTCATTAGAAATCTTCTTTTTCTCTTGCAAAACAATGTCAAGTCTAGAATGTAAATTTTTATTTTCATTGTAAAGGCCTAGACTTTTCTTTTTCAAAATATTATATTTTTTCAATAATTTTTCACACACAATAGATAGTTCTTCATTCAAGGCATGGGCATCAACATAATCATTTGAAGAACTAGGACAATCATCACTATCTAGTTGAGATTCCGAATGTACCTCAAGGGAGTCATTCCCTTGGACCATTAAGCATTGTGACTCGGATTCTCCACTAGATTCCTCCGGTTGGATTGGCAATTGAAGCTTGGAGGTGGAGGTGGTTGTCAACTTGTTCCACACTGCAAAGGCGGAATCAAGGTTAGAAACATGCATAAGATATTCTTTAGAAAGCGTGCTTCTAAGAGCCTCTAGGGCTTGTGCATTGGCCCCTATATGATTGCTATTACCAAGATAGCATTTCTTGGTAGCGGCAAGGAAAACATGCAAGCCTAGGGTTTGTAGGTAAATGGACATCTTAGTCTTCCAAACAACAATGTTAGAAGAGTCAAACATAGGTGGGGCCATGAAGTCCATGGGTGTAAACTATATGTGTGCAAACAAGCAAAATATAAATGATAGATTAGTAAATAGGATCTCACTCCTAGGTTGTTAAACCTAAGTATCAGGAGCGTAGGCTCTGATACCAATTGAAATCACCTAGAGGGGGGTGAATAGGTGATATGACTAATCTAGAAACTAAATGTGGAAGCTAAAACTAAATTGCAACACACTTAATACAACCAACGAGTGTAGCCGAATTTCCCGTGAAGGGCTCTGGACTAACTCCTCTTGATTCCTCTGAATAAGAGTTGAGGTGCTATATGAAGCTCTCGTGGTTAAGTACAAGTGAGGCACACACAATCAATCCAAGCATATAATGAATAGCAATATGAATCAATGCAAGGACAACACAAACATACACAATATGATATGATATGAATGATGCAATGCACAACACAAATAAAGAAGAGAGAGTTTAGAGTCAATGGATCAAACGCAAACAACAAGATGTGTTTCGAGGTTCGAGCCCCTAGCTCTACGTCCCCGCCTTCACCGAGAAGGATATCTAATCCACTAACTTGTCCACCGAGGACTCCCACCGAAGGAACCTCCACCGAGGAGGATTTGTACAACAAGGGAGTACCGAACTCCTCTCTCAAACACCACCTCACAACCGAGGGGTAGGCCCGTAGCCAAACAACCACAAACACCTCTACCGAAGAGGGATACAAACCAAACTCCACCTCTCACTAGAGGGAGTAAACAACAATCTCCACCTCTACCAAAGAGGGAGCAAACACCAACCCAAATCAACCTCACCAAGAGGGATACAAGAAATCAAGGGGTTTACAACAAGTGGTATATCTCAACCACAAACCACTTCCCTTTTTTCACGAAACAATGATCCTAATAGAATAGAATAGATGATTTAGCTCAAGTGGATATCAAGGTGTTTTTGGAAAGCAAATAACAAAGAAAAACTACTTGGGAAATCTCTTGTAGATGATAGAAATGAAAATCCAAAACAATATCCCAAAAGCCTAGTTTTCTTTAATTTTTCAAAACCCTTGAAAACAATAAAGATGAAATCTTTGAAGCTCTAAAACACTTTGAAAACTTGTTTTTAAAACCAGAGAATAGGAAAAATTTTCTTGTCAAAAGTCTTATCAAAATCCCAAAGAAGTGGGGCTTAAATAGCCCTCTCCAACAAACTAGCCGTTGGCTGATTTTTCAACCAGCACGGCTGGCGGTAGACCGCCCGGTCGACCGCCAACGGTCATAAATATAACCATTGGAGGAACCCGGTCGACCGGCCCGGTCGACCACCCAAAAACAGAGAGCAAAGCTCTCTGGCCGATTGACCGGTCGGTCGACCGAGCCCTGTGCCTGGCCAACGTGCACAGGTCTGTGCACGTCGGTCGACCGACCGGTTGACCGACTCTGGAACACGGTCGACCAGGCCGGTCGACCGCCAGAGCCTGACAGGCAGCAATTTGGGTCAGAAAAACTTGTTAAAAAATATTCCAATAAATCCTATAAATCTTCTAAAATTCCATAAAAATAGTTTTATCATTTTATATTGAAATACAAACATGTGATAAAAATTTCAAGACACATATCAAACATTTTGAATTATTTTTGTGTCTTACAAATTTTATCAAAAACCAAAAACTGTATTTTATCAAACTTGGATTTTTCAATACATAAATAGGAAAGTCAAAATAAGTTTGTCTAGGAAGTTAAGCATGCATGTATATAGAATGAATATACTATACATAAAAACATGTAAACTTATTTTGATCTACTATTCAAGAAAAACAAATATCGGTTAAACTAAAAACCGAAAAACCAATATCCATAAAACGTGTGTGTTGTGCACTTTATCATATCAACTATTCTAAACTTTACACATGGATCTAAACACACTAAACTAAACTATGGATACCTAAGTCTTCTTGATGAACTCCGTCTTCAAGCCGACTCGATCCAAAACGTGATCCACCGAGCTTGATTCCAACGAGTGCTATGTATGATCTTGATGCTCGGGCTCTGGAATCACCATGTGAAAGCTTCCAAACTCCTCTTGTTGAAGCAATCACCAACTAATATCTTGCTAAATGATCTGAAACTAAAATCACAAGATTATTAGTAAACATAACTATATGAGTTAATCATCATCAAAACTAGAGTGGAAGGCCTCTGGGCCAACAAAAAGTATACAAGAAGATGCGAGAAGATTGAAGATTAGTATATGTATATTTGATTAGAATTCTTGCACAAGCCTTGATACGCACACACAAACACATATATTAGATTACCTATAAGCATATCCAAGCATCCTATCCTTGCTTGATTAAAAGCCTATTTCAGAAAATTAAGTTTTGACATTATTTACACAAAACATGCACGAATTAGTCAACTAATAGATTAGTCGACTAATTCTTAGGGTCATCGACTAGATACCTTGGCTAGTCGACTATTTAACTCTTACAAAAACTTGGCTAAACTTGTATTTTCTTGATTAATCGACTAACCCATTTTTCTAATCATCTACTGAGCTCATATAGAACCTATACTAAAATTGTGTTTCTTTGACTAGTCAACTAACTCATTTCTCTAGTCGACTACTGAGATCGAACAAAAATTTATTACTCTATGTTAATCTTGATTAGTCGACTAATAGAATTAACTAATCGACTAATAGTTCAAATTGTCACTGCACTAATCGACTAAAGATTTTAACTGGTCGACTAATATGTCTAAACAAACAGTTCTCTAGTCGACTAATGCTCTTACTAATCGACTAATTGTCAGTTTTATAGTTGCTGAGTTCTGAACTTTTTGAATCATATTCCCTCTAATCTAATAGCTATATCTTTGGTTTTGAATTATCCAATAATTGTTTTACCGTTACCAAATCACTTATAAATAGAGGGTCTCTCCTCTCACTTGTGTTGGGATTTGAGTCGAACAAATAGTCCCACATCGGCTAGACGTGGGTATGATCTTGGGTTTATAAGGATTTGGGCAACTCCACCTAACAAACTAGTCTTTTGGGATGGTGCCCCGAGTCCTTCAAGTGGTATCAGAGCCATGGCCCGAACTTAGTCGTGTGTGTGGGTGATGTTCGACGATGTAAATCCCCAATGGCGCAAAGACGCAATGGGCCTCATCACCCGAATGGCGCAACACAATGGGCCCCTGTGAAGCTAATGTTGGGCTCTCGAGAAATTTGACAGTGGTGCTCCTTTGCAAATGGGCGTGCCGCCTCTCACGCGGTGCAGAGGAGTGACCGACTGCAGTGCTTCACATAAGGCGTGCCGCCATCCCACGCAGTGAAGAGTTGGATCTCGATGGAGCATTTGATCTTCTAGTGTGAAGATAGTTGAGCTTGCAGGGAGACTCTTTGTTCGAGGGGGAGATTGTTGGGATTTGGGTCGAACAAATAGTCCCACATCGGCTAGACGTGGGTATGATCTTGGATTTATAAGGATTTGGGCAACTCCACCTAACAGACTAGTCTTTTGGGATGGTGCCTCGAGTCCTTCAACTTGGACACACAATCTCAAAAAAAAATTGACTTCAAAATTCAAAATTATGTCAAGAAGCCTGAACTCTCTCTTCTATTATATATTTCTTCACCCAATTCATATTATATTGAAGAAATTATGAGAGATATAGTATAAGCCATAAGTAGATATACACTTCCACAATCACTTCAAGGTTTATAAGAACTGTTGTACTCCTTGTAAAGGAAGGTTTTCTCAGTGTAGAAAAGATGTGTACAAAATAGATAAAGTTGTTTGTCAATTGATGTACATGTATTGATTTCGTAGGCTTCAAAATTAGGATAAGAAAAATCTCAAATAGGTTGCTTGGGGACTGGATGCAGGTCAAGAGAACCAAATCAGGATAAAATCTTTATGTTTGCATTTGCATTTCTGATTTTATTTTGTTGTTGTTAATTTCTTTTCAAGTTTCTAACATTTCTTTTTAAGATTATTTTAAATACTATTCACCCTCTCTAGTGTTATAGTTGCCATATACAGGATCTGACAGAAAACCATTCCAAAATTATTGAGACTTGGATGCATAATTGTTTTTTTTTTTTTTTCCTTTTCTTTCATTCAGCTCCAGTAATAAACATTCCTTCAGTTAATTGAAGTACCATGTTTATTACATATACTTTGCTTTGACCTTTTTTAAGCAATGATTTTCTTATCATGTCTTGATTTATAATTTGATTTTGGTCTCTCAAGCTTTTGAGTTAGATTGGTTCTCAATTTCTGTTTAAACTTTATCATGTTCTCCCGTGGAGACCTGTGTAACTACCCAATAGTCGTATCACAACCTAGCTTGTGATCTATGAGGAATAGAAAGTTGGGAGTTGATCAAGGTCTAGTTTCTTACGAACGATGAAGATTCGTGGATAGTTAGCTTGCCGCCTCTTGAGAGATCAAAGTCAGTTACCCACGGTTAAGTTTCTCATGGACAGTCGAGTCCGTGAGTGGTTGGAGCCGCAAATGTAGAGTTCGTGAACAGAAGGCTGAGATATGTGAATGATTCTATCCGGAAATGCAGAGATCCATGAATGGACGGATAGGATCCGTGAATGATTATAACCAACAGATGAGTTTTTTGGACGACCGAGATATGTGAATGGTTATAGCCAGTGTATGCATTTTTCATGGACGATCGAGATCCGTGAATGATTGAGGTTTATTTACACATGAAGAAAGATATTGTTAGATATTCATATGCGAATATAGTCTAAAAAAGTGATAGACTTAAATAGAAAGTTGAGGCCGCTACCTATAAACTTAAACTTTTGGGTTAAATTGGTTCTTAATTTTATTTAAGGGCCATCGTGTTCCCCCTAGAGGCCCGTATAACTAAAAAATTGGGACCAGAGGCCACCCTTGAAGAAGCTTTGCTGGACATCCGTTCGGCTATCTCCCCGTCAGCGTTGATCATCCGGAGGCAGCGCGGATCGATAGCAACAAGCCATTGAAGACTGCTGCAATGAGGAAGGGGAAGGATCTTAAGGAACCTCTCAAGTGCCAGAGGACAAAGATTTTCAAACCCAATTCTAAGTCTATGAGATTGGGCAAGAATTTCAAAGCATGTGCTTCTATGATTGATTCCATCTCCACCTTTAAGGACTGTGTTGCTGAATTGGAGGATGCATACATGGACAACTTGGGCCATCTGGAACTTGATTACTGTATCGGTTTCCATCGTTTTGTTTTTCGTTTCTTTTCTTTTGTCTGATTACCAAAAAAAAAAACTACCAACAGTAGTGTAAGTTTCTCTCCTATGCATGTGTCTCTCTAACTGCATATTTAAGGTTAGTGAGAAAAGAAATATAAGGTCGTTGTTTTTAGTTAGATTTGAGGTGCAACTCGGATTAAGTTTGGGTGTTTTCCAGCAAGTTTGTATCTCAAAATTGGTGGATCTCTACCTCCCCTTCAAAAAGTCAATATAATTTAAATCTTCGTGTCTTTGCCTTGTTGAATTTTGAAGTTTTAAGAAAAATATTTAGCAAGGAGCAAGCAAAGTAAAAAATTATGTTCAGATTTTTCTCTCATTAATTAGGGAATCATTTTCTGTTCTTTTTTTTTTCTCTCTGTCAATTACAAAGTACTAATCATGCCTCTCTTCACAAATCCATCTCAATATTTTAAACTTTAATGCTCACGTGGTTACTTACTTTACTTCAAAACTAGAAACTCGTAAATTAATTCTAACACACTTGCAG
The DNA here is from genome assembly GCA_038442645.1 of Agave tequilana. Classification (NCBI taxonomy): domain Eukaryota; kingdom Viridiplantae; phylum Streptophyta; class Magnoliopsida; order Asparagales; family Asparagaceae; genus Agave; species Agave tequilana. The sequence continues at coordinate 428,876 of JAVJIF010000936.1, forward strand.
TAAGTTTTAGAGACTAGAAAACCTAATTCACTTAAACTTTGAAACAAAACTTTCCAACTTATGAGCGACTTTCCTGATATCATCTTACGATTTTCAACACTTCTTTTTTTTAAACCATCTTGGTATCTGAGGCAGGTATGTGTGTTGTCCGCTTTCGCACAAAACAGGTAACAACTGATTTTTACATCAGTGGGACTAAATGCTCGTTAAGAAATTCAAACTGGTGACCTGCTGGGGTGCAAACCCACAATCTAACCAGTCGAGCGCCCCTCTTGAGGACGAAACTTCTTCATCTTCTAAACTTTTGTTATTTTGTGGTTACTTAATTGTGTTTTTTTGGACATCCCCCCCCCCCCTAAATACATTCAGATTAGATTTGAAACTGTAGAAATCGAGCATCCTCTTAAAATCCCCACACAATATCAGATTCTCAGAGTTTTGTGACGAGTGCTGGGAGAAAGTGATCAACAACTTTACTAGTTCTAAAATTAGAATTAAGCTATGTATATAAGTTTGCTTTCTCATGGTGAGGGTGTTGGATCTAGTAATTATTCCATACAAGATTCACACGTAAACTAAAAGCCTCTTTATCAAGATCAAAGGGAAAGAGGGTTTAAGTATACCTGATTCCATCACAAAAGGGATACCAAAGATTGCAGAATCTCGAGAATGCCGGAGATGAGGGAGGGGATTCTTCTCTCCAGCCACCAAGTTCTCTTCTTGATCCTCAGAAGAGATGAGAGGCCTCCAAAAAAGAGATAGTCATAATAGATAAATGGTGGTGGAGAGGGAATCCTACTCATGATATATAGCATCAAGGAATCCTAATTCAACTCATTATAGATCTAGACCCTTGATTAATAACACGAGTTCCACGCATGTAGATGAGTCTCACATCTTAATTTAAATACACTCATGGCTAAGTATAATTGAAACGTGTTTAGGCCCAAAACATTATGCTTGATCAATGCTTTATTGGGTCTAACAATATAGGCTTATAAAGACAGGTGTATAAATCCAATTAGACTTGTGTGTAGGCCCAAATTAATATAAACTCTAATCCAAATAAGTCAGACCATCTCCCACTTAGGTCAAACAATTCATACTGGAAAAATGTTATACATAACTTTACGATAGCAAAACTTTAACCGTCAATAAATCGCATTTCAAGCAATCTGGTCCATTAAGTATCCTGCTACCGAATATGGCGGTCGTTACCTTCTATATAATCGAGGTAGGACCTTCCACATCACAAGTTTCAGAACCCTTAATGACATAGATTAAATATGGATGTGTGGCATTGAAATGTCCTCTAATCAAATAATGTAAGTTCACCTAGAGGGGGGTGAATAGGTGATGGCTAATCTAATGGTCACTTAATGCCAAATAATGCGGAATTAAAGCTATTATGACCTAAACAAAACTCTTACACTAAATACCACGTATAACACAAGAGTGTTGCCGAATTCCCCGTGAAGGGCTCTGAACAAACTCCTCTAGATTCCCCTTGATAAGGGTTGAGGTGCCACGTTGGCTCTCTTGGTTAAATACAAGTGTTAGCAAACAACCCAAGTATGTATATCAATCAGCACAAATGAATATATCAAGCATGTAAAGATAGACAATAAAAGTATGCAAGATATAAAGACAAAGAGAGAGAGAGAGTGAGCAATCGCAAACACAAGGGATTTGTTTCGAGGTTCGAGCACCCTTGCTCTACATCCCCGCCTTCGACACACGAAGGATTTTCACTATAATCGATCCCAATGGATCACCTGGTGCCGCAACACCTACAACTCTCGGACTCCCTAGTCCGTACACACCGCAAGCCCACCGGCTCGCCGAGGCCGCACCTCAAACACGGAGTTCACACACGAACTCAAAACCACCGAGTCCCCACTAGGACCCGAAATAATGCGAACACAACCGTCTGCCTTCTTAAAGGAACAAAGTAGAACTTTGGTGATCACAACTCTTGATCACCTAAAAATCCTCTCACAATAACACTCCCTATAGGGTAGATATAGCAATGGATAGCTCAAGTGTTGTGTGAGAAAACAAGGATTGAGATGGTGGAGGAAAACTCAAAGAATCACTTTAAACACTCTTGATAAAACTTTCCTTTTGATTGAAAATATTTGCTCTCAAATATGTGGAGAAAATCTTTGTTGGCCCAAAGGCCTTCCACTCTAGTTTTGATGATGATTAACTCATGTAGTTATGTGTACTAATAATCTTGTGATTTTAGTTTCAGATCATTAATCAAGTTATTAGTTGGTGATTAGCTTCAACAAGATGATTTGGAAGCTTTCACATGTTGATTCAAGAGCCCGAGCGTCAAAGATCATATATAGCACTTGCTCGGTGAATCAAGGAGTTTTGGATCGAGTCGGCTTGGAGATTGCGCTCTACAAGAAGACTTCGGTACCATAGTTTAGTTTTGCGTTTAGATCCAAAGTGTAAAGATTAGAATAGTATGATATACTCAAGTTCACAACACACACGTTTCATGTTTTGAATATTGGTTTTCGGTTTTTCGGTTTTAGGTTTAACCGATCTTGGTTTGCATGAATAGATAGATTCAAAACAAGTTTATATGGTTTAATGTATGTTAGATTTGTTCTACATACATGCATGCTTAATTTCCTAGACAAACTTAGTTTTGACTTACTTATTCATGTGTTTTATGTTTTGGTATTTTTGACAAAACATATTTTGGAATTAAAGACAAAAAAAACTATGATATGTATATGTTTCATGTATATTGGATTTCTATCCATATGTATCATGCTTCAAAGAGTTTAAATATCATGTTTTTGTATTTGAATGAGTTTTGGACAAAGTGTATTTTCTATTCAAGAATCCTAGTTTTAGAAAATACAGTTTCTAGTTTTTGAAAAATATTGTAAGATACAAAAATAGTTCTTACTTGATATTTGAGTCAAAACTTTTATCATATGTTCATATATCAATGCAAATTGTCAAAACTATTTTTGGGATTTTTAATAGTTTACAAGAATTTATTGGATATTTAATCCCTTAGTTTTTCTGACCAGAACAGCCTCTGCCAGGCTAGGTCGGTCGACCCGAACGGTCGGCCGCACCATGTAGCCGGTCGACCGTCAGGGTCGACCGACGTGCACGGAGACGTGCACGCTGGCTACACTTGTAGCCGATCGACCGTGCGGTCGACCGACTGAGAGCAGTTTGCTCTCTGTTTGTTTGGGTCGACCGGGCGGTCGACCGGTAGCTGTCAACGGTCAGAATATGACCGTTGGACGGTCGACCGTGCGGTCAACCGGCAGGGCTATTTTGGCAAAATCTGCTGCCAACGGCTAGTTTCCAGATTTGCCTATAAATACCCCATTTGTGAGAGTTTTTCTCTAAGATTTTTTGTGCGAATTTTTCCCTACTCTCTGGTGTTTTCACAGCAATCAAAAGAAGTTTTTGGATTCAAATTGAACAATCTATTTGGTGTTTTTGCTAGGGTTTGGAAATTCAAAGAAAAGGGTTTTTGGGAAAAAGAGTTTTGATTCATCTTCTATATCTTGGTTTCAGTTTTTCCCAAGGATTTTCTTTGTGATTTTGATTTCCATTCCATTGGTTTTCTCCACACTTGAGCAACATCTACTTTCTTATTCTATAGGATCTTTGTGTGGGAGAAAGAAATTGTTTGTGGTTGATTGTTGAACCACCAAGTTGTAAACCCTCTATTTACTTTGCTTTGTGCTTTTCCCTCTTGGGTTGAGGAGGGTGTTTGTGCAAGTGGTTTGTATCCCTCAAGTTGTGAGGTGATCCTTACTTGGCTTAGTGCTAATCCCTCAAGTTGTGAGGTGATTGTTTTGTTGGATTGGAGCTTGCCTCAAGGAGGAGGTTGTGGTTGTAAAGAGAGGAGTTGGGTACTCCTTGTGAGAGTTCTTTGTGGACTAGCTAGTGGATTAGAAATCCTTCGTGTGCTGAAGGCGGGGATGTAGAGCTGGGTGCTCGAACCTCGAAACATATCTTGTTGTTTGCGCTTGATCCATTGACTCTCTCTCTATCTCTCTCTTTACTTTGTGCCTTGCAAATATTCATATTGTGCATTCATAATTGCTTGGCTTGGTTGTGTGTACATCATTTGTTAATTGCACTTGAGTGTATTGCAATTAGTTTTTTTAAATTCCGCATTGAGTAGACTAGATTAGCATAATCACCTATTCACCCCCCCTCTAGGTGATCTTTCAACCTTTTGAAAGGATCAGAAAAACTGGCTTGAAAGATCTCCTAAAATCTTAGAGAAAAACAATGACCAAACCCCCAAATTTATAGGCTGTCAAAAACTAGCCGTTGGGGTCTGTCAGATCTGCCGGTCGACCGTCCGGTCGACCGCCAACGGGCAAAAATCCGACCGTTGGAGCCTCTGGTCGACCGCCCGGTCGACCCAAAAGAACAGAGAGCACTGCTCTCAGTTCCGGTCGACTGGGTCGGCAGACCGGCCATCTGCCAGGTCAAGGCGTGCACGTCGTGCACGTCGGTCGACCGAGTCGGTCGACCGACTTCATCCCTAGTCGACTTGGTAGGTCGACTAGTCGATTTGGCTGAAGCCTGGAACAGAAAATCTGGGATTAAAACTTAGTATGATGAGTGATAGGTGAAATACACCTAGAGGGGGGGTGAATAGGTGTGATTGCTAATCTAATGATTCTTTTTGAAACTAAGTATGATGAGTGATGCAACGATCTCTCAAAACAAGACTAAGAGCCGAATACCCCGTGAGAGGTTCTGAACTCCTTCCTCCCAATTCCCCTTTAAATGGGTTAGAGGTGCGCAATGCAACCTTGTTGTATGAGATAATGATCGATCAAGGCAAAATATGATGGATGAATGGTGAGATGCACACAATATGACACAAGTATTACAAGCTTAAAATAATAGCACAAATAAAGGAACAAGATCACAAGCAAGTAATTGAAAGCAATAAAGTGCAAGAGAATTTAAAGACAAAATTGACGCAAGGCAATCGCAAACACAAGAAGTTTGTTTCGAGGTTCGAGCCACCGCTCTACTCCCCGCCTTCACCTCCGTGAAGGGTTTCCACTATCCACCGAGGACGCCTTACAATGGTCTACCGAAGACCGGAGCACCGAGCTCTTATAATAACCTCTACCGAAGAGGTGTCTCCACAAGAACAAGGATCACAAGAACAATAGTGATCTCCATAAGATCACAAAACTCTTTCCCAAACTCTTTTACAATCTCTCACTCTTTTACAACTTCTCTATAGTATGAGTAAAGGATTTTTGGCTCTATGAAGTGTAGTGAGAAAACTTCAGTTGTAGAGTGATATTAGCAATCAAACACAACTGAAAAACAAGCTTAAAAGGAATTGGAATTGGAAGCTTTGAAAACTATCTTTCTTCTCTTTTGAAAAACAATGAAAACTTGGGATTTTTCTTGGTAAATAGTAAGGACCCATTCCCCTCTATTTATAAGGAGAGAATAGGTTAAAAACAATTTCTTTACACCTAATTTGGCCTGAAAAAGGTCTCCAACAACTCTCAAAAAGTCTGTTAAAATAGAAAATAAAAACAGATTTCAGAATTGCACCAAAGAGGAAAGAGCCGTTGGGCTCTTGCAGGCGTAGCGGTCGACCGGTCGGTCGACCGTTTGCCCTGTTGGCAAAGAGCCGTTGGACTTCGGTCGACCGTCAAAGGACACACAGTTTCCTTAAAGCGGTCGACCGGGCGGTCGACCCAAACAAACCGAGAGCAGACCTGCTCTCAGACGGTCGACCGGTCAGACGTGCACAGGCGTGCACGCCCAGGTACAACGGCCGGTCGGCCGGTCAACCTGAAACAGGAAAACTGGCAGTTTTTGAAGTTGGAAATTTTTGTAAAAATATTTTGAAAAACTTACAACTAAGTATTATGCAAGAAATAGTCTATACACATGTTTTAAACAAGATATTCAAAATGTAACAAGTTGGATACATGAATATATAAACTAAGGCATAAAACTTAGAAACAAACATTTTTAAACATAGAATTTGTAAAGAATAATGTGTGTGTGTATCCTAGAGCCAAATATCCTACACTCAAACTTCAACATTCTATTCTTACAATGTTCTAGGGACTTCAAGGCTTCAAGAGGGGCTATCTCCACATGATCTTCAATTTTGCATCTTGAGCCCAAATTGAGTTGTTTTGAGTCCAAAGTACTTTCTTTTATGGTGTAAACCTTTTAGTATAGTTAGAACCCTGCAACACACTTAAACAATAAACAATATTAGTACAAATAACTAATATGTTTTGTAGTCATCAAAACACACTAAACATGGGTGATTGTAACCTTGGGCTAACAGTCTCCCCCTTTTTGATGATGACAAAACATATAAGTTATTTAAACAAAAATGGAAGAGGAGCTTGGAAAGCTCCCCCTCAAATAATGCTATGTATATATCAAGAATGTAAACACACATAAAGCATTGAAAAACATATTGTCATAAAACTCAAAATAATGAACAAAATTATATCTTTTTCTCCCAAAACTCAAGTAAATAAACAAACTTATTTCTTTTTCTCCCCCTTTTTGTCATACATCAAAAAAGGGTTAAAAACAAAATAAAGTATTAAAGAGAATTTTATCTTTAAGAATCCATAATGCAAACATTCAACTCACCATAAATAAATGAAAATCTAGTATAATCTAGAGGTTTAGTAAAAATATCGGCAAGTTGAAAATCGGTAGAAACATAATCAATATCAATATCACCTTTCTCATAATGATCTCTAAGAAAGTGATACCTAATGTCAATGTGTTTGGTTTTACTATGTTGATTTGCATTCTTTGTCATGTGAATAGTACTAGTATTATCACAAAATATTTTAACATGATCAAAGTGTAAATCATAGTCAAGGAGAGTATGTTTCATCCAAAGAACTTGTGCACAACAAGCTCCGGCTGCAACATACTCCGCCTCGGCGGTTGAAAGGGCTACCGAATTTTGCTTTTTGGAAGACCAAGATACAAGACAATTACCTAAGAATTGACATGTTCCACTTGTGCTCTTCCTATCTACCCTACAACCCGCATAGTCAGCATCCGAAAAACTCTTCATTTCAAATAATCCGGTTTTAGGATACCACAAACCCATTTCAATAGTGCCCTTAAGGTATCTAATTATGCGTTTAACTGCAATTATATGAGATTCTTTAGGACAAGATTGAAAGCGTGCACAAAGACAAACGGAAAACATAATATCCTGCCTACTAGCCGTCAAATAAAGCAAGCTACCTATCATGCTACGATATAATTTAATGTCTACACTTTTATCTTGTTCATCCTTATCAAGCTTGGTAGTTGTTGCCATGGGAGTTTTGCTTACTTTAGATCCTTCAAGCCCGAACCTTTTGATTAATTCCTTTGTGTACTTGGCTTGATTGATGAAGATCCCATCCTTCCTTTGCTTGATTTGGAGTCCAAGGAAATAGTTGAGCTTCCCCATCATAGACATTTCAAATTCATCCTTCATGCATGATTCAAAAGCTTGGCAAAGAGATTCATTAGTAGAACCAAAAATAATATCATCAACATATATTTGCACAATGAGAATATCATTTTTAACATGTTTTGTAAACAATGTGGTGTCAATTTTACCTTTCTTAAAACCATTTGAAATCAAAAATGAAGAAAGTCTTTCATACCAAGCCCTAGGGGCTTGTTTTAAACCATAAAGAGCTTTATCTAATTTAAACACAAAATCTGGATGTGTAGGATCAACAAACCCGGGGGGTTGTTCAACATACACCTCCTCTTCAATAAAACCATTTAGAAAAGCACTTTTAACATCCATTTGAAACAATTTAAAATCTTTATATGAGGCAAATGCTAGTGTCATCCGTATGGCTTCAAGCCGTGCTACGGGTGCAAAGGTTTCTTCAAAATCGATTCCTTCGATTTGAGTGTAACCTTGGGCAACTAACCTAGCTTTATTCCTAACAACGTTACCCGATTCATCCAACTTGTTCTTAAAGATCCACTTAGTACCAATTGTTGGTCTATCGTGGGGCCTAGGAACAAGGTGCCAAACTTGGTTGCGCTCAAATTGATTGAGCTCCTCTTGCATGGCTAGCAGCCAATATGAATCGGCCTCGGCTTCGAGGACGTTCTTGGGTTCAACATGTGAAATAAATGCATAATGTCCACAATAGTCATGAAGTTTAGAGCGAGTGGTTACCCCTTTTGATACTTCACCTATGAAGAGGTCCTTGGGATGATGAGGATTGTATCTCCAACCCTTTGGAAGTTGTTGAGTAGGCTCCACGTCAATTGATTGAATTTCATGTCCTTGAGCCTCTTCTACTTTAGCTTCACTTCCTTCATCATCCTTTGGCTTGTCTCCCATAGTAGGTGTATCCTCCAAGGTCACTTTCTCCAAGCCTTCATCCAAAGTATCTATTTCTACAACATTCTTAACAAACAAGTTAGATTCCTCAAACTTAACATGTATAGATTCTTCAATAGTCAAAGATGATTTATTGAAGATTCTATAAGCCTTACTTGTATTAGAATACCTAACAAAAATTGCCTCATAAGCTTTAGCATCAAATTTTCCTAAATTATCTTTAGTATTTAAAACAAAACATTTGTATCCAAAAACCTTGAAATATGAAACATTTGGTTTTCTAGAAAAGTACATTTCAAAAGAAGTTTTTGAAGTATTTTTACACAAGAAAACACGATTTGATATATAGCATGATGTATTTACGGCCTCGGCCCACAAATAATGTGGTAGACCATATTCACTTAGCATTGTCCTAGCCATCTCTTGTAAGGTTCGATTTTTTCGTTCAACTACTCCATTTTGTTGTGGAGTTCTAGGACAAGAAAGTTCATGCTTAATTCCATGTTCTTCACAAAAAGTGGTAAATGGTAGGTTAATGAACTCACCTCCTCTATCACTTCTTATTCTTAAAATTGAAGACTCCTTTTCTTTTTCAACTCTTTTCTTAAAAATTTGGAAATATGAAAATGCTTGATTTTTGTGTTCAAGAAAGAAAACCCATGTAAAACGAGAAAAGTCATCAACCAAAACAAATGCAAATCTATTCCCACTTAGACTTTTGGTTTGAGTAGGGCCAAATAAATCCATGTGGATCAACTCCAAAGGACGTGATGTCATGATATCCTTAATTGACTTGAAAGAAGACAGTTTGTTTCCCAAATTGACATGCGTCACAAACTCGGTCCTTTTCAAAATTCAAACAAGGAATACCTTTCACCATTTCCTTTGTGTTAAGCCTAGATATATGGTCAAAAGAAATATGCCCTAATCTTCTATGCCACAACCAAGAGTCATCATCGAGGGCTTTTAAACAAGTAATATTACAAGACATATTTAACATATCAATCATATAAACATTGCTTTCACGAAAACCGGAAAATACACAAGCATTAGAAATTCTATCAATTACTTTACAAGCTACATTATTAAAAACAACATCAAAACCTTTATCACAAAGTTGACTAACACTCAAGAGGTTATGCTTGAGGCCATCAACTAAAACTACATTTTCAATTAAAGGGGATGTGCCAAGTTTTACATTACCAATACCGATGATTTACCCTTGGCGTCATCTCCGAAGGTGACGGTGCCACCTTCATGGTATCTTGATAGGGTTGCAAAGTTGTTGATGTCCCAAGTCATGTGCCTTGAGCAACCACTATCAAGATACCACAATCCTCTACGTCGTTGCGCTTTGGAAGGTACCTACATCATTTAACAAATTCGTTGATTTTGGTACCCAAACTTTCTTGGGTCCTTGGAAGTTAGTGTTTCGAACCCAAACATTATGATGAGATGCACTTAGCTATCATAACAAAAATTAGCTAAGTGCCCTTTCCGCCCACAATGTGAACATGAGAACACTCTACCATACATGAATGCATGATGTGTGTGTGGAGTGTGAGCATGTGTGTGTGAGGAGTGAGCATGCCTTGGGGGTTTGCCACGATGTAAAGGTTGTGTGGTATGAACATGGGCATGAGCATGGTAAACATTTTTCTTAGGGGCTTGTTTCTTAGGAAACATGGCCTCTATCTTCTTCTTATCAAACTCACAATTTTTCAAAACAATTCCTAATGAGTCTATTCTTCTTTAAGCATGGTAATCTCATTAGTATCAACTAGTGGGGACTTGCCTTTACAAGAAATCTTATACTTGTCAAAATCTTTTTGAATGGAAACAAGAGTGGAAAGTAATTCATCCTTTTCTTTAGAAAGAGTAAAACTTGTTGATTAAGGGATTCATTTTTCTTTTTCATTTTTAAATACTTTTTCTTAAGAAAATCATAGTTATGTGATAATTCTACAAAGGCTTCTCCTAATTCATCCATGGAAAGTTCATCATTAGGAGAAGTGGAAGGGGTTACCTTGCTTGTGCTTTCATTTGCCATGAAGCACATGTTGGCGGTGTCAATTTCCTCCTCGGATTCGCTCTCGGAATCCCATGTTGCTTTCATTGCCTTCTTCTTGTAAGGCTTCTTGGATGTGGAGGGCTTCACCTTATCCGGACAATCCGCTACGATGTATCCCGATTTTTGACAATTGAAGCACACGATCTTTCTTTCTTCTTTGCCTCCTTGCCATCTCCTTCTTCCTTGAAATTTTGCCTTGTTGTACATCCTCCGGACGTTCTTCACAAGAAGTGAGAGCTCTTCGTCATCTTCTTCTTCATTATCTTCGTCGGAGTGGATGGTTTGACTTTTGAAGACTATAGTCTTCTTTTTGGAAGGAGCCATATCCTCCCTTGCTTTCCTCTCCATCTCATGGGTTTTGAGGTTCCCAATGAGACCTATGAGCTCCATCTCTTCTTTGTCATTGAGTTCCTTCAAGGTAGTTGCCTTTACTTCCTATGAAGGAGGAAGAGCCCGGATGATTATTCTCACCTTTTGATCATTATCAATACCATCACCTAGAGAAGAAAGTCCATTAGTGATCTTAGTAAATTTTGTAACCATATCATCTATGGTTTCATGTTCTTGCATGCAAAAATTTTCATATTGGGACCGAAGAAGGTCAATCTTAGCCCTCTTCACTTGTGAGGTCCCTTCATGTGTAACTAGCAAATGTGTCCAAATTTCATATGCGGACTTGCAATGAATCACTCTAGCTATGTCATCATCATTAAGGGCTTGAAGTAGTGCATAGTGAGCCCTAGCATTGGCATCAAATTCTTTGGTCTCTATTTCGGACCAAGTGGATTCATCACCGGGGGTGCACTAAAGGGTTTGGTCACGGCCTTTGCAACTCGACTACCTAGAGATTGCAAGAAAACGGTCATCTTAACCTTCCATATGGGAAAGTTAAGTCCATCAAACTTAGGGGGTGTCTTAATACCATCGGCCATCTTTACTAAGTGAGAAAGAATGAAATGATTAGCAATATTAGGATCTTTCTAGGGTTGTTAAGCCAAGAGCCTAGTAACCAAGCTCTGATACCAATTGAAATACACCTAGAGGGGGGGTGAATAGGTGTGATTGCTAATCTAATGATTCTTTTTGAAACTAAGTATGATGAGTGATGCAACGATCTCTCAAAACAAGACTAAGAGCCGAATACCCCGTGAGAGGTTCTGAACTCCTTCCTCCCAATTCCCCTTTAAATGGGTTAGAGGTGCGCAATGCAACCTTATTGTATGAGATAATGATCGATCAAGGCAAAATATGATGGATGAATGGTGAGATGCACACAATATGACACAAGTATTACAAGCTTGAAATAATAGCACAAATAAAGGAACAAGATCACAAGCAAGTAATTGAAAGCAATAAAGTGCAAGAGAATTTAAAGACAAAATTGACGCAAGGCAATCGCAAACACAAGAAGTTTGTTTCGAGGTTCGAGCCACCGCTCTACTCCCCGCCTTCACCTCCGTGAAGGGTTTCCACTATCCACCGAGGACGCCTTACAATGGTCTACCGAAGACCGGAGCACCGAGCTCTTACAATAACCTCTACCGAAGAGGTGTCTCCACAAGAACAAGGATCACAAGAACAATAGTGATCTCCACAAGATCACAAAACTCTTTCCCAAACTCTTTTACAATCTCTCACTCTTTTACAACTTCTCTATAGTATGAGTAAAGGATTTTTGGCTCTATGAAGTGTAGTGAGAAAACTTCAGTTGTAGAGTGATATTAGCAATCAAACACAACTGAAAAACAAGCTTAAAAGGAATTGGAATTGGAAGCTTTGAAAACTATCTTTCTTCTCTTTTGAAAAACAATGAAAACTTGGGATTTTTCTTGGTAAATAGTAAGGACCCATTCCCCTCTATTTATAAGGAGAGAATAGGTTAAAAACAATTTCTTTACACCTAATTTGGCCTGAAAAAGGTCTCCAACAACTCTCAAAAAGTCTGTTAAAACAGAAAATAAAAACAGATTTTAGAATTGCACCAAAGAGGAAAGAGCCGTTGGGCTCTTGCAGGCGTAGCGGTCGACCGGTCGGTCGACCGTTTGCCCTGTTGGCAAAGAGCCGTTGGACTTCGGTCGACCGCTCGGTCGACCGTTTCCTTCAAAGGAAACACAGTTTCCTTAAAGCGGTCGACCGGGCGGTCGACCCAAACAAACCGAGAGCAGACCTGCTCTCAGACGGTCGACCGGTCCGGTCGACCGTCAGACGTGCACAGACGTGCACGCCCAGGTACAACGGCCGGTCGACCGGGCCGGTCGGCCGGTCAACCTGAAATTTTTTGAAGTTGGAAATTTTTGTAAAAATATTTTGAAAAACTTATAACTAAGTATTATGCAAGAAATAGTCTATACACATGTTTTAAACAAGATATTCAAAATGTAACAAGTTGGATACATGAATATATAAACTAAGGCATAAAACTTAGAAACAAACATTTTTAAACATAGAATTTGTAAAGAATAATGTGTGTGTGTGTATCCTAGAGCCAAATATCCTACACTCAAACTTTAACATTCTATTCTTACAATGTTCTAGGGACTTCAAGGCTTCAAGAGGGGCTATCTCCACATGATCTTCAATTTTGCATCTTGAGCCCAAATTGAGTTGTTTTGAGTCCAAAGTACTTTCTTTTAGGGTGTAATCCTTTTAGTATAGTTAGAACCCTGCAACACACTTAAACAATAAACAATATTAGTACAAATAACTAATATGTTTTGTAGTCATCAAAACACACTAAACATGGGTGATTGTAACCTTGGGCCAACAATATGCATTACATGAAGAAGGGATGACAAGCCCCAATTCACATAACACATATTATATAATGCATAAGAGGAGATGTGAAGCTCCCCCTACACACGTGTACCACATAAAGAAGAGTTGTCAAGCTCCTCAATATATAATACACTCAACATGAATCTATATGTAGAAGAGATGTTAAGCTCTCCTTGCATATAGGCAATATAAATCAAAGATTTTGAATTTTTCTTATAAAACAAAATTTGAATTTTCTTAATAAGATAAATCTTGAGAATTTTTCTTAAAATTTTATTTTCTTATCATAAACACCTTTGTGCTTTAAACATGTAAAACAATTTTAACTCAAGCACAAATAACAAATCGTATATATGTATGAAAAGAGTATACCAATAGAAATTGATACATACATATATGGGAAAAACAAAATATGAGTATATACAAAAGAAGTTCATATTGATACCAATTGAAAATATCCAATGATACCAATAGAAAAATAAGCTTAAGTGTATACATCATATAATCTACCACATGAAGAACTCGAACTAGTTAAATGACAATGTTTGAAAACTAGTATGGAATCCTTCAATAAAATAAAATTATTTTTCATGAAATATGTGTAAATCACATGAAAATGGCAATGAAGCTCAATATTCCTTTAAATAAGATAATGTGAAAATTATCATAAATTTTGAAAACATGAAAATCATCACAAAATCTTTTTCATTTTTAAAAAAATATTTCAAGGTATATGTATGTTTTGATAACACAAGAAGTATACATACATATCCCTAAACTCAATTGAGTCCATATATATAGATTTGCATGAAAGGCAAATGACTCAAGAGGTATACATGTATATCTTAAAGTTTGGCAAAAATAAACATATACATGAAATGAAGGCACATGATCATAACACAAATCCAAAAAGGGAATACAAGTTTAAAATTGTAGGATTATCAAAACTAGGCTATACTAGCACACCAAATAGGCACAAATAAGCAATCAAACCCAACCATATATAGATTTATTTGTGACCCATAATATGTACAAGTATAAATCCTAGTGTTGACAAAAAAACTATCATTTAAACTAATATTCAATTCATGAAGCATCAAATCTTGAGAATAAAAAAAAATAAGATCATGTGTATATCTTATAAACTAATTGAAGAATAAATAACTAGTATAAAATAATTTTTGAACAACTAGTTAAAGATCCTTCAAATACATCAAATCATATGTTTTTCATAAAACATAACTAAGTACATAAAGATTTAATCACTCATGGTCTATAAAGCTCAAAATGATCATGAAACCAAGTCATGAAATAATAAATGAAGATGTGAGTGTTTAAAAGATCATGTAAATAGCATTTTTATGAAAGTAGTCATTTAAGCTCAAAAAGATCATAAGTCACATTTTAATAATGAAAAATCATTTTTTTATTAAAACACTAATCTTCATGGTATATGTATGATTTATCCTAAACTAATAATATACATACATATCCCAAACATAAAAGAGTCTATCAAATGTATTTGCATGAAGACAAGAGACTCACGGGTAAACATGTATATTTATTAGATTTGAATTAAAAGTACATATACATGAAGTAAAGCATAAAAATTGGCAAAGCATGTATAAATGAGAGAATCATCAAAACTATCTTATACATGTGCATATAGTGGGTACAAATGAGTATGAAGTGCAAATATATATAAATCAAATGTTGCTCACTATTTGTACATGTATAAATACAAGTTTTGACAAATACTACATCTAAGCATGTTTTTACCACATGAAGCACATAAGAACACAAAACATTAACATGTTATGAATATTATGAATGAGCAAGCATGAACATAAATGAAATAGGAGTTTAGAGATTGTTACCAACTCTAAAGCTCCAAATATGGTGGTCATCCCACCAAAATCTCCTTGATAGCGATGCATCAAATAAGTGTGTCCATCATATCCATTTGCATCCACCATCAAGGCACCAAATCTCTCACGTTTTGTGAGAGCCCTTACCTACATCAAATACACAAGGTGTGAATTTTGGTACCCATATTTTCTTGGGTCCTTTGGGGTTAGTCTTGTAAGGAACCCAAAAATTTTTATTATTAGCAAAATTAAAATGATGCAACTTGTCATAACAAAATTTTGCTAAATGGCCTTTGCGGCCACAATGTGTACATGTGTACACCTTAGGATGCTTATGTGTAGGAGTGTGATCATGACGTGCAACATAAGCATATGCATGATGATGTTGTGCATGAATGTGTGGAGTTTGTTTCTTTGAAAACATTGACTCCAACCTAGTATGGTTAAATGCACAAGAGTTCAAAGTTGAACTCAAACAATCCATTTTATTTTTCAAATCTTTAATCTCATTAGTGGTGGCATGTAAAGCATGATGAGATAAAGAATCATTTCTCTTTTTCTTTTTAGAAACAAAATCCTTTTCTTTTTCACAAATTTTTCTTTTTAAAGACTTATTTTCTTGAAAAACAACTTCCTTTTGTTTTTCCACCAAATCAATTTTATCCTTCAAAATAGTGTTCCCTTCACACAAATCATTTAATTTAGACATAAGGGAAACATTTTCATTTTTCAAAACATTATTTTCTTTTTCTAAGCATGCAATCATAGTTCTAAATGAATCATTTTCTATTAGCATGCAATCAAAATTCTTTTTCAAATTTTTATTTTCTTTCTTAATCATGTCATATTTCTCAAGCAATTGTTAACAAAAAGAAGTGAGCTCATCATATGACATGTTATCATCCTCCTCGGATTCGGTAGTTACCTCAAGGGGGTTATCCCCTTGGACCATATAGCACTTATTGGAGGTGTCGCTTCCAATATCCGAATCGCTCCCGGCATAATATAGATCCTTTTCGCCAAGGGAGGTGATGATGTTCCAAGCTACAAAAGCCGAATCAATATTAGCAACCCTAGATAAATAATCATCAATTAGGGTAAACTTTAAAGCATGTAGGGCTTTTGCATTAGCCTCAAAATTCTTACCATCTAAACAATATGCATTATTAGTAGTGGCAAGATAAACATGAATTCCTAGGGCCTTGAGGTACAAGGACATCTTAACCTTCCAAATGTGGATGTTAAGAATGTCAAAAGTGGGTGGTGACATGAAGTCCATGGTGTGTGTACAAAATATTGTTATTAGCCTAAAAGTAGAATCTTTAACTCAAGGTTGTTAGACCCAAATCAAGAGTACTAGCTCTGATACCAATTGTAAGTTCACCTAGAGGGGGGGTGAATAGGTGATGGCTAATCTAATGGTCACTTAATGCCAAATAATGCAGAATTAAAGCTATTATGACCTAAACAAAACTCTTACACTAAACACCACGTATAACACAAGAGTGTTGCCGAATTCCCCGTGAAGGGCTCTGGACAAACTCCTCTAGATTCCCCTTGATAAGGGTTGAGGTGCCGCGTTGGCTCTCTTGGTTAAATACAAGTGTTAGCAAACAACCCAAGCATGTATATCAATGAGCACAAATGAATATATCAAGCATGTAAAGATAGACAATAAAAGTATGCAAGATATAAAGACAAAGAGAGAGAGAGAGAGAGAGAGAGAGAGAGAGAGAGAGAGAGTGAGTGAGCAATCGCAAACACAAGGGATTTGTTTCGAGGTTCGAGCACCCTTGCTCTACATCCCTGCCTTCGACGCACGAAGGATTTCCACTATAATCGATCCCAATGGATCACCCGGTGCCGCAACACCTACAGCTCTCGGACTCCCTAGTCCGTACACACCGCAAGCCCACCGGCTCGCCGAGGCCGCACCTCAAACACGGAGTTCACACACGAACTCGAAACCACCGAGTCCCCACTAGGACCCGAAACAATGCGAACACAACTGTCCGCCTCCTTAAAGGAACAAAGTAGAACTTTGGTGATCACAACTCTTGATCACCTAAAAATCCTCTCACAATAACACTCCCTATAGGGTAGATATAGTAATGGATAGCTCAAGTGTTGTGTGAGAAAACAAGGATTGAGATGGTGGAGGAAAACTCAAAGAATCACTTTAAATACTCTTGATAAAACTTTCCTTTTGATTGGACATATTTGCTCTCAAATATGTAGAGAAAACCTTTTGAAAGGATCAGAAAAACTGGCTTGAAAGCTCTCCTAAAATCTTAGAGAAAAATAATGACCAAACCCCAAATTTATAGGCTGTCAAAAACTAGCGTTGGGGTCTGTCAGACCTGCCGGTCGGCCGTCCGGTCGACCGCCAACGGGCAAAAATTCGACCGTTGGAGCCTCCGGTCGACCGCCCGGTCGACCCAAAAGAACAGAGAGCACTGCTCTCAGTTCCGGTTGACTGGGTCGGCAGACCGGCCATCTGCCAGGTCAAGGCGTGCACGTCGTGCACGTCGATCGACCGAGCCGGTCGACCGACTTCAGCCCTAGTCGACTTGGTAGGTCGACTTGGCTGAAGCCTGGAACAGAAAATCTGGGATTAAAACTTGGTCTTTTGGCTCACATAAAAATCCCATAAAATACATAAAAATCTACAAAAATAGTTTTACCAATATACTTTGATAAACAAACATGCTTGCACAAAATCAAGGCATGTTATAAAAGATTTGGACTATTTTTGTAAGTTGGAAATGTTGGCTCAATTGAAAACTTGTATTTTTCTAAAACTTGTTTTCCAAACTTCTTCATGATACAAAAACAAGATATTTTGAATTCATTAAAGCATAGTGTGTATGGATATGATCCACTACACAATTAAGATGAAATATCTATGTTTTTGACATTAAGCTCTAAATATGGTTTGGATAAAAGACATGCATATAAGAAATTCCAAAAACCAAAAAGTATTTTTCCAAAATGAAAGTCTTTTCTAAATCTGAAAATTCTTTTATGAAAAGACAACTAAATCAAGAGTGTGTGTGTGATATATATTTGAGCAATCCACCAACTATTCTATCCTTTACATTTTATCTAAAAATAAAATCTTATACCTAGACACAAGTCTTGATCTTGAAGTCTTCCCTTGAAGTCTTCTCATCTTCTTGACTTGGTCCAAACACGATCTAACGAGCTCAACTTTTGATGTGGTCTTGATGCATAGGCTCGTGAATCAACCGGTGCTAGCTCCAAAACTTAACTTTAAATCCTTTGTTGAAGCTCCACACCTACTAAGATCTTGATAACAAATTTGTCACTAATTAAACACAAGATCATTAGTACTATAACTTCATGAGTTAATCATCATCAAAACTAGAGTGATGGGCCTTTGGGCCAACAAATAAGATACAATTCCAACTGGTTTCCATTTTATGACTCCCATGACTCTAACCTTATGACTCCCATGAGTCTATCTTTATGACTCCAATGAGTCTAACCTTATGACTCCAATGAGTTAACTGCTAAAAAACTCAAATGCGCAAATTAAACTAAAAAAGAATTTAAAGAAAGCAGTTATCATTTTATTATCAGATCAACAAATATACATAAAGTGTACTTATAAATAATGTTTGTTACATAAATTATTCACTCCCACTAAATTAAGATATCATCGTGACTATCCATCCCCATATTAGCAATATGCTCTAAGAAGACTCTAGGTGAACGTCCATTAATGAGTGGATCTATAATGTTAAAAAGTAGTACTAACACTATCAACAAACACAATGTGATTTTGAACTTTATCTATGATGATAAGAACCTTGATGTCAATATGCTTTGACTTTGCTGAACTCTTATCACTATTGCAGTAGAGCTTTATAGCTCTTATTATCACAGTTTAACTGTAAGGGCTTCTCGACTAAATTCACCATCTTCCAGTAATCAGGAAAATGTAACCTGAAGTGGACTTCCTATTGTCGATGCATCCAGCTTAATCTGAATCTATGTATCCGATCAGCTGCAACTGATCAGATTTCATGTAGTCTTCTGTAGATATCGCATTACCTTCTTGACAGTCTCCCAGTGATCAATCCCAGGATTGATCAAATATCTGCCAAGTTTCTCAACGGTATATGCTATATCTGGATGGGTACAAATTTGAACATACATCACACTTTCAATTATTGATGCATATGGAATGTCTTTCATTTGCTCTTTCTATAGATTATTTTCGGAACATTGGAGTAGACTCAACTTATCTTCCCTAGATCAATTCTTCTTGCAACATCTATCTAACACCTTATCGATATATGCCTTTTGTGATAAACCTAATATTCCACGTGTCATGTCACGTTGAATCTGGATGTCCATCACAAAAAAATGTCTTTAAGATCTTTCATCTCAATTTTTAAGAGAAAACTTTTGGTATCAAGTAAAAGAACTGTATCGTTACTTGCTAGTAGAATATCATCCACATATAGCATAAGAAATATGAGTCTACTCTCTTTAAATTATGGTAAATGCATTAATCATCTACATTCTCCTTAAAATCAAAATCGGATATTACTTGATCAAATTTCAAATGTCATTTGCGGGATGCTTGCTTTAGAGCATAAATGAATTTCTTTAATTTGCAAACTAAATATTGTGAACCTTTGGTTTAAAAAATTTTTGCTTGCACCATACAGATTTCTTCCTCAGTGCTACAATTAAGGAAGGCAATCTTAACATCCATTTGGTGTAACTCCAGGCTGAAATGAGCCACTAGTGCCATGATAATTCTAAAAGAATTCTTCATGAAAAACGAAGAGCAAGTCTACTTAATGTCCTCTATTTAAGTGAATCCCTTTGTGACAAGATGTGCCTTATACCTTTCGATATTGCCTTTTGAATTCCGCTTGATTTTGAACACTCATTTACAACCAATTAGTTTTTTCCTTTAAGTAACTCTACTAAATCTCAAAAATCATTGTCCTTCATGAATTTTAACTCATCTTTCATAGCATTTGACCACTTAATGGAGTGAATGCTGAATTTGGCCTCATTCAAGGATGTGGGGTCATCCTCTACCCCTATGTCAAACTCATGGTCTTTGAGATAAACTATATAGTCAATTGCAATGGCTGATCTTCTCTCCCTAATTGATCTTCTAGGCACTTGTGGTTGAGAATTTTCAGGTTCTACCTCATCGGCAAGATCTACTTCAGGATGACTACATTTGTACCTTATAAGGGTACAACTGTATTTTCATTCTGAAGTGGAACAACTACTTCATCATTTAAAACAATTATCATGAGTATAACAATATGTTGTTCATTAAATATGAAATCCTTGTGTAGTTTACTCTCACTGTTCTGAATATCTTCAAAATAATTAGCATTATCCTTCTCTATTATGTTCTTAGTGGAGGGACAGTAAAATCTAAAGTTTTTATACCTCTCAGGATACCCTACGAATAAATAGCTAACTGTCCTTGAGTCCAGTTTCTTCTCATATGGTATATATGACCGAGCTTTCACTAGACAATCCCAAACATGTAGATGCGTAATACTGGGAGATTTCCCAGTCCATAAATCATATAGGGTTTTAGTTATTATTTTGCTAGGTACTCTATTAAAGAGATAGACAACTGTCTGTAAGGCCTCCATAATAACTCTGGTAGAGTAGTGTGAGCTATCATACTCATGACCATGTCCTTAAGTGTGTGATTTTATCTCTCAGCAACACCATTCTGACGAGGTATTTCTTGCATGGTGTACTAAGCGACAATGCCACACTCTTTCAGAAATTGGCAAATGGTCCGGACATCTACCGGATCCGTCATGTCTTCACTCACCACCACGATCAGATCTAATGATTTTAATCTCTCTATTCAGTTGACTTTCAACTTCAGCTTTATAGATTTAAACATGTCCAGTGATTGGGATTTATCATGTAACAAGTATAGGTACCCATAACGAGAGTAATTGTCTGTAAAAATGACGAAATATTCATGAACATTCCAAGAAGCTATAGGGAATGCACCACAAATATCTATCTACACCAAATCAAAGACATCCTGAACTCCATTTAGCATCAAACTTCTTAAAATTTATTTAATTAATGTTCGCTTAGTGCCTAGGCTATTCACATATAAAGATTTAGGATATGAAGCATAATGTTTCAACTTATATAGTCATCAATTAGAATTCTAGTACGAACAACTTTAGATTTGAAAAGTAGACTAAGTATTTCATTATCAAGAGTGACAGTAAAACCAGTCTGTTTAACAATGATAGAAATACGATTCCACCTAAAAGGACGGTACATATAAAGTCTCATCCAAATCTAGAATAAAAAACTAGAATCTAATCTAAGGCTACAAACTCTAACAGTTTCAACTGCAACTTTATTTTCATCACTCATGCACGTATCGCTCAGCTGGGCTGGGCCTCCTTTGAGTTTGGAAGTTCCACATTGAATCCCTGATGTGAATTCTCTATCCACCATGTATGGGGTGCCACTAAAGCTAAATTAATTAACATAAATATGAGATATACTCTTCTTAATTAGCCATTTCTGATGCTTTATGCAATCCTACTTGAGGTGGCCTACTTTCTTGTAAATAAAAATGCAATGACCTTAAACTTCTTATCCTGCACTTTTGCCACTTAGGATCAACTACTATAGTGGTGTTTATGTTTCTCTCTTTAGTTTCACTTTTTCTTTTCTTATTAGAAGTATTACCATGGATGCTAAGTGAGCATTTTCAGTCTTTTCTTGTTTCAATCTCTGTTCTTTTCGGACACAGTGACTGATGAACTCAATGAGACTCCACTTTTCTCTTTGAGCATTATAAATAATCTTGAAAAAAGTTATACTGTATAAGACAAGTGATCAAAATAAAATGCACTAGAATCTTTTCAACGAGTTCCAACCTCAGTGTCTTTAGTTTAGAAACAAAATTGGACATTTTCATAATGTATTCCCTTATATTTTCTTTGTCGTTGTAGTGCATATTTATCAGCTTGCTAAGATGCGTGCTAGCCTCAACTTTATCCGATTTAATAAATTGATCGACTATTTTAGCTGAAAATCTCTTAGCACTGACTTTATCAAGCATAAAACTCCTAATAGTTATAGAAATAGTATGCTTTATGACCGTTAGACAAATTCTGTAAGACTTCTCCTACTTATCATAATTGACTTTTTCTTTTACTGAACTTTTGTTAGTGATAGTAGGGGTCCATAAGTTCTTAAGGTATAGTCTAGGTCCATGAATTCAAGAATAATCTTTTACGTGGTATTACCACTTCTTAAAGTTTGTACCATTCAATTTAGATTATATAAGCATACAATTTCTCATCAATTTAACATAAACATTGCATTAACAAAATTCTACTGTAATAGTCATAAAAGTGAATTTCAGAAAATGCAACTAGTCTGACCGATAGACCTGTCAGTTGAACTTTCAGAACAAGTTGTGTCTCTTTATGCCAATAATGTACTGGCCCAATATAGATACCCTAAAGTCTAAGTCTTATGTAAGAGAACAACGTTTCTTTGAGCCAACTGTCCCTTTATAAGATTGGTCCCAAAGTTTAAGTTATCTATATCGACCATATGTGTAATGACCCGGCCATAATAACAACCTTTCTTTGGGCCGATTATCACACGCATGGGCCAAACAAATCTACGCATCTGGATTCTTATTCCGTCGTCAGGCTAGTTGATAAGGGTAATACAATATGGGCTTATAAAGTGACAACCTTCCTTTAAGCTAATTACCACACACTAAGGTTCTCTCCCTTACATTACCCACATCAAGTATCCGATGCCTACATAATTCGGCTAAACAATAGTCTTCCTTTGAGCGGTTATTGTCCGCATGAACTATATACGCAATTAAATAAGTTCTTTTATTAATTCTTTAACTTAAACATGTATATATCGTTATTTGTGTGTAATCAACTGTAGTAATCATCAATATTCCTTATACTAAAATAATATAAGCAATATAATAAATATTGATGAAGCGGAAGCATGTAAGAATACATATAACCATAGTAAACATACACTCCAATGTCTACTTTATATCAACTATCTACTGTTTTATCATGTATAGTGCATGTAATACTGTAGTGCTCGTCAAGAGCTTCAAAACGGTTGTTTACACACCCAAAAGAGAGGTCAGATGAGCCGTAACGGCTAATTGAAGTTTCTATTGACAAAATGGGTCTGCTATGCGTATCGGGTCTAGATCAGACCCGACCCGTAATGGATAATGGGTCAGGTTTAATAAACTGAATAAAACCCGATTAGCTTAATGTGAGATTGATTGGGATTAGATCTCTTTATTTGTTTAGAATTCCACCACAAATTTTTTTTTAATAGACGGGAATTCTATCTCAATCTGAAAACCTAAATAGATTAATTAGGAGTAGGTTTTCTTATTATAGTAAAATTCTATCTCTAAATTTTCTAATCTTAATTAATCTTATAATCCTACTGAATTAAGAAATCCAAAACAATTAACCTTTTATCTTTTAAATGTGTTTTGCCGATGTCCACCGCCACCCCATGGTGGCTGACGGTGGTCTGCATGCGTGTGTGTGTGCATGCATTTTTATTTTTTTTTAAATGCATCCACATGCAGTGTTAAACAAAATACACGCATGCATTGCATCATACATTGCCCCATGCATGCATGCACATACACGGGCCAAGGGGGCGTGGGCAATTCCCTTTGCAGCAAAGTAATTTTTTTTTTTTTTTTTAACTTCGTCTTCCACAGCGCGCACGCTCACATGCATGCGTTCATTTTGGTTTTTTTTTTTTTTTAATTTCAGAAAATATTTCTGAAATAATAACACACAGAAAATTTCTGAAAAATAAGTACAAAATTCAATTTAATTATCTCCAATTTAGTTCAATTATTGCGACAGAAAAATAATTTTTTATTGAATTAAATAAAGAGATCGTTCATGACTTTAATAGACCGAGATTAAAAAATTTCTGTAGATCCCGACGATCTAATAAAGAGGAGGTTCTGATACCAATTAGTGGATCTAATAATTATTCCATACAAGATCCACACATAAACTAAACGTACTTTTATCAAGATCAAAGGGGAAGAAGGGTTTATGCATTCCTGATTCCATCACGAAAGGGATGCCAAACGTTGCACGATCTCGAAAACGCTGGAGTTGAGAAAGAGAATTCTTCTTTCCAGCCACCGAGTTCTCTTCTTGATCGTTAGAAGATGTTAGAGGCTTCCAAGAGAGATAGTCATAATAGATAGATGGGGTGGGAGGGAATCCTACTCATGATATATAGCATGAAGGAATTCTAATTCAACTCATCATAGATCTAAACTTTTGATTGATAACACGAGTTCCACACGTGGAGATGAGTCACACATCTTAATTTAGATACACTCATAACTAAGTATAATTGAAACGTGTTTAGACCTAAACCATTAGGCTTGATCAATTCTTTATTGAATCCAACAACATAAACTGATAAAGACAGATGTACAAATTCAATTAGACTTCTGTACACCCAAACTATATAACTCGGACATCCTCTTAAAATCCCCACTCAATATCAGATTCTCGGAGTCTTGTGATGAGTGCTGGGTGAAAGTGATCAACAACTTTACTGGTTCTAAAATTAGAATTAAGCCATGTATGTAAATTTGCTTTCTCATGATGAGGGATGTGACACTGTCCAAAGAAAATGTCAGCTCAACAACTGTTTGGCCTCACATAAACTTTATGCCATCAATTATTAGATTCATATAGCTTTAAGGACATTGCATGATGGCTCTCAATTTGATGAGATCCATTGGAGATCTTTTTGAAATTTCATATCATCTTCTTGTTAGTTAAAATCAAAGTAATAATAATTAAGTTTTATGTCTCTAGCAAGGAAATAGTCTTTTTATAATTAGAACTTTTTTCAGTGAGAGGATGATTTCCAATTTCTTCTTTGTCAAACGAGTTTGATTGACTGGTATGCAAATATGTTGTGGTGAAGGAACCCACTTTTAGAAAAGGGCCAAATTTGTTGGCTTTTTTTTTGGTTTGCAGTCAAATTTTAAGAATTATGCTTTTGTTTTCAATGAATGGCTGCCGACACACACAATACACACGCAAGGACTTTTTCTTGCATATATACTTTTTGATTCATACATTCCTTCTATGTTTACTTGTTCTTATTCTTATTGTAATAATTTGCAAAAAATATTTATTTATTGCCTGAAAGTCAATAGTTCTAATGACATTCCCACACCAACATAAATACATAATTATATTGTCACAATATATTGACTTAGAATGCAATATGTTGATCTTGTAGAAAAGGATCCCGTCGAAAAAGATAAAAAAGACAAAAGAAGGATCATGCCATGGATTATATTTTTTGGATTTAAAATTTGACTAAAAAAAAGAATGAAATGTGAGGCTCTGTTTAGAAAGAATTTCATGTGATATAAATACGAGATTGAATATCTTGAATTTAGTTGTAGTCGCTTGTTTCTATTTTGTACTTCTACTAATATAGTATCAATATTGTACATGTTACTACTATCTACTAGAATATCGTTGTTTCTAGCATTTAAGGGGGGAAAAATCCAAAAAGACTAAAGGCCCTTTTATATATATTCTTCATCGATGGTCATGATGAATTTTTTTTTTTTTTGTCTTAGATTACATAGTATGTTGCTCAGAGACAGAGACGTTGCTCAGAAGCGAATATGAAAATATTTCTGAAGGAAGAGGAGAGAAAAAAAAATAAGTAAATAAATAAACAAGCACATGAGTTGAGTTTTGGATGTCCCCCTCAAAAAACCATGTGAGGAAATGATCCAGCTGTCTTTGAAACCAACAATGTGTGACCTACACAAAAAGGATATGGGAGTTCTTGGGAATAAAGAGGAGAAAAGAGGAAGTTAAGATCAGGGAAGTCACCACTCACAAGGGAACGGATATTGCCACCCAAAAAATAAGAAAGGCGCCCTCTAGATTAAGGCACTCACATTTGATCAAGGCACCTAAAAGAATTCAAAAATAACAAAATTACCTTCTTCCTCCTCCTCTCTCTCCCTCTGCCCACGTCGTCCCCCGCTCTCTCCGCCTCCTCACTCTTCCTGCCCCTCGCTGTCCCCCCTCCTCCCTGATGACCTCCCCCTCCTCCCCCCTCCCTCTTCCCCTCCCCGCCTTCCCTTCTCCCCTTTCCCTCCCTGACCTCCCACTGTAGTTGTTCGGTCGGACATCTGACCGAACATCATCTTCGGGAGAGAGGCGGGCGGAGTCAGGGGAGGTCGGAGGAGGCTTGCCACCATTTGCCGGAGGGGGAGAGGGGAGGGAGGCCAAGAAAGGAGGAAGAAAGAAGGAGAGAATGACACTTTAAACCTTTTCACAGGGTAACTATGTAAAAAAAAAAATAATAATGACACAATTATAAATATATGATGGCTGCGTTTCTCATTTTTTAAGGTGGCAACATCCGTTCCCCAACTCACAATAGATATGTAGGTCAGTTGGGAATAATTTAATACCATCAAAAACAAGCACATGTTCCTCCCTTTGTTTCTTTGAGGCAAAAAAACGCTTATGAGAGAGAGAGAGAGAGAGAGAGAGAGAGAGAGAGAGAGCAAACAAGTCCACCTTTTCCTTTCCCTAGACGAAATTGGGGGGATTTCATCTTTTCCTTTCCATAAATGGACGAAGAGAGGATAGGTTCAAATGGAACAACATCAGCTCCTGCTCAGAGAATATAAAGCGATTGGGATAGAAAAATTTATGAGAATTGAGTGAGCACACAACAAGTTTGCCTCTTTCTTTCCATATTTCATTCTATAAATCACCTTTTAATTTGTTTATGTCTGCCTAAAATGTATACACAACATCACACCATGCACTGCATAAGTAGGAATTTTATTTTTTTCAGTTTTATTGAACACTCCGTAGGCTAGTGTAAACGAGATTTTGAATCTTGGCCTGTTTGGTTGTCATAACTGGCCGTAATTCGTAAGTCGTAATTGGTAAAGTCTTTTACAGTTGTAAATAAGTTACATGCATGTAAGCTTTATGGTGTTTGCTTGGTAATATAAAGTTGTAAGTGGAAAAGTGTATTGTGTTTTACGGTGTTTTGTTGTCGTAATTTGTAAGTCGTAAGTGAAAAAGTTGACCACAAAATTAACTATTTGGTGATTTTAAAAGTTTTAATATTGCAAATAAATATTAAAAATGTTAAATATTAAAAAAAATTAATATTAACATAAAAAATAATACAAATTTGCATGAACACAAAATTAACTGTAACTGGGCTGCAAGTGAGTGGTAATTGAGTTGTGTAAGTCTTTTACGAATTACGGTCCAAACAAACGCCGTAGTTATAACTAGGTTGTAAGTCATTTACGAATTACGGACTTTTACGCGAAACAAACGGCCCCAAATGACTGCTTTCATAGCACTTAACGTTCCACAATAATTGGTCTATTCTTTCACACCTTGTAACCTGTTTATGTTCATCACCCTGATCCTAACAATAAAACCCTTGTACCCTTATTCCAGTAACTTACTTGATTTTAAGAAAATAATTTTCATACCCGCACGAGATTTACCCACTGGCCATACCGAACATTAAAGCAAGTAGGTCCTACTGTATGCCACCGGAGTCTCACTTGTTTTGAGTGTTCGATATGCTAGTGAGCAAGCCTACAAGTGAGTATGAAAAGTATTACTCTAATATTAATGTGCTAGTCTTTGAAGGTGTTTTCTTTGTTGGAACACTTGCAGTAATGCTAGCTCCGAATTACTACTATGTTATTTTCAAGAAGGAACAAATTTCTCTCGTTGTGATCAAGACATGCAGAGCATTATCCTTAAGAGTATATCATGCCCCTCTGAGAGACTCTATCGGTGCAACAGGTTGATGACAGCTTACCCTCCAGAATTCAATTATTACTGACAAGATCTGCAAGCGTGTACTCGCAATGCACAGGCCCTTGAACATCTCAGATTTGTTTCCTTTAGAGATGGAGAAAAATACAAAAGAGTTGTAGGAAAATTTCAGAAGAGGAAGAAGATAGTTCAGTTGTGTATTGAAGAGAGCAGGGATCATGTCTTTTTTAAGAGAGTTTTGCAGAATAAAAATCCTCAGGTAGAGAATAAAATCTTTTTCTTGTGTAGAGAAAGGAATCTTGCCTTGGGCGGGGATCACTGCATGACGTGGACAGAGAGCCTGAGCGAATCTCAACAGCTATCTCTGAGCTAAACCTTGTGACAAGATATGAAAAAAATGGAAAAACTTTTATCTTAATTTTATTCATTTTAAATTGGCAAAACTTAAAAATGAAGGTCTTTTTAAAGAGAGTTTTGCAGAATCAAAATCCTCAGGCAGAGAACATAATCTTTTTCTTGCGTAGAGAAACGAATCTTGCCTTGAGCAGGGGTCATTGCATGACTTGGTCAGAGAGCCTGGGCGAATCTCAACGGCTATCTCTGACTCAAATCTTGTGACAAGATATGAAAAGAAATGGAAAAGATTTAATCTTAATTTTATTCATTTTTTAATTTGGCAATACTTAAAACACTTAAAAATGAAGGTCACAAACACATCTTTTTGCTTTGGATACCAGATTTGCGCTCCTTTTATGGGACACTTGCGCATTAAGATTTTTCAAAACCGATAGCCTATTTTCTGTCACTGTGCATTATTGAGCTTGTGTGCATGCGAGCGCTCTCTAGTTTGTAGGCTCATATAATGCACAATGAAAGAGAATTCATACATAAACACCACAGAATTCTAAATGAATTATGCATAATTTTAAAACACCCTTAAACATTAACACTTTTAAATATTAAAATCAAGAAGTTACCCGTCCCATGTTCTAAATTCACTTAAAAACTAGAACCCAGCGGTTGGTAACCTTGGATTTTTAAATAACACTAAAAAGAGAACAAAAATGAGAAATGACCAACATGGGGCGAGTATTTACTCAAAGTTGATCGATTCCAAATAGAAAACGGGGTGTTTATTTTTCTAAATATTGTTTTAAAAATATCCTCAATAATTTTTTGCTAGACCTAATGCGTTTGAAATATTTTCTTTTCATGTAGTACTGTGTTAGGCAAGCTAAGAAATTACATTCTCAAAGTAGGAAATTCAATTTTCTGATTTCCAAACTTAATATAAACTAACTCGTTTAAATTCTCTTCGCCTAAGAATTTTAAAAATTTTGTCGTACCCTTCCTCTCTTCCACCTCCACCTCCTCATCATCATTTTATCATCTTTTCCTCGTAATTTTAACACCTCCACCTGTTGGGGAATCTCACGCAGCAGAGAAGACGGCCATCAAATAACAGCCAATCAACCATACGAACAATTTAAACAAAGAAAAGAAAAAGAGAACACAAGATTTAACGAGGTTCAATAATTTGCCTACGTTCTTGGGGTAAAGGGGGAGAGTTCTTATTGAATCAATCAATACAGGTTATAGGTTTCGGGATACAAATATTAGGAACATCACCCCTCCTTATATAGCCAAAGAAACCACGAAAAGAAAACCAAAAACACGTAATTCGGATCAGAAACGAATTCAGAATCAGATTTAGAAACAAACCGCGCAACAGTATATAGTCGATTATAAGTCGACTAATAACTTTTATTAGTCGACTAATACATGTATTAGTTGACTAGTCTGTAGTGAAATAGATTTGTCAACTCTCTGTACCAAATCATTAGTCGACTAGGCCTTGTCCTAGTCGACTAGTCTTGGTGCCTCCTGTGCAATCCAACTTCGATACGACCACACGCTCTTGTATTCGACACCATTGATTGTATCGATCTTTGGTTAACGCTCCCATATTTTTAAAGTATTGGTATCATAGTAAGTATGGTATCCCGAGTTATGCACCCAATAATTGGTATCGGAGTGTATCAATTTCGTTACAACAAATGGTATCAGAGTCATGTCCCGAACTTAGTCGTGTGTGTGGGTGATGTTCGATGATGTCGATCCTCCCAATGACACAAAAGACGCAATGGGCCTAATCATCCCAATGGCGCAAAAAAGGCGCAATAGCCCCTGTGAAGTTAATGTTGGGCTCTCGAGAAATTTGGCAGTGGTGCTTATTTGCAATGGGTGTGTCGCCTCTCACGCGATGTAAAGGAGTGGCCGGCTGCAGTTGGTGCTTCACTTAAGGCGGGACCTGCCTCACGCAGTGAAGAGTTGATCTCGATGGAGCATTTGATCTTCCAGTGTGAAGATAGTTAAGCTTGCAGGGAGAGTCTTTGTTCGAGGGGAAATTGTTGGGATTTGGGTCGAACAAATAATCTCACATCGACTAGACATGAGGATGGTCTTGAGTAAATAAGGATTTGGGCAACTCCACATAGAAAACTAGTCTTTTGGGATGGTGCCTCAAAGACCTTCACCACCTCCTTTCGTCTGTTCTCTCATCATTTTATCACCTCATAATTTTAAATTTTCGTGGTTTGTAAAACAGATCTATTCGAATTAAACTATGTAAACATTTGTTCCCATTATCAGTTATGTTTTTTTTGGTGGGGTCCCGGTAAATACTCTTGGCCCTTGATTTGTGCCCTCCCGGTCTCGCCTGAAAAATGCTCAAATTCTTTTAAGAAATGTCAGCCGCCAACGACACACTGTCCGTTATAACGACACTCGGTCCGTTATTTGTGCCCTCCGTTTTTAAAATCTTAGCTTCCTCAGTACTCATGGTCCTTAACATTTTATAGCTAAATTAAAATAAGAAATCATATTTATTTTCAGGATCCATACCATACCCAATAAACTGTCCAACCTTGCTGCCAGCTCTGGTATATATCCAAATAACCCCCAAAAGAGAAGGATTCACACCCATGCAATGATCCAAGTGATCTTTGTTTGATTCCTTCCTCAAAAGGGAGACTGCATTCTCTGCTGGTTTTAGCTCCCCATTCATTCAACCAAGCACTCTTCTCAACCCACTTTCATGTTTCCATCCCTTTCAATCTTAAATGAATTGTGAACCTCACCACCCAACTTTCATTAGCTCTTGTCCCTGTCAGCCCTCACTGCCAGTTGGAAGGGGGACCACCAAAATTGGAAGGCAAACCCTAATAAAACTTTTTGGACACTGCAATAAAGATCATAAATAATGTGTAGTGTGTCCAATAGCAAGGAAAATCTCCACTGTCACCAGAGAGCAGCAATCAAAAGGCTGGAGGGGGTTATTGGATGCTGTGTGCCCTTGTTTGGTTGTGTGTGCCCACCAGCCCCACATTTGCTTCTTGGGCAAGCAAGAATCTAACACCTAGAATGATAGCTTGGGGAAAAATTTTTCTCCTTTGGGTCCTTGTCTTGGATTTTTGATGATATAATTTTCTCATAATTTGATATAGTCTTTCTTTTTTCTTTTTTCTTTTTTTTGGGTCTTGAAAATAGGCTTTTGAATTTTTTGTTCAGAAATAAAATAAAAAAGTTAAAATTCTAATAGTTATTCTAGAATATTAAATGGTGCCATTATCATAGACAAAATATAAACCAATGTTATGATTAGCTTATTACAAGACCTAAAAATCATGTTAATGAAAAAAGAAAAGGAGTATTCTCTTCTACTTTCCCATTGTCATTTTCAAAGTTTTTTTTTTTTTCAAGCATATTTCTTTTTTTCTAAATAACTAATACACAACAAGGAAACAATAAGTTCCCTAAAAAAAAATAAAACAAGGAAACAAGAAGTTACCATTTTCTATCGCGATTTCTGAACTTTTTTCTTTTGCTATACGTAAATAATTAAATTATTTAAATTTCTTGTCATTCCTAAATTTCAATATTTCCAACAATAATCACAACTACTCACATGTTTAGTCCAAAGATGGAACTATCTCCAGTTTTTTTCCTTCTTAAAGTTTTTGTTAGTATTGATTGAAGAGCATAACTTGAAATGGGCTCATCCCCCATTAAGCCAAGGCACTTCAACCCCCTATAGTTTTGTTGTCATGCATCCAATTTTGTCCTCAAGTTATTCATAGCTAACAAGTAAAAAATTTATAGGCTTGCTTCAAATGGTCACAATCCTTGGGACCTTCTAATTTTCTCAATAGATTGTCATGAGATAAAAAAATAAGGTGCCAGGGTCAGCAAGCAAAAGATGGAGCATATCCAATACTGGAATATAGCTATATATATCATTGTCACTGATTATGAAGTGTGATTGGACCCTTTTGGTGTTGAATTTGCTAATTTGAGTTGTGACTTTTCAAGAGAGATTAGCTAAACAAATACTAGACCTATCTGGCATTTAAGTTCATTTCAATTCCAAAACCTCACTGATGATGATGTTGATAAAAGCATTATGCTCCCTCAAAAGGGAAGTCAGATTGGCCATAAGCATGCCTTCTTTAAACTCCTAATCTAACAAACAGGTGGAGGTAGTTGCATTTAAGAGTTCCAAGTATCAATGATACACAGGAAAATATCACAAAGAAATAAAAAGAAAAAGACAGCATATTAGGGAAAATCATTGTGATCACGAACTCGATAAACTATCGGGTATTTGTATACAAATAGAGAACAAATACAAAATTAGATTGGTTGAGACAACAAAAAAGAATTTGCTATGAATCACTAATTTATTAGCACAAGGATTCATATAATTTAACCTCCGAAAAAAACTAGTGATGATCTATCATTTCAAAATGACACTTCCTGTTTTAATTTCTTACATAGCTTTTTCTGATAGACTTCTCTTTCTTAAATAGTTAGGGCTGTTGTTTTGGCAATACTAGGCATCTCCCACAAAATTAACAATGATACCAATAAGCTGATGATTTAATAGAGGATTATCACATTCCTATCTACAACAACAGAACAAAAAAGAAAAAGAGCTGAAATTTAAAATAAAAAAAACAAAATAAAACATATATTGTAATGCTAGAAAGGGTGAGATCATTATAATGATTGTAATTTGCAATAATAAATATCCAAACAAGTATCCCACAATTAATAGCATGAGATGAGAAAATGAACCAGCAACCCCACCCAGTAAAGCTAGCTTTTCTTAGGGTCATCATGCACCAAGAATCTACATCATTACTGAAATTAGAAGGGGCCTCAATGTTACTTTTTTTTTTTTTGACACTAAATTGATGAACTCATAAATTGTTGAAGGCCTAATCACTTATATGCCTAGAGATCCTTTATCATCCAATGAGAACATACAAGTGGACCTCTCTGAAAACACACAAGAGTCTAATGTATAGTTTTCATCCCCATCATTTTCTAAGATTTGACAACCATTTGAAATGATGCTCTTAACATGATTGGTGCTAAGAAACCCACAGGAACAATGTGTATGGATGGAAATTTACAACTCCAAAATATGGGACCCTACCAAAAAGTTCCTAAAATGGAATATTTTTTTCAATTGACAAGACTAGAAAAAAAAAATTTGTTGGTTATATGTGTGATTGACTCGTGATCTCACCAATAATCTTCTAAAACAAAATTTTAAATGGGTGCACTGCAGAAAAGCAGGCACAATCACTCCTATAAAAATTAAGATAATGAGGTCAAAATTTTCTTTTCCTACTTAAGAAAAACATGCCATGATTTCAATCCCCTAGCCTCATAATTTCCATGGTGTAATGTTTGTGGCTATTAGCCTATTATGCAGCTACTTTCTTCTCAGTTCTCTCTGAAGACAGCTATTGTTCTCTGCTGAGAAATAAACCAATACCTGGTCATTTAACGACTTTTAAGGCAACTCAATCAAATGATCCTTTGACAAAAGACTCGATCAAAAGATTTTGCATCAGCAATATAGTGAAATGTCACAATGAATGCAAAGATTTTGTTGAAAAATACTGACATACAACAGGCTGGCTCATGACTAACTCTTGAATTCCAAAATATTCATTCTATTTTGCAGGCAGTTTAAAAAAAATGAAGTCTCACTAAGATATTAGCTCGCATTACAATTACCCTGTTTTTAGACCATCTCAAGCAATGACTGAGGGCCTAATCAAAATACCTATGGTCAATAGCACAGATAAGGAAAGTGCATGCAAGGCACATACATGAGATTACCAGTTACGGTTCATGTACTTGGCCGTGGAAGGACCGTGATTTTTTAATGAGAAAGTATACTAGGTTACAGCCCAGACCAACCAGTCGAAAGATGACACGCCGATGAAGCCTGCACCTACGACCCCCTTACCAGTTTTATGCACGGTTGATCTCAAGCGCTGCTCTAACTACATTTCCTCTTGTAATAATCCCAACCTTCAAAGAAGACAACCCACCAGATGAAAGAGGAAATAAAGTATATGAACTCAAAAGCATGAGATACTGTTTATTCCTCGCACGTACCAATTTACCAGAACTGTCTACAACAGGAAGCCGGCGATATTTTGTTTCTAGCAGTAACCTGCAATCATGCAACTATGAGTTAAGTTTGAATTCAGTTTATACAGATAAATGTTGCAATGTGAGTACAAAGAGTAGAACCTTGCAGCATCTTCTAGGTTAGTTGTTTCCCAGACAACGACTGGGGCAGGTGTCATAAGCTCGCCAATAACTTTACCGTTTGTTTTACTTAACAGCTTCTGGATCTCATTGAAGGTCTGCAATATGAGCATTTATAATTTTAAGCATTAGACCTCTCATATTTCAGACTTGAAAGGACATTGATCAGACAAATAATCAGTAAGCAAAAATATTTAAGCATAAGAATTCAATATGAAAGTCCTCATGTATAAAAAGGTTGAAACAACTTTAAACCAAATGCACTACTCTCCATAAATCTTTTTTGTAACTGTTCCAGATCAAAAATAACAATGAGATAAATGATGTCCAGCTCACGCCGTCAGTAGAATGAAGTGGGTAGGAAAGGTTGAATACCTGATCACATACTTGAATTGCAATAGTCAAATATATTGATGATTTAATGGTCTTGATCTTCCATCAATTCTCCTAATTCAGTGATGTTGGGTTGCCTGTTCTACAACACACCCAATCCCCTGCTTGGTTCGCATAGCATCGATAAAACGAGCCTAATAGTTTAATCATAACTACCTTACATTTTATAATGATCCTAAATCCTAATAAGGTAATTAAATGCACCAACCAAGCATCCCTCCGCAGCCATTACTCCTCTTGTGAGCTGCAGGTCAGCCATTTTTAGTTCAATCCCTAAAGTAGAACGGAGAAAATTTCTCATAACCTTATTTTTTTTTCCCCCCTTCAATCTTTATTTGTGTTATCCAGTCCTCAACTTTTATTCACATTTTACCCCTACTTCTCACAACACACTAACCTGCTACACTGCAATACAAGACTGATATTTTCAGATTTGAAAAGCCAATTCTAGTCATTTTTGCCCTTAGGATACTAATATCAATTATAAATTATTATTCTTAGTTTCATGATAGTAATGATACATTATTAATTTCATGATATATTTTATTGGTTATATTATCCTGCTAATTGTTAAATGGAACATGCCAATATTTTAAATTATGCTAAACATTACCATAATACTGTTTTAAATTATCCAATTCCGACTTTGCTATTAGGATACTGAAATTGCTTTTACGGTGTTATTCCTATTCATGTCAGTGTCATGAAATTAACCAGTACTGATATTGCTATTAAGAACAACATTTGATGATCACAGTGAAATGTCAGAATTGAAACTAGCTGTAAGTTGTAACTTTATCATTCCTTTTACATTAATCTAATGAAACCCTATGAGACGACAAAGAGGCAAAAGGCAAAGAGTTATGAGAAGAAAGGGTACGATGAGACCGACAGATGACTGAGCAGTTAAAAAAATTAAATTGAGAAACTAGAGGTGTAATAAAAATCTTTTCAAACTAAAAAAATCATCTAAACAAGTCCAGTTGCATCCAATTTCTGTGCAGCTATGTGAGAAAGACAATTTATCTAGGCATACGGAAATTCTTTATAAGCCTGCATCAAATGAGCTAGCAGACTTCTTAAAGGAAGATACAAGAGTCCCCGACTTGTCAATGTTCGTGGGTAAACCTTTTCATAAGCTTAGCTTCCGCCAATACGTAGATGTCACTGTGAAGCCATAAGGACCTAAGTCCCTTTAAAGCAAATTCACCCAGCCATCTCTGAATCACAAGAAAGCACTATTCTTATTATGTGTCCACACTGCCCAAGTTGTCTTTAAGAACTCTCCTAAAGGAGAAAAGCAAGAGATCAACACCTCTAAAAGAAGAAAATTTACAGTTTCCACCCCACAAGTGGTTTCCCTGTTTATAATGGGTCAAAATTATACCTTTTAAATAGTCTTACAAGATAATGAAGAGGACATTTATGATTCCATATCTCAAATATTATGGCATAATTATCAGTACCTTCCAGGAGCTGTCAACCTCTGGAACAAGCTTGTATCAGAGTGCCGGCTACCTGATTAAAAGAGAGGAATGTTCAATCTCGAATAGCATTAAGAATCAGCTTACTGTATGAAAAGAATAAAAGAAAGAAATAAGAAACAAAGAAATAAAATGTTAGATATTATAGGTAATTAGTTAATTAGTAAAATTGTTTTGTTATAGAATCTTAATAGTATTTGGAGTCTCATAGAGTCTCAGTAATATTACAATCACAATTTGAGCAGGATTTGATTTTGTATGGGTCTATATAAGGGAGATGATTGCTTATGATTCTATTTAATTACTTCTATAATTTTTTTAAGTATCAACAAAGATGTAGTCCTTTGTAATTTAATTTGATACAAGAGTCCTAGGGTTTCTGATCCAGATCACCACCAACATTATTGGCTTCCACTACCACCATCATCTTTTTGGACTTTTTCCAATATTGCTATAGTACTATTGTCACAGCTCTTTTCCTCTTTTCTTATTGGATCAGAATGATCTGATCCGATCTGATTTTCAAAAAAGAAAGAGAAATGCAATCTTAAAATTTTCTTTGGGTATTATATGTTAGTTTCGTTAGATCCCAAGGGAGGATTATATAAAGTTTATGTGAGTAAATCCCGACAAAGGATTGAAAGTGTTAGATCCCAAGAGAGGAACAAAAAGGATTGTTGAGAATTGTAGTTTGAAAATCAGATTTGTGACTTCTTGAAAAGGTTTTCAAAAAAAAAAAATCACATAAAAGGTAACAATTTGAAAGGAATCCCTCTTATTTAATTTCCCAGGCAAATATGCATGTTTTTACCATTGTTGAAAACTATATATTTCCATGCCAAGGAAGTCTAATGTGAAAATATGGTGGATCTCAAAGATCAATTGCAAATATAAATTAATTAAATTAATAATTTTAATTCAACAACCATAATTGTTTTTAAAGTCCTTCCATGATATCAGATGATACTTATTATTATTAACCTTAACACTGTTTTAAAACAATTATATGCGGAGATCTGGTTGCCTGCCTATCTTACATGCAATCACTTGTGACAAGCCCACTTGCCTAAGTTTTAACTAAGTAGGACTCCACTTACCTATTTACTCTCGGCTCAAAAAATCATTTTCGCTAGAAAAGGCTTCATATTAAAAAAAATTGAAAAAAGTTTTCCAGATCTTAGCAAAATGGGCAGTGCGCGGGGGGTGGGGGAGTTGGCGAAAATGAGATAACCTAGGCTTTGTGCACAGATAAATTATTGTATACTAATTAAGTATACCAAACAGATTGTAGGGAAGTTGGCGATGAAGCCATCACGCCACTAGACGACTGTTTGATCGAGTCTACTCTAGAAGACGTGCTGCCTTTTTTTGTTTTAGTTGTTTTTATTTTTAGCTTATTTTGCTGAATTTAGTGATGTTTTCTTTTATTTGAACGTTTAGTACCACATCGATTATTTTCTAGAAGTGCACTTTTGTAAAACCTATAAATCTGCTCCCCAACACTTCTCTTTAGATTATTATTAAATGATTAAATTAAAAAAAATTCTAGTTAATATTATTATCTTGTGTTTTGGGTGTGAAGCCAAGGGTGATTGTGATCCATGTGTTTTACATCAATTTTGATATCAGAGCAATTGTTTTTCAATTCCCTTCAATTTTCATCTCTTTTCTTTCAAATCCTAGCTCTCTCCCCCCCCCCCAAAAAAAAAAAAACAAAAAAAAAACCTAGCTTCTCTCATATCCTATATTTAGATCAAACCCTAAATCTATTAAAAGAAGAAAAAAATTTCAAAATTTCCCTGTTCATCTTCTCCTTCCCCCTTTCTCTCTCATCCACTCCGGTGAAACCTTAAAAGCCCCCCACCACCCCAACCTGGTCCTCACCACTGCCGATGCCGCCGAAGCCGCCACGACACTGTCGTCGATCTTCCACCACTCTCCTCCCCGCAGCCCCGTCGTAGACTACAACCCCCCCGTGCCGACACCAGCCAGACTTCAACAATAGCATCCCGCCAACACAAGGATCTCAAATCCACCGCCATAACAGCACCACGATCTCACATCACCGACCACTCCTCCCTCTGTCGACGAAGCCGATGCCACCACCATCACCACCTCCTCCCTCTGCCAACATCTCTGCCACCATTGCAGCAGATCCCCCTTGCGAAGATCTACTTCATCTTCTTCTCCTTCGATCTTCGCTTGCAGATGGGCTAGAGATCTTGCCATCCTCGTCAACCTAATCTGAAGAAGCTCTAGACCTGCAACCAGCCATCACCAGTGTCGACGCCACCTTCCCGCCTCTTCATCGTCGCAGAGAACAGAGCACTGTTCTAAAAATCTGATTAATCGGCCGATTAATCCTATTCGGTGACAGCCCGCTTAATATTACATTAATCGCTTTGATTATGCGCTCGGGCGATTAATTGGTCCAAACGATTAATCCCCGATTAATCCCCGATTAATGCCCGATTAATCCCCGATTAATCCGATTAATCCCCGATTAATCATTTAGGTATTTCATATGTTTTTTATTTGAAAAACTTCACTTTGTGTGCGTTGGATCGCTAAGTAGTTTATGTTGTAATGTTGATTTGATAATGTTCTTTTATTAAATAGTAGATGAATTATAATATTTTATTATTGTATATTTTACATAAAGTGATACTTATGTTTTATTATTTTTGATTACTTTTCAAATTAACTTATTTAGCAATCTTTCTCCATCATTCTTTAAAGTTCTTTATTTTGATTGATAATTGACTAATTTTTTTATTTATCTTATTTTGCAAGTAAGTTCTTTGATTTATATTTATGTTGCAAAATTTGAAATCTTAAATTACTAATGTGAAGAAATAAATTCTTTTACTTCTTCTTTTTTACTATTTATTTATATTGTCTTGTTCATCATATCATACTTTATAACTTCACATTTAGATATTTTCTTGTATAATATTTAGGTATTTTCAACAATTAACTGTATATATATTCATATGTAGTTGTGTATAAATATAATTAAATATATTAAAATTTTCAAAAACGATTAATCCCCAATTAATCTCCGATTAATCATTATTCAGTGTTGGACCGCACAAATAATGAAACCGATTTTTAGAAGAATAATTGGGATTGGTTTGGATCTTCAGTTCTGACCCGATCCGAATCCACTTGGTTTGATTATTGGGTTTAAGTTGTCAAACTCGCAGTTGACCCGACTCGCTACCATCACAGGATCTGACTCGTTTACAACCCGGATCTGACCCGCCCAGAACCGACATTAGCCGGTTCAATTGCTGGCGTCAGCGACTCAGGTGCTGGCATCACAGTAGCTCAATTGCTAACGTCATTGGCTCCGCTCGAGCCAACCCGAGTCGACTTCGAGCTAACCGAGCTGTGGCTCAGCCTGAGCCGACTCAACTCATACTGAGTTGACTCAGTGAGCTGAACCGAGTTGACTCAATTCTTGACTCGGCTCTGACACAGTTCAGTTCCTCCGGAGGCTATTATGAGCTTGTTTCAAGTCTAAATCAAGCGATTTTCGAGGCAGTGGATTCGTGGAGACGAGAGCTACACGTCGACATCCTTCATATCCAGTTTCGATCTTTGATCGTCTGTCAGGTAATCATTGATTTTTCTATTCAATTATTCCTTTTGCTTAATTAGATAGATAGTTCTGAACCTGTCGCGAGATAGAATCTATTGACTGTTACCTATAAATAATGAGTTTGTGTGAATCTAACTTTGAGTGAAAAATCAAAATTGATATTAATTGTTCAACTCAATCAGTGATCACTTGAATTGATTTGAAACTTGTGGTGTTAACAAGTGTAATTTAATCACTGTCCCAATACTATATTTTTTTAATCACATGTTAATCAATGAAGCTTAAAAGTTGGTATTATTTATCATTAAATTGATCTCTGATTCCTCTTGCATTAGTATGCATCTCACATTAAGGTAGTTTGCATTTAGGATTAGTTAAGAATTTGCATGCCAACTAGAAGTGGGAGAACTTTTCAATAAGAGAAACTTCTTTACCAATGACCTTAGCCTAAAAGATACACTTAGCGTACTCATTACTAGGATAGACCAGATAGACCGACGACTGCAAGATTTAAAGATCAAGCTGATGCTAATTGCAACAATTTAGCCACAGACTTGATTGGCTAGAAACAAATCGAAGAAGAATCCCAGACTCCTAGAGGAGAACAAACCCGGAGATAACAGTAGGTCACCTCAGTATAGGCGAGCTCAACCCTACAACATATAGGACAGAGATGCCCAAGTATATCAAAAGTGTAAAAGTAGATGCTCCTTCCTTCGACGGACATTTAAACCCTCAAGCTTACACAGATTGGCAAATAGCTATGGATCGCTACTTTCTTGATGTGACATCTTCGAATCGAAAAAATTCGATTTGCTATGATGAAACTAACTGAACAAGCCAGACAATATTGGGAGAACCTTGAAAGGATGACAAGGTATAGAAGGGATGATCTTGTTGAGACTTGGGAAGGCATGAACGAAAAGCTCATGTTGAAATACATTCCACCTTCCTTTAGTCAGCAATTACTGGACACGTGAAATAGGTTAACTCAAGAAAATAACTCGATCATTGATTACATCACAAAGTTTGATGAATACTTGAATCGGTGTGTTGCAATCGAGTTTGAGTCTCCCGAACAGACCCTATATAGATTAAGGTCAGGTCTTAGGGATGATTACTGCTAAGAGCTCATAACTCGAAACATCACGACTCTAAAGCAGGCATATTAACTGGTTACCAATTTAAATGAGTTTAGAGCATCCTACTTCCACCGATCTGATTTTAGGGATACCTCTAAGACAACAACTGCTAGCAAGCCTAGCTATGCTGATTCTTTAATGTCCCGAGCAAACATGCCTCCAGTTCTTCAAGTGTCAAAACAGTAAGTTTTTCTAGTGCAAAACCGATAACTCTTGAGAAGAGAACGGTTAGTGAACCAGCGAAGGTCAACCTGTGTACCCAGTGTTATCAATGTCAGGGGTATGAACACCTTACAAGCCAGTGCCCGAGTCAAACAAGACCCTCTTAGTGAAAGTTCTAATAGAAGATGTAGAGAAGATAGTCTAGAAGTGGATGTGCACCAACAGGATAATTACAATGCCTCTAATGAAAAATGTGCGTTCAAAGGCTGCATAGAACTAGCAATTACTGACCTAACTCCTAGTTATGATAGAGCCCAGTTAGAAGTAATTAGGTGCACTTTAGCGCAGCCCAAGTAAGTCAAAGACTGAAGAAGAACTGTCATTATTCCAAACATGTAAAAAAAATTAGGAACAAGAGTTGTAAAGTGATAGTGGATAGTGGCAATTGCATCAACGTCATTGCGTCGAAATTAATCACCACATTAGGAATGAAATCGATGAAGCATCCAAATCCCTACAAAGTCACGTGGATCGATGCTATATCCATAAATGTTTAAGAGAGATGTCAGATCTTCATTCAGTTTGCCACGTATACAAATAACGTGTGGTGTGACATGCTTCCTATGGATGTTGGTCGTATCATTTTGGGACGATCATGATTATTTAACTTAGATGTGATTATATATGGACAAACTAACCACTGCTCGTTCGTCTATAACGTCAAGAAAGTAAAGTTAATGCTGAATCAACCTAAACCACCAACTTTTGAAAAGAAGGTTGATAAGGGAAAATAAAAGTGGTGATACTAAATCCTGAAAAGAAGATTGATAAAGGCAAAAGGGAAAATGATGATGAACTTGATTAGACAGGATCAAGTTGAGAAGAGCTTAAATGAGAGTTCGACTTGTTATGTACTTGTGGCTTAAGAAGCTGAACCGGAGACCGAGTCGCAGATCCCAAGACATATTAGACCAATACTTAAGTTTTCTGAAGTCCTCCCCAAAGATCTGTCAGGTAAGTTGCCTCCAATGAGAGATATTCAGCATGCTATTAACCTAGCCTCAAGAGCAACTTTGCAAACCTGCCTTATTACAGGATTAACCCTATCGAGCACGCAGAATTACAACGACAGGTAGAGGAGTAACTTGACAAAAAGTTCATCAAAGAGAGTTAAAGCTCATGTATGGTTCCCGCCCTTTTGGCACTATAGAAGGATGGCACATGGCGCATGTGTGTGAATAGTCGTGAAATCAAAAAAATCATTGTCAGATATCATTTTTTCATTCCCCGTCTTGATGATATGTTGGATTTGATGTCAAGTGCCAGGATATTCTCTAAGATTGACCTTAAGAGTGGGTATCATCAAATTAGGATTCGCTTAGGGGATATTGAAAAATCGCATTTAAAACTAAAAATGGGCTATATTAATGGATGGTTATGCCCTTTGGGCTATCCAGTGCTCATAACACTTTCATGAGAGTTATGACTCAATTGTTTCGACCGTTTATCGGTAATTTTTGGTGGTATACTTTAATGATATACTTATTTACAGCCGAACTTGGAAGCAATATATGGACCATCTGAGACAAGTTCTTCGTACATTCCAGGTTGAAAAATTCTATGCAAATCAAAAGAAGTGTGCTTTCTGTACAGACAAGGTTATCTTCTTTGGATTTGTGGTTTCATCCGAGGGAGTTTCTACAAATCCTGTAAGGGTTAGGGCAATTACTGAGTGGCCACAACCTTAGACAATTAGGGAAGTTAAGAGTTTTCATATATTAGCCACTTTTTATCATCGGTTCATTAGAAACTTAAGCTTAGAAACTTAAGCGTTATCGTGGCACCGATAACCAATTGCTTGAAGAATGAGGAATTTCAATGAACTCCCGCCGCCACCAAGACTTTTAAAAAAGTAAAAAGGTTGATGAATGAAACTCCTGTTATGTGTCTAGCAGATTTTTTGAAAGTATTAAAGTAACATGTGACGCATCAGGACTTGCGATAGGTGGTGTGTTGAGTCAGGAAAATCACCCCGTTGCGTATTTCAGCAAGAAATTAAATGACACTCGATGGCGATACTCTACATATGATAAGGAATTTATGCGATTGTGCAAGCTTTGCGCTACTTGCGAAATTATTTGTTACCGCAAGAGTTTGTGTTGTATTCGGATCATAAGGCACT
The DNA here is from genome assembly GCA_038442645.1 of Agave tequilana. NCBI lineage: Eukaryota > Viridiplantae > Streptophyta > Magnoliopsida > Asparagales > Asparagaceae > Agave > Agave tequilana. Next base: position 472,472 of record JAVJIF010000936.1, read on the forward strand.
GAAATACCTCAACTCCCAGAAGAGACTAAATGCAAAACATAGCAAATAGGCAGAGTTTCTCCAGTATTACATATTTGTAATCAAGCACATAGCGGAAGTTGAGAACAAGGTCATTGATGCGCTCAGTCGACGAGTGATGATATTGGTAGTTATGAGCGCAGAAGTGACAGAGTTTGAAAGATTGATAGAGAAATATGAGTAATGTCCTAACTTTGGAGAAATATATACCATGTTCGGGATGAGCCTACTCGAGAGATGAAAGGGTTTTTGTTATATGACGGATATCTATTTAGATTCTGTAAGCTATCCCTCAGGAATTTCCTCTTGGGAATTGCATGCTGGAGGTTTGGTTGGATACTTCAGCTAGAACAAGATGATTGAGACTATTGAGCATAAATTATATTGGCCGAGCTTGAAGAGAGACATTGTTAAGATTGTTAGTCAGTGTCACACATGTCAACTGGTCAAGTAATAAAACATGTTGCCGATCCTTACACTCCCTTCCCTATACCCAGTTGCCCTTGGCAAGACAAGAGCATAGATTTTATACTAGGATTACCAAAAACACAGAAAAGACATGACTATCTTATTAGTGGTTGACAGATTCTTCAAGATGGCTGACTTCATTCCGTGTTTTAGAACTTCAGATGTATCCTGGGTAGCTCTCATTTTTTTGATCATGCTGTTAAGCTGCATGTGTTGCTCAAGACCATGATGTCAAATAGAAATGTTAAGTTTGTTAGCTATTTTTGGCGAATACTAAGCACAAGATGGGAACCAAACTGTCATTCTCGACGGCCTTTCACCCACAAACTGATAGACAAACTGAGTTAATCAATAAGATCTTAAGAAATCTTCTTAGGTGTTTTTGGGGAAAATTTAAAAATTGGGATATAATTTTGGCTATGGCTGAGTTTGCATATAATAGTTCTGTAAATAGGACCACAGGTCTTAGTCTATTTGAGATTATAACTGGTTTTAAATCTAAACATCCAGTTGATTGTTCCTATAGCTCATCATCATTCTAAGATATCAGACTCTGCATCCGTATCTCACATACATGCACTACATGAGAAAATCAGAGACAAGATAATGAAAAATAATATTGATTATAAAGCTTCTACTGATTTACACCGTAAATTAAGGACATTTAATGTTAGTGATTATGTGACGATTAGTCTGAGACCCGAACGATTTTCTTTGGGAACAATGAACAAATTGCACGCGCGAAACGCAGAACCTTTTCAAATTCTCGAAAGGATCAATTCAAATGATTGTGTGGTGGACCTCCCACAGGATTTTGACATTAGTTGCACTTTTAATGTTGAAAATTTGGTTTCATATAGAGGTACTTTTGATGCATCTTCTGATCCATTCATGGATGAGTCTACTCACGAACTTCTTTCTCAGAGCCCCACTCCTCTACTTCCTCTAAAATTATCTCATACAACAGAAAACATAAATTTTATTTTGAATGATCAGATTCTCTACTAGAGACGGAGGAACACGACAAGATAAGTGGAATGGAAGACCTGAATCAGAAAAATTTTGAATTACTGAGGAGGATCTCCGATGGCTTAATCCTGACCTACTGGGGCATTACCACATCCACCAATAGCTTCCCAACACACACTCAACAGGGTCGAGTTTTTTCCCACCCCGGGAGAAATGACGAGGGCATCACGCCACTAAGACGACTATTTGATTGAGTCTATTTAAGAAAATAATGTGTCGCCTTCCTTTGGTTTTAGCTGCTTTTATTTTTATTTTATTTTGATGAATTTAGTGGTGTTTTTTTATGTGGACATTTAGTACCCCATCGATTAATTACTAAAATTGCTCTTTTATAAAGTCTATAAATAAGCCGCTAAAATTTCTCTTTGAATTATTATTGAATAATTGAAATTACAAATTTTTTAATTAAAAATTCTTGATATTATTATTTTGAGTTTTAAGTGTGAAGCCCGTGGTGCAATGGGTGTGAAACACAAAACTCTAATTTCCAATTTTTAGTTTAAAAGTAATTGCGATCCATTTGTTTTACATCAGTTAGTACTTGATTGCTTTCTCTTTGTCCACCACCCTGGTTCGAGTCCTAGTGTTCTACATTTTTTTAAATTTTTTCCCAATTTTCTCCTTGTTGTTTTACGCCCCAACATAAGAAATACGACATAAAGGAAATAACGTTAACAAAAAGAAAAGAAAAAATAACTAGAAAAGATAATTTTGAAAAAAAATCAAAAATATTTAACAAAAGGGTGACTTATTTAGAATAATAAAAGATTATAATAGTTCAAATGTGAATTGCACTCTACTTAAAAAGTAATAAGATTAATTTTGAAGGCAATTAGAATGTCAATAATTTATAAGTTGTAATAAACTATTAATTTAGGACTAGAATTATGAATTCTTAACTTAAAATATTAAAGTTATAACTAACTCTTTTTTTAATCAGTTCAATAAAATTTAATAATAGCATATTTAATCGATTCAATGTTCACGAACATTTTAGAATACATGTTTTAAGACTTACAATTAGAATTTGAACATTTAATATCTTTCAGATTACAATTCTATTACTCTATTGCGTCAACATTTCTTGCTCCTGCGGCCCTGGTTGTTTTCTCAAGAGGGATTAGTGTAACATTTAGATTGGCACAAGGATGTACCCCCTCTCAAAATCCTGGCTATGCCAGTGCGCCACTGATAATGGGCAAGAGATGTTGCGATTTTTCTAAATGAAGCATGAAAAAAAGATGCCATCTAGATATTCATTGCCCATTAAAGGCAGAAAAGCAACACAAACTTTTCCATAATTATCTTATTTAGTTGACCTTTGGAAAACAAACCTAGGAAGGCGGTCACATGACATGGATACACCACAACACGTCCACGGTGACATGGAAAATCCTTAACATACAAGTGCATATATGTGTTTGGGTGAGTACATATTTATAATAAACATTAAAATACCTAGTGACATGTTTTATTAAAAGTAGAAAGAAAACTGTAACTAATGATCATGTCAAGAATTAAAAAAAATCTAGAGTTCCAACGAAATACCTTGTCTACGAGCTTACCCTCACAGGTTTGTGAGGTTTATAGATTCTCTCCTGCTTATGTCAAAGGGTCTGTTTTAATGTATGTTTAAGTAACATACGGCCAAGGTGTCCGGCACACAATGTTTAGATTTTTTTTTTCTTTTTTTAAGCCAAGACGGTACCAACATGTAATTTTTGATTTTTCTAAATTCTAGTCATCTCCGGCATGTATGAAAAGTGTTGGGCAAGTATTGGTGTCTAACATACATGCCAGACATGAACGCTTGAACTCACTTTGAATTGTTGGTGCTTTAAAGATGACAGCAAACTCAGACAATAGATAAAAACCAAATAAACCAATATGCCATTAGGCCAAAGAAAATATGCGACAACTTCAATTCTCTACCTCCAAAGTGGCATGCCCTACCATGATCAAACATGGTGCTCTACTACACATCTTCATTCATGGTAATAACATACACCATTGCACTGTGTGTGACTGAAATCCATCATCTCATATCATATGCTAGTCTCATTCATGAAAACTTGGTGTAACAAAGCAACCCAAGCCAAGTATAGGTCACAGTTACATTAAAAAAATATTATATTTGTGCATGCATCATTTGCATCACCTAACTGACAGTTTCTAGCAACTGATAAAAACAAGTTTCCTATAAACAAACCAAAATAACATATTTTTAAATACATAATATAAAAATGTGCATCAAGAAACTCAAATGACATTCATACATACTCAAAAGATGCCTTGGACATACCCAAGGTACACATGACAAGCCCATCAAGATCTCTACTTCATCTTCTAATGTTTTTACAGATATGGATCATGGATGCTTTCGACACACTTACCAGAGAGATAATACACCAGATAGGCTGGGAAGTGTCAAATAAACTTTTTAACATATCATAGAACTCATAACATATCCAAGACTAGTTGAACTATTGTTCTGAGAGAGGTGTGAATACATATGTACAGTTTGCTTTCTTTGCCAATAAATCAATAGGGACTGCTTGATTTGTAGAACCTGAAGTATTGTTTTATTAATATCTGACTTATCTACTTATTTCAAGCCTGATGCATTGCATCCTAGATTTCCAAGAATTGTTGCACCGGTATATGCTTATATCTGCACCAATGTATTCCTTTAATTGTTTATTATTCTTTCTTCTTCTATTACTATGCAATATTGAAGACAATGGTCAGCTTTATGGCTGTCATTTCTCACCCATGAAAACAGCATAAACCTGCATGCATCCATACAGAGATTGTTTGACAAGGAAAGCAGGTTGGATTGAAGATGGAACCTCATATGCCAGAACAAAAAGACAATTAGATAAAAAGCATAATTTATGCTGAATCATCCATTTTAGGACACCCTTAAAAGAAGGCAGAATTCTTCAGCTCTGACTGCCAGAGAAGTGAAGATGCATAGGAGTTTTGGCAAAAGACTCAGTGTTATATGAATACCATTTTAACTAAGTTGTACAAAGAATAAATGCCACAAAATAGGTTTTCTGAAAAGCTACATTAACAAGAAGTTTTGAGAGAAACCTGATATGGAATCCAGTGCTAACAAATCATAATCTGAAACCACCCCGACCTGCAAAAGACAAAATGGGGCTGCACATTTTAATCAATTGTGTTTATATTGTACAGATAATTTTTTTAAAGAAATAGCATACAAGCATATCGAAGAGAAAGTAGTGGTGGATAACTTTCTGGCCAATGCAATTATCTCACTGAAAGAATTATTGAGAATCTACTATGGATAAAGTGATGGTGCATAAACTTATCTGGAGAGTCTAAATATTTCAACAGACTGTGACCATTGGCCGACCTCCATGGAAAACGTCAAGTTTCGCAAGCATGCTATAACAGGAGGTGACACATATCCCGAGTATTCTCAACAGTGTCAAGTGTCAACACATTCACACATAGCAGACACAATACACAAGCATGTCGACACTTGTGGACACTCTGTCTTCAGGGTTATTGACAATATAATAAATATATAGGAAATATTCTAGTGAGAACTCCATGGTAAGAACATTCGTGCGAACTCCCTGGTGAGCCATCCCATGGATGATCGGAACCGTCCATCGTAATCTGTATACTCTAATTAGGCTACCAATATAAAATCATGCGATTCTGAACTTTTTTTACCCATGCATCAAGTGGTAACAAAACATATGTTATATTTGCCGGATGTCATTTGATGCATGGCTAAAAGATTCTGAATCGCTTGATTTTTCATAGGTAGCTTAATTAGAGTGTGTAGATCAAGATGAAGGGTTCAGATTATCCACGGGGTGGCCGGTTGTGGAGTTCGCACAAAGCGCTCGGTGAGAACGATTCACACCGTAATAGTTCCCATATAGTTTCCTAGTGTGTGGTGTGTGTGTGTGTGTAAGCTAGGAAATAAGAGCATAGGAACATAGAGGAAAATAAAAGAAAATGCAATAGAGGAATAAAGAAATGCAGGGGGAGAATGTAAACCCTTCATTCAACTTATAATTGCATATTGCCTTGTAAACAGTATAAGCCAACAATTAATTGTTGGTTTTCCCAATTTTGTTAAAACCCTTAGTTCCACGTGGCATCAACATACAATTTACTCTTTGTGATGTGAAACGATGTATGCGTACGATCTTAGGTAGAAAAATAGTTAAAACAAATAATGAGGCAGATGGATTTTGACAAAATATCACGGTTGCAGTCGTACCATTCTAATCTCAAATAAAATAATGCAACTACTCAGTTATGATGGCAAAACTTGTACAATCAATATATATGATCAGCAAACACAAAGTACCAGATGCACACGAACTCATAATATAGTGACAGCAGATTTTCAACCCACAAATAAATAGACCGTGTTAAAGAAAATTTACCTACTGATGATTATAAAGATATCACTAACCTGTAGTTGGTACTGATGCGTAGGCTCGTCGTCGTGATCATAATGGTACCAAGAACACCTGAATCGGAGCCCGGATGCGAAAGTTATGGCCCAAAAATGAAATAGAGTCGCTAACGGGTATGTCTTTGTTAGTGGATCTGGATCTGAAACCCGAACTTAACTCTCTTGATTGCGGGTACAGGTCGCTCATGGATTTACAACTTAAACCCAATTTCTGTGAAACAAGTTCAGATTTGGTTATATTGAAACCCAAATAGAACTTGATTTGAAACCCAAATTGATTTCCTTCTTCCTCTTCTTGGCTTGCAGGTGATGCTTCTGAGCCCAATTCAGATGGGCTTCTGTTTCGAAATACATATTGGCTCTAAATTGCTTGCTGGGTGGCGACAACAAAGTGGAGAGAGGGGAGAAGTTTTCGGGTTTAGTTGAGTTGTGGAGAGGAGAGAAAAGAGTTGTGATCTATGGACTCTGTGATTTGTGATGTGAGGAAGAAGATGAGGGAAGGAAATTGATGTTGATGTTGGTGTCTTACAGAGTACAAAGAGAGAAGAATAGGTGATGGCTGTGAAGATTGGAGGGGAAGAAGATAGGAAAAATAGGCTCAGGATTTATTTGAGGAGATTAGGACTAATCCTGAACACAAATTGAAGAGCAATCAAATCTCACATAATTAAATTTATCAAAAAAAATTCATTGATCATTGTTGGTACAATAGGGCCTTTATATAGGCTTTTATAAAATTGAGTCCAACTCAAACTCAAACTCCTAATCTAAATAAAATTACAATCCAAATAAAGAAACTGAAAAATCTAAAAAAATAAAGAGAAAAATAAAAAATCATACTACTACTTCAACTTGAACTGGGACTCAAATAAAAAAAATCCTCCTACTACTTCAACTTGGATCCGTCTCTTCGACTCTTTTATCCCGAGTAAATGTCTACACCATTCTCCTCGGATGGGAGAAAACTCGACTCTGTCGAGTTTAGTTGGACTAGGTCTACATGCTGCACTGGATCAATCCATTGCAAATCACCTCGATCTAACTGTGAATCAATAGTCCGTGCTTTTCTTTTACAGCGGTTTAAGTACCTGTGAGTTTCACCAGTTTTAGTGGTGACAGTCTCATCTTCTAAAACTTTATCAACTGTCTCTGTTGTAACGGGATGAGTATCTAGGAGTAGGATAAATGGGAATTTCTCAAAGAATGGCTTGAGAGAGGCTCAACAGACAAGGGACTACAATCAAAGCCTTTGCAATCCACTAAATCATTAACATTGAAAGTACAACTAATGCTATAATCTCTAGAAAGATTTATAATATAAGTATTGTAATTCAGATTATTTAAGATCTTGAAAGGCCCAAACACTGCTGACATGGAACATCTTAACAGTCCCCGAAGAAAACTGTTTCGGATAAATTCGAATCATTACATAATCGTCTACATTAAAAGATTTAAATATTTAGCTCGTAGAGGAGGCTTCACATTGCTCCATTTATTTTCATTACTGATCTCTTTGTGTAGTTTGTGCATGTGTTTATGTGACACAAATGCAGGTGCAAACTCGAATGTTTTAGTGAGATGGTGTCAGTAATAAGGGAGGAAGTGATTTATGGACATGGTATGCATGATTAGTAAGAAATAGAGAAGGAACAATAGCAATGAGAGGTGGAGAGGGTGGAGTTGGCTGCAAAGCCAAAGTTAACATCTGCTGGGGCTGTCCAGTTTTGGGTCTCAAGGGTAGTAGTTAATCTGCTTTCCCTCATACTCAAATTGACACGCGTTGGATTGACCATAAATGGTGACATTTTTGTCAAACAACCATGATCTACCTAGTATAACTTGACTCACATTCATGGTGATCACATCACACCAAATCTTGTCTTTGTAATGATTGACTACTGGGACAAGACATCATTGTTTGACCTTCAGTTTTGTGGAGTCAATCCAAGACACTTTGAATGGGTGAAGGTGGGATATAATCTCTAATCCAAGATTTTCACACAGCCTGAATGATATTGCATTGATACAACTTTCACTGTCCACAATCACTTTACAACTCTTATCTCCAATCTTACTAAACATGTGAAAAGTCACAGTTCTTCTCCAATCATCCTTTTCTGCTGGTGGAGAGGGAACACACTTGACGACAGACCAATGGGTAGACGGCGTTGGCCTAATGCAGTTGAGACGAACATCATCGTTTGATGACTCATCGTCAGTTTCAACATCTGGGTGATAGGTATACTCATCAGAATTTGACTCAGTGGTTTCGGTAGGTGTTCCATCTATTATAGTGATTTTGACAAGACTAGGACAACTGGCAGCTAAATGTCCATAATCTTAGATTTGTAGCACTTGATTGTGGAACTAACTCTGGAGGAATCAGGGTCCTTATTTCTGTTGTCCCATTCAAGACTCTTACCCTTGACGCGAAGGGGTTCGGGTACCAGACCTATGGGGTTGCAAAGGTGGGGAAGGTCTAGGCACTAAAGTCCTATAATCTAACTCTTTGAAGCGTGACTAGTTCTAGCGGAATCTAAATCTTGAACTAAAGCATACATTGCCTCTAACTCGTTGACTCCTCTAACTAATAGTTCAGTTCGTACGTCATCTCTAAGGTCGGCTCTGAATCTAGAAAGAATATGAGCTTCATCTTCCTTATGGAGGGGTACTGCATCTGATGAGGAATTCATCAAATTTCTCAATATACTCCTTTACAGATCTGTTACCCTGACTATGATGGTGCCAATTGTCCATGAGATGAGCACTAAACAATGATGGTACATACTTTGTTTCTAACTTTTCTTTCATCCTTATCCCATGTGTCAATCGGTGGTCGACTTCGGGCTGCACGTCTGTTTTCTAGATTGGTCCAATACTGACTAGCTTGGTCAGACAGTTTCATTGCAGTGTACTTAACTTTTCTAGACTCAGTAGTTCGTACCATGTGAAGTACCTACCTAGTTGGAGTGTCCAGTTTATGAAAAGTTGTGGGTCGTGACGTCCCTCAAAGTTGGGAACATCGATCTTGATCTTTTCAGATATTGAGTTTCGGGATTGGATGTGTTCTCGGTGTTGTTACGTCGGTTATTTCTCCGTGGAGTTTGATCACGCATGGACTCCACTTTGGTCAACCTTTCGTCGAGTGTCTTAAGGATATCTAACTTGGTATTTATCTCAGCGAATATTGAGGCATTCTGTTGGGGATCTATTGGAGTGGTGTGAGATTCGCTAGACTCTTCTAACAGATATGGGTGGCCACTACGAGTGGGCATGCATTATGTAAAACTTGAATGAGGATGAAGAGATGCAAATTTAGACTAGATGATTTATTTTATTATTATTTTATTTTTTTATAAATGCAAGAAAACAGTAAAATTCCTAGCAAATGCCTGAGTGATGCAAATCCTATGTTAACCGTGCTCTGATACCAAGATGATGTGAAATGATGTATGCGAGTGAGTCAGAAATCAGTGATGAAGCAAACTTTGCTACGTTACACCAACAAAACAATCTTGGTTAGAAAGACAGTTAAAACAAATAATGAGGCAGATGGATTTTGATAAAATATCGCAGTTGCAATCATACCATTCTAATCTTAAATAAAATAATGCAACCACTCAGTTATGATGGCAAAACTTGTACAATCAATATATATGATCAGCAAACACAAAGTAGCAGATGCACACGAACTCACAATATAGTGGTAGCAGATTAACTTGATAAAATATTAGAGGCAGTTGTCAACCCACAAATAAATAGACCATGTTAAAGAAAATTTACCTACTGATGATTATCTAAATATCACTGACCTGTAGTCGGTACTGATGCGTGGGCTCGTCGTCGTGATCGTAATGGTATCAAGATCACCTGAATCGGAGCCCGGATGCGAAAGTTACGGCCCAACAAAGTAAAGTCGCTAACGGGTATGTCTTTGTTAGCGGGTCTGGATCTGAAACCCGAACTTAACTCTCTTTATTTGATTGTGGGCACAGGTCGCTCGCGGATTTACAACTTAAACCCAATTTCTATGAAACGGGTTCAGATTTGGTTATATTGAAACCCAAATAGAACTTGATTTGAAACCCAAATTGATTTCCTTCTTCCTCTTCTTGGCTTGCAGGTGATGCTTCTGAACCCAATTCAGATGGGCTTCTGTTTCAAAATACAGATTGGCTCTAAATTGCTTGCTGAGTGGTGGCATCAAAGTGGATGAGGGGAGGAGTTGTTGGGTTTAGTTGAGTTGTGGAGAGGAGAGGAAAGAGTTATGATCTATGGACTCTGTGATTTGTGATGTGAGGAAGAAGATGAGGGAAGGAAATTGATGTTGATGTTGGTGTCTTACAGAGTACAAAGAGAGAAGAATAGGTGATGGCTGTGAAGATTGGAGGGGAAGAAGATAGGAAAAATAGGCTCAGGATTTATTTGAGGAGATTAGGACTAATCCTGAACACAAATTGAAGAGCAATCAAATCTCACATAATTAATTTTATCAAAAATTCTTCATTGATCATTGTTGGTACAATAGGGTCATTATATAGGCTTTTACAAAATTGAATCCAACTCAAATTCAAACTCCTAATCTAAATAGAATTACAATCCAAATAAAAAAATGAAAAATACAAAAAATAAAGAAAGAGAAAAATAAAAAAAATCCTACTACTACTTCAACTTGGACTGGGACTCAAATAAAAAAATCATACTACTACAACTTGGATCCGTCTCTTCGGCTTTTTCATCCCGAGTAGATGTCTGCATTCCTTAGGCATGACATAAAAGACACACATATAAACTAGTCCGAAATAGGTATATCTTTGATGAAGTCTTGCTACCGACACAAGTAACCCCCCCCCCCCCGCCTCTCTGGCGCTCAAATCATAGGAAGGGTCTATTCACGGGCTTTAATTTTTGAAAGGTCTTCGATAACTTTTAATGATAAGCAACATAGTAGTAGAGACATCTTCCGGAACTAACATCAATGTAGGTTAAAACCTTCAAGTTTAGTTGTTTAATGTGGCAACAATACTTGCTATCATAGGTCACATAAAAGCAGTGATTAACTTGTGCTCTCTTACTATCAACGGAAAGCCTAAACTTATTCCACCAATTTGCTACTGCCAAACCATTCTTCTTGATTGTCTTATAAATACTGCAAACAAATATGATTTTATCAGCCAGTATTCAGATTCATATTAGAACATTTTTGGAAATAGATAGGGTTAATATTTTGCTCCAAATTTAAGTCTGATATGAATATGCCCACCCCCCCCCCCCCCCCCCAAACCGAAAAAAAAAACAGAACACGCACTCACACAAAAAAGAAATAATAATAAAATAAAAATAATACAAAACCAGACTCGTATCCAGATCTAAGGAGGATCAAAATATTTGCTAGGTTTCTTAAATTAGTTACATGTACACACACACACACACACAAAGCTATCACGTCTCTTGAGTCGCAAGTTGCCCTTTGGATTTTTGGTCTCCAGTGCGTTGGAATGGGGACACTTGATAAATATGATGATAGAATTTCTTCTCAATTATTTAGTAGGGTCAACATTTGTGACATTTTTAATAAATTAGTTGATGATACCTTCTTCTATATTATTCGTTGATAAGAACATTTGCCTAGTCAAAAACGACCGAGCGAAGCGAAGGAGGTTTTCTCCCGTGACTCCTATATAAAAGTTGTCCGTCTTGTCTGTCTGTCTTTACCTCCTGCAGGCCACAACCCCTCTCCTTTCCCCACTCCCCTAGCCAACCGCCAGCCGCTGCTCTCCTTTCCCCTTTCCCCTGTCCGATCGCACGCCAATCAATCCCCAAACAATCAGCGCCCCTATCTCTCTCCCTCGCGATGCTCATTAAAGAAGCGGAGCCCTCCCTCGATCTTCACCTCATTTCAGGTACGTGCTCTCGTCAAATTTTTTTTTTTTAATCCCTGATGTCATCAACTTCAGATTCTGAAAAAAAGTTTACTCCACTCTGTACAAGCTAGTATCTTTGGGAGATCAATCAGTGGGAAAGACGAGCATTATCACCAGATTCATGTATGACAAATTCCATAACACTTATCCTGTAATTTCATCGTATTTGCCCCAATTTTTCTTGATTTGTAGTGTTTCCTTTGAGCCTGATTGTATCGATCCAAGTTAGTTTGTTGAGAATTTCCCCGGATTTGGTGGAATTTGGTGAGTTTGATCGCTAGATCTTGACATGAGTTGTGAGATCACGTGAAATTAGATTATGTAGTTGTTTTGAATCTAAATTGTGAGATGGGATTGGCTCTAATAAGGCTAGATCTTCTTAGAAATGAGATCGCATAAGAGAGGTCTTTGCGGGTGTCAGACCTCGCGCGGACTCAACCTGAGAGCTAATCTTTCAGACTTGAATTTCACTAAAAAAAAATAATAATAATCCCTTTTTTTTTGGTGTGGGGGGACATAAAAACTTAATTGGAGATGATCGACCATCCTATACTATTGGTTTTAACTTGGTGCTGGCTAAATTCTTGTAGTTTATGTGGAGAGCTACTGATGTCAATGTATGAAACGAATAATAGAGAGTCATTTTGGATGGCATCTGCTAGACGGTTTTCTTTTATATTGGATACTGTTTTTTTTTGTAATTCAAACTTAATATTAGATGCTATCATGGAGAAAGAGCTAAAATTTCAAATGCAGAAACCAAGATAACATGCACAAATACATAGTTGGTCAACAAATCTGAGAACCTACATCATTAAGCATGAACTAACTTTAGAAGTTTGACAAAACAGTTTGATATGATATGTGCAATTAATTTGGGCTGAGGATTCTGGCCAACGAATTTTTGAACTGCAGAACAATCTTATTTGCAAAGTAGATTGACATAATCCCATTTTGGAGGAAGGTTTTGACCAGAATGATGAAAGAAGAAAGGTGCTGACTTGATTTGCCATCCTTTTTAAGGTAAATTGACTAATTTCATTAAACCCCTTAAATAGTTTTTAACACCAGATTAGACAAAGCTCCTCATTTTTAAATTTTGGATTCTGTTTGAAAGATTTCTGGATTTGAAGCAATAGGATTTTTAGGGTTCATAATGATAGATGCAGGAATAGATCTGACAACCAATCAATGTTATATACAGTAATATTTATGAATATAAATATTTCAGTATAACTCCTGTATAAAGAACGTTAGTTCACTTATACAACAATTGGAGTGAGGTACACATGCAGCGAATCTCCTTAAAACAATTACGTCCCCCGCTTTGCTAATAGGTTACTGGACGCTGGTATCCCAAGATACAACACTCATTCACGGTATTTAGATAGCACTACCAAATCACCACACGGTCGAACCGTATTTAATCAGTACATTCACAGGAATTCAATGCAGCAGGACAAAAACAAATTTCAGGATGAATATTTGTCTTAACTTTGAAGGATTATTCACTGTAGAGAAAGGAGGGAGAGAAGAATATTTATCTTAGGAAGACAAAATTTCAGACAACAATTCTATTTAAGAATATGTTGAATTTTCTAAGCCTTCTTTCAGAAGGAATCTTATTTCAGATTTCTCTTAAAAAGATCTGACTTTTCAGACTGACTTCGTTCAAATCTGAAAACTTAAGAAAGAGAGAATGATTTCTGTTTGTGTTTTAGAATAACGGAAAGGAGTGCCATTTATAGCGCTCCTGGGAGTCCGTTGGAGGGACAAATATGTCATTTAGAGTCCGAGCGGTTGTAACTGTTCTGTCTGAACCGTTACAACTGTTCTTCCAGACAAGAACCGCTGCAGCGCAACGCACGGGTAGTAGAGCGGGTCGAGACCCGCTGTAGCACCAAATCAGCGTGGCCCAGTTCAAAAAGAACCGGGCCGGGTTGGATTTCACGCCCACGCCTGGACTCGAGCTCCAGCACCGGCGCAGGGCCGGGCGAGTGAACAGCGGCGACGCGCGTGTGGGCATGGTATCACCCAATCGCGCGCAAAATCTCTAAGTACTCAAAGGACACACCCTTTGTTCTCATTTTCCTCTATTTAAATACTTCAAACTTCTACCCCATATCCAATGTGAAACTAAATATTTGAGCTACCTTTAGTCCCCTTTAGCTTTTGAATTAGGCAAAATTTAGACTTGAATATCTCATTCATTCTAAAACGGAACTGAACATGTAAATATATCACGTTCATCCCCAATAGAAGGAGAACATACTCCAACCATTATCCGGTTGATTCTATCAACGGATCTCGCTTTAATTCAGTTCAAAGATTCACTGTTTAATTCTTCATTTTTCCAACACATAAATTATATGTTTCACATGTTGGGCGATTCAACATCAAGTTCTATCAGCATTTAATGGTCTTTATTTGAAGGTGAAATAACTAGAATTTCTGAGATATCAACATTTAGGAGGTTGATTTGAAATTTACACAGATGGGGCCTTTGATTAAAATTTTATTGGGTTTACTTATTTTCAAGAGAAGTGAAAGAAGAACATTTCATGCTCATTATGATTGTGTCGATCATGTTTCATGTTCATTATGATTGCTAGCATACTATTGTTTAAAACCACGATAATCATAATTTAGGCACCTTATTTGCTTATTTCTACTATTTTCAGTAACCTGGATGTATCTGTTACATGCATTTTGTGTGCTAAAGATGAAGAAAGTGAGTTCTGTAACTCTCTTCATAAATGTGGATTAAAATGCAGGACTAGCATATCCTCCCCTATACTTCTACAATAAAGGCGTTTGAGAATTCTTGCGACATTAAAGCAACATGTTCTTATTGTCAGGTTGGTTACACAAACAAAAAAGCCAAAAAAAAAAAGAGAAGAAAAAAAGAGAGGGACTTTGAGCCTAGCAGAGAAAATAAGCTACAAGCTATAAGTATCAATCTTAGGCCTTAGGCCACACATGCATGGAAGGTTCAAAGTTGGATTGTGGCTTTGAAATTCTCTGCATTTTCTTTAATGGAAGCAGCAAGCAAGTGGTTATTGTCAATTCTTATTAAGAATGGTCTTTTCAGGTCAGCAGATGATGCAAATGTCTTTCTTGTAAATAATTTTCAGGATCCTTTTCAGTTGCGTACTTTTACTGCCTTTTTTTTCATATGCAGTTATGGTTTTGTGATTACCAAAGAATTTTGCATAGCCTGTTATAGAGTTGTTTGTCAAAAAAGCATCCCCTTTAGAATTAGACATTTATGACACCTTTAATCAAAGTGCGTGTTCATCTCTCAAAGACTCTTGATATTCTGTTGTATGCTCCCACCCGTGACTGCACCAAAATTATAAAACTTATTGGCAAGCTTAATAATGGTTCCTATTTTATAGGGATAACTCTACTATATCTCTTTACTGGCAACCATTTATTTGTTTATAGCTAATGATTGCACTTGTATTAAGATATATCATGTGATCATTCTTTGTCACACTTAATGATGGAACTACTTGCTAATGTTATAGGGTATCTAAAAGTCCTTGATGCCAAAGGGGGAAAAATGAAGTACTTGAATACCGACTTTCGTGAGTATTCAACAAACATATATTACCACACGCATCTGAATTATTTGATTACAGCTTTTTAAAGAGTATATAGATCCTTGTTGAAGTATTATACCGCTCCCCTCTCCCCTGTCCACCCGCCCGCCATCGTTCTCCGCAACCACTCCTTCGCCGCCGCCAATCTCGATCGGTCAGTTCCCACCGATTCGCGGTATACTAGTACATCTTCATGCATAATAACTATATTTTATTCCACAAGCAGCAACATGACATACTAACAACACTACATTATCACATGATTACTTCTAAGTAATAACTGTATTTATGGAATTATCCTTAACGGATTTGCATCCACACCGATTTTCATAGACATCCGTATTAAATTTGTGTCTACTTTTGTCAAATATGATGATGCTTGTTGTTATGATAAAGACCAGTCAAATTCATATTTAAGTTACAAAAGAAAATATGTATATAAATCCACTAAATATCCGCCCATTCGCACCCCTAGTTATGAACCTTCTGCTACTAAACAAGCAACACCGGGCTTTTTTTTCAAGTACGAGATAAATAAGGCTTACCAGATGCATATATGAGTGTCTTATGGCTAATGTGAAGCACCGCACGAGGAAGCAAACTGTAAAGGAAGGAGGACACCTTTAATACATGACTTCCACCACACATCCTCACCACACTAGCAGAAATAGAAATGGGTAATTTCACACAATAGTAGGAATCAAAAGGACTATAAATGAGGCATGTGTTCCCAGTTGAGCACAAAACCCGCGGTACACAAGCCACCGCATCTTCAGTCAGATTGCAAGTGGACAATCCAGCCCAATATAACCCACCAAATGGAAAAAGATGACTCATTGAACTTTGAGAGATTTTCAAAGGGTTCAATAGTTAGACTTCTATCTTATATAATCTTATTTGGTATTTGATTTAGTCAAATTTGATTTAAATGGTCTTATTTTCATTAGTTTGTTATGGAAGTTTGCTTTAGAGAAGAGTTTCTAAATATCAAAGAGGAATTCGAGATTACTTGCTAATTGCTATTTCTTAATTTTCATACACTTGTCAATTGTTTTTTTAGAAATTATCTGCTAGTGTATCACTCTTCATAAGTGATGAGTACAGAAGGAATCTGGCTCCTATTTGCATAGACAATCACATACCACTACGATAATAATCGTATAATTCCATCAAATAGAATACTTCCAAAGTAGAGACAACATGTAGTCTGGTTGCACTATAACTTATTTGGCGCATATTCCAAAAGCTTAAAATAAATTTGAGTAAGTCAAATTTTGAACAATTTTCCAATGTTCACCTGCTTGGGTGACATTAACTATACCATAAATTTTATAGTGCACGTTCAGTTATTTTATTGGAGTAAGTTGTGATTAAAGGTTATTTCAGGCCATATTTATTTTCTATCGAGAAGTTTACGGGACACATTTATTTTGGTTATTCAATTTTTGAGTCCTTTTGCAAATAAATGGTTTTCTAAGATTTTGTTGCTGTCACATAATATTGCACAAAGACTAGTAAACTTTTTGAAAATTGGACTTCAATTCACTCTAAGATTGTAAAACAACTGGCCAAACAAAACATAGTCCAAACAAACATTCATATCAAGCTCTATTTTGCTCAGTGATCTATTCAACAACCTTACAACGTACTATAATAACATGTGATTGAACAATTCACACTTCTAGATAGTTAGATATACTAGGTAATTGGTTAATTAGTAAAATTATTTGGCTATAGAGTCCTAATAGAATTTGGAGTCCCATAGAATGCTAGCAGCATTATGAATCACAATTTGAGTAAAGATTTGGTTTTTTGTGAGGTTTATATAAAAAGAGGATTGCACGTGGTTCTATATAATTGTATTTTGTATTTTTTTAAAAAAAAATTAATAAAGATGCAGTTCTCATAGTTTAACATGGTACTATAGCCATAAAATTTTTGATTGAAATCACCATCAATAATCGAGCCTTCCATCATCATTATCATCTTCTTCAACATCTTCTAATACTAATTACAACATTGTTGTTTGGCACAGTACTCCTATAGTATCGTCTCTATAATACTGCTTTACACCGTTGCTACTACATATTCTCCTATTTTATTTTCTTCTGTTATTTTTTGTGTTTGAGTACTATCATATCCTACAAGATTTGATTTTCAAAAAAAGAAAAGAACAAAAATACAATTCTGAAATTTTGTTTTGGGTCTTAAATCCTGTTAAAATATAAATATCCCAACCATCACCTTAAGTTTGGAGTTTTTGTAGTGGCAGGGACTTTAATATGGTATGAGTGATGTAAAACCAACGGATCGCAATCACCTTCAAACTAAATTTAGGGTTTAAAAAAATTGGAATTGAGAATTTGGATAGAGTTTTGGGTTTCAAACCCAAAACTCAAGATAATAATATCAAGATATTTTAACTGAAAAATATGTAATTTCAATCATTCAATAATTAATTCAAAGAGAAGTCTTGGGGGTCTATTTATAAGCTTTATAAAAGTGCACTTCTAGAAAATAACCAATGTGGTACTAAACGTCCTCATAAAAAAAACACCACTAAATTCAGTAAATTAAACTAAAAAAAGCTAAAACTAAAGGAAAGCATCACATCGTCTTCTAGAATAGACTCAATCAAACAATCGTCTCAGCGACGTGATGCCCTCATCATTTTCCTCAGGGTGGGAAAAACTCGACCTTGTAGAGTATGTGTTGGAAAGTTGTTGGCTGTGGTAATACTCCAATAAATCGGGATAAAGCCGTTCAAAATCCTCCGCAATAATCTAAGAATTATGTGATTCAGGTCTTCCTTTTCAGTTAACAAGATATCGTTGTGTTCCTCCGTCTCTAGTGGAGACAATCTAATCATCCAAAATAAAATCTATATTTTTTGTTGCATGAGGTAATTTTGGAGGAAGTGGAGATAATAAGGGCTCTCAAAAAGAAGGTCGTAGGTAGGCTCATCAATAAATGGACAAGAAGGGATATCAAAAGTACCTCTATATGGAACTAAATCATCAACATTAAAAGTGCAACTAATACAAAAATCTGGTGGGATGTTTACCACATAAGCATTTGACTTGATCATCTTCAGGATTTGAAAAGGTCACGCGCTTCGCGCGTGTAATCATGTTCCCAAATAAAACTGTTCGGGTCTTAGGCGGACCATCACATAGTCACCAACATTAAATTCCTTAATCTACAGTGTAAATCAGCAGAAGGTTTATAATCAGCATTATTTTTCATTATCTTATCATCTGATTTTCTCAAGCAATGCACGTATATGAGATGCGAATGCAGATGCAAATGTAGAATCTGATACTCTAAAATGATGATGAGTCACAGGAACTAAATCAATTGACTGCTTAGGTTTAAAACCAGTTACAATCTCAAATAGACTAAGACTCATGGCCCTATTTATAGAGCTATTATATGCAAACTCAACCATAAGCAAGATTAGATCCTAAGTTTTAAAATTTTCCCTAACGAGGCAACAAAAAAAATTTCTTAAGGTCTTATTGACTAACTCAGTTTGTCCATCAGTTTGTGGTTGAAAGGCCTTTGAGAATTTCAATTTGGTTTCCATCTTGTGTCATAGTGTTCGACAAAATAACTAATAAACTTAGCATCTCTATCTCACACAATGGTATTGGGCAACCCATGCAGCTTGACAACATGATCAAAGAAAAGAGCAACTACACGTGATGCATCTGAAGTTTTAAAATACGAAATAAAGTAAGCCATCTTGGAGAATTTGTCAACCACTACTAGGATAGAGTCATGTCTCTTCTGTATTTTGGTATTCCTAGTATAAAATCTAAGCTCACGTCTTGCCAAGGACAACTGAGTACAAGGAGGGTACTGTAAGGACCAACAACCTTTTTTTCTGCATGACCAGTTCACAAGTGCAACACTGACCAACAATCTTAGCAACGTCTCTCTTCAAGCTCGGCCAGTAGAATCTAGGCTCAACGCCTCAATTGTCATGTTCTGACCGAAGTGTCCAGCCAAACCTCTAACATGCAATTCCCAAGTGAGAAAATTCCTGAGGGACGTATGGAAAATACATAACTTACAGAATCTAAATAAATATTCATCATGTAACAAAAACCTGTCCATCTCTTGAGTAGGCCCATCCCGTTACATGGTATATATTTCTCCAAAGTCGGGACATGACTCATATTTTTCTCCCAATCTTTCAAACCCTGTCATTTCTGCGCTCATAGCTACCAATATCATCACTCTTCGATTGAGCACATCAGCGACCGTGTTCTCAACTCTCGTTTTGTGCTTAAGGACAAATATGTAATCCTGGAGAAACTCTGCCCACTTACTATGTCTTGCATTTAGCCTCTTCTGTGAGTTGAGATATTTCAGTGTCTCATGATCCGAATACAATGCAAACTCCTGCAGTACTAGATAATGACTCAGTAATGCAAAGCTTGCACAACCGCATAGAATTCTTTATCATATGAGGAGTACTATTGTCGGGCGTCATTTAATTTCTCACTAAAATAGGCAACAAGGTGATTTTTCTGACTCAGCACACCACCTATCGCAAGTCCTGATGTGATGCGTGTTACTTCAAACACCTTCGAAAAATCTAGTAGAAGCGTAACAGAAGCTTCAGTCATCAACCTTTTTACTTCTTTAAAAGTCTTGGTGGTGACGGGAGTCTATTGAAATACTTCAAGCAGCTGGTTATTGGTGCCACGAAAGCGCTAAATTTTCTAATGAACCAATGGTAAAAAGTAGCTAATCTGTGAAAACTCCTGACTTCCTAGTCGTCCAGAGTTGTGGTCACTCAGTAATTGCCCTAACCTTCTCAAGATCTACAGAAACTCCCTCGGAGGAAATCACAAATCTAAGGAAAATAACCCTGTCTGTACAAAAAGCACACTGCTTAGGGTTTGCATAGAACTTTTCACCCTGAAGTGTGTGAAAGACTTACCTCAGATGATCCATATGTTGATCTCGGTTCGACTATAAATCAATATATCATCAAAGTATACCACCACAAATTTACCAATAAATGGCCAAAATAATTGAGTCATAACTCTGATGAAAGTGCTAGGAGCATTGGATAGTCCAAAAGGCATAATCATCCATTCGTATAGCTTATCCTTAGTTTTAAATGCGATTTTTCACTCATCCCATGGGCGAATCCTAATTTGACAGTACTCACTCTTAAGGTTAATCTTGGAGAATATTGTGCGACTTGACATTAAATTCAACATATCATCAAGACAGAAAATGAGTAAACAATACTAGAAAGTGATTTTGTTGATTGCACGACTATTCACACACATGTGCCATGTGCCAAGAATGTGAGAACTGCATATGAGCTCAAACTTACTTTGATGAACCCTTTGTCAAGTAACTCCTCTACTTATCGCTGTAATTTTGCGTGCTCAGCAGGGTTCATCCAGTAATGGGGCAGGTTTGGTAAAGTTGCTCTTGGAACTAGGTCAATAGCATGTTGAATGACTCTCATTGGAGGCAACTCACCTGGCAGATCTTTGAGGGAGACTTCAAAAAACTCTTCAAGTATTGATCTAATGTGTCATGGGATCTGCGACTCAGTCTCCAGTTCAGCTTCTCGGTCACAAGTGCATAACAAGTCGAACCCTCATTTAAGCTCTTCTTAACCTGATAGTGGCTAATTAAATTCATCACCATTTTTTTTTTGCTCTATCAACCTTCTTTTCAGAATTGTGTCACCACTTTTCCTTTATCTTTATCAACCTTCTTTTCAGAAGTTGTTGATTTAGGTTGATTCGGTGTTAACTTCACTTTTTTCTGTTATGGACGAACGAGCAGTAGTTGATTCGTCCATATATGATCACATCTAAGTCAAATAACCATTATCATCCTAAAATGATATGACCAACATTCATAGAAAGTATGTCACACCATATGTCTATGTACATAGCAAACTGAATGGGGATCTGACATCTTTTTTGAACATCTATGAATGTAGCGTCAATCCACGTGACCTTGTGGGGATTTGAATGCTTACCGGTTTCATCCCCAAGGTGGTGATTAATTTCAATGCAACGGCATTGATGCAACTGCCACTATCCACTATAGCTTTACAGCTCTTGTTCCTAATTTTTTTGCATGTTTGGAATATGACAGTTCTTCTCTAGTCGTTGATTACTCAAGCTGTGCTAAAGTGCATCTAACTACTCCTAATTGGGCTCTATTATAAATAGGAGTTAGGTCAGTATTGCTAAAATTCTAATGCAATCATTAAACTCACATTCTTCGACAGAGGCATCCGAGTCATCATCTTGTTAGTGCACAACCACTTCTAAACAATCTTCTTCTTCTAATCTTCTATGTGAACTTCCACTAAGAGGGTCTTGATTTGACTCGGACACTGACTTGCGAGGTGTCCATACCCCTGACATCTATAATATTGGTTACGTGGGTTGACCTTCGCTGGTTCATTAGTCGTTTTCTTTTCAAAGGTTGTCGATTTTGCACTAGAAGAACTTGCTAGTTTGACACTTGAAGAATTAGAGGCAGATTTGCTCGGGGAAGAAAATGATCGGCTATAGCTAGGCTTGCTAGCGGGTGTTGTCTTAGAGCTATCTCTAAAATTAGATCGATGGACATAGGATCCTCTAGATTCATCTAAATCAGTGACCAATTGATATGTTTGCTCTAAAGTTATGATGCCTCGAGCTATGAGCTCTCAACGGTAATCGTTCCTAAGACCTGACCTAAATCTAGATAGGGTTTGTTCGGGAGACTTAAACTCGACTGCACCGTACCGATTCAAGTATTCATCAAACTTTGCGATGTAATCAGTGGCCAACTTGTTTTCTTGAGTTAACCTATTCCACTTTATTCCACTTGTCCAGTAACTGCTGACTGAAGGAAGGTGGAACGTATTTCAATATACGTTTTTCTTGCATGCCCTCCCAAGTCTCAACTAGATCATCCCTTCTATACCTCATCATCCTTTCAAGGTTCTCTCAATATGGTCCGCCTTGTCCAGTTAGTCTCATCATGGCAAATCTAATTTTCCTACACTCGGACATGTCACACTGATGAAAGTAACGGTCCATAACTAGTTGCCAATCTATGTAAGCTTGAGAACATAAACGTCTGTCGAAAAGATCATCTACTTTTACACTTTTGATATACTGGGCATCTGTGTCATCCGTGTTGTATGGTTGAGCACGCCTACACTGGGGTAACCTACTATTATCTCGGGGCTCATTCTCCTCTAAGGGATTTGGGATTCTCTTTCGATTTGTTTCTAGCCTATCAAATCATGTGGCTAAATTCTTGCAATTGGCATCAGCTTGATCTTTAAACTCTTGTAGTCGTTGGTCCATTTGGTCCATCCTAGCAATGAGAGTGTTAAGTGTATCCTTGGTTCCATTGGTTAAGAAGTTTCTTCCACTGAAAAAGTTCTCCCACTTTTAGTTGGCATGCAAATTCTTAACTAACTCTAAATGCAAACTACTCTAATGTGAGATGTATGCTAATGCGTGAGGAATAAGAGATCAAATTAATGATAAATAATACCAACTTTTAAACTTTGTTGATTAACACATGATTAAGAAAACATAATGTTGGGACAATGATTAAATTATACGTGCTAACACCGTAAATTTTCAAATCAATTCAAGTGAACACTAATTCAAGTTAATTGAGTTGCACAATTAATATCAATTTTGATTTTCACTCAAGATCAGATTCACACAAACTCACTATCTGTGGGCAGCAGTCAATGAATTCTATCTTGCGATAGATTCAGAACTATCTACCTGATTAAGCAAAAGGAATAACTGAATAGGAAATTTAATGATTACCTCGTAGATGATCGAATCTCGAACTGGATATGAAGGCTGTAGATGCGTAGTCCCGATCTTTATGAATCCACTGCTTCGAAAACCGCTTGATTCGAGCTTGAAACGAGCTCAGAATGGCCTCTGAAAGAACTGAATTGAGTCAGAGCCGAGTCAGCGGCTAAGTCAACTGGCTCAGCTCACTAAGCTAACTAAATCTGAGCTGAGTCGGCTCGGGCTGAGCAGCGGCTCGGGTCGGCTCGAGGTCGGCTCGGGTCAGCTCGCTCTGAGCTGGCAGTTCGGGTCGAGCAGAGTCGATGACGTCAGCAATTGGGTCAACTACGACGGGCAAATCTAGGTTGTAAAAAGGTCGGGTCTCTTGGTTGATGACTTAAACTCAAAATGGTTTCTACCCAGATCTCCTCTCGACACGTGGTTGGAGGCGCTATCGAAGCAGACGGCAACGACATGACGCGTGGGAGGATGGCGATGACGGCAATGACAGTGGAGGTGATGATGGCGACTAGGATTAGGATGTGTAGCAGTGAAGTATTGAGATTTGTGCGATCTCGATGTCCGCGGAGGCAAGGGATCAACAACGTTTGTTGGGTCTTGCCAGGCGGCGTCGATGGTTCTTGGATCTGCAAGTCGACGACTCGGTAGAGGGTGGAACAACGACAAGAGGGAATCGTGGATGTTGCTGTTGTCGATGAGGCGGGGATGGTTGCAGATGGTGACCTGTCAGAGGCGGCGGGGCAATTGCAGATTCGTGGTGGCGTCGGTGTCGTCAGTAGAGAAGGGCGAAGGTAGTGGCAGCCGCAGACGAGGAGGGTTGGGTTGATGGCGGGCTTTTAGGGTTTCGCAGGGAGTGGGTGAGAGAGAAAGAGAGGAAGGAGAAGATGAACAGGAAACTTTTGAAATTTTCAGTTTTTTGCTTTTTTTTGCTTTTCTTTTTTTCTATTTTTCTTTTTTTCTATTTGAATAGATCTAGGGTTTAATCAAGATCTAGGGTTTGAGAAAAGTTAAGAGTTTTAAGAGCTGGGAAGAAAATTTTTGAAGGATATCGGACCGGGTCATATACCAAAATTGATGTAAAACCAATGAATTGCAATCACCTTCAAAGTAAATTGGAAGCTACAGTTTAAAAAATTGAAATTGAGAATTTGGATAGAGTTTTAGGCTTCACACCCCTTGCACAACTGGCTTCATAACAAAAACTCAAGATAATAATATCAAGAATTTTTAACTAGAAAATTTGTAATTTCAATCATTCAATAATTAATCCAAGGAGAAATCTTGAGAGCCTATTTATAGGCTTTACAAAAGTGCACTTCTAGAAAATAACCGATTTAGTACTAAACGTCCACATAAAAGAAAATACCACTAAAATCGGCAAAATAAACTAAAAATAAAATAGCTAAAACCAAAAGAAGGCAACACGTCGTCTTTTAGAATAGACTCGATCAAACAGGCGTCTCAGCGGTGTGATGCCTTCATCAATGAAAGCAACCCAAGTTCAAATCACACCGGGCGCACATTTAAAAGTGGATTTAAAAACAAAAATACCGCTAGTGCAATAGCCCAGGTTTCGGCTCATAAAAAGACACTCAACCTACAGGGGCGTGTTAAAATATAAATACCTCAACCTCATTTTAACTTCAGAGTTTTGGTATAGTGGCGTGGACTTTAATACATCCCAAGAGATTGTTGGATATTGTCAATTCTAAAGGAGGCTTAGAGAGATCATCACTTGAGTTAGTTTGAGATTCTGCGATCCTAAGGAGGATATGAGGAATCTTTAAGTATTATAGTTCCACACCCTAAGGGTAGGGTCTGTTTGGTTATCGTAATTAGCCGTAATTTGTAAGTCGTAATTGGTAAAATCTTTTACAGTTGTAAATGAGTTACATGCATGTAAGTTTTACGGCGTCTGGTTGGTAATATAAAGTTGTAAGTGGGAAACTGTATTGTATTTTACGGTATTTGGTTGTCATAATGTGAAGTTGTAAGTGAAAAAGTTGACCATAAAATTAACTATTTGGTGATTTAAAAAGTTTTAACATTGCAAATAAATATTAAAAATGCTAAATATTAAAAAATATTAACATAAAAAATGATACAAATTTGCATAACCACAAAATTAACTGTAACTGGGCTGTAAGTGAATGGTAATTGGGTTGCAAGTTAGTGGTAGTTGAGTTGCGTAAGTCTTTTACGAATTACGGTCCAAACAAATGCCGTAGTTGTAATTGGGTTGTAAGTCATTTACGAATTACATTCTTTTACGCCTTTTACGGAAAACAAACAGCCCCGTAGTCTGGGTAGATCAAAGAGATTAACATGTTAGTTAGCTTGAGATCCCAAAAGAGAATTAGAAGGATTGCCGTTTGGGTTTGGTTTTGATTTTTAGTTCTGTTGGTTCAACTCTGATGTGATTTTCTTCCGTTCGGTTCAACTTTCTGGTTCAATTCAGATTCAGTTTGATTCGGTTTGTAACTTAACTTAGTCTGGTTAAATTTTTCAACAGTTACTTTCTGCATCAATAATTAATAGTTTAGCATAAACAATTCAGTTTTATTTATAGAACTTTAGTAGTTTTAGTTTCTTTTGCAGTTTTTCTTTAAGACAAACTCTCAATGTCATACCATTGTGAGTTTGAGAGGGATGTTAGCTATAATAAGCATTAGTGGAACTATTTGGTTATAGATTAGGAGTCTTATAGAGTTCTAATAGTATTACAAAACATAGCTTGAGTAGAATCTGGTTCTTATTTATATAAGGAGAGGATTGCTTATTATGGTTCTATGTACGAAAAAAGCTGAAAATCCAACTTTTCTTTCATTGAAAGTACGTGTGAAAAGCTCGAGTTTGGGAAGCAAAAGTTAAAAGTTTCAGGGACTTTTCTGAAAATTTTCAGTGAATTAGATTTCAAACCTGAAAATAGTTTTGTTTCTTAATCTTTTGTATTCCTAACTTCAGTGGAAGTGTATTTGATCTTTATCTTGAGTCATAAGTTAGGGTTTAGCTGTTTAAGGTTATTTCTCAGCGCACAAAATTATGTAAAGTTTATATAAAGGCTACCAATTTAGGTTTTCCTTTCAAGGCTCGATGTTTGACATTTGTCTATGTTAAACTATGATGAGCTACATTTTTATTAATAATCAAAAGAATTACAAAATACAAACAACTATGAAGATGCATTCATAACCTTCCCTGGATGATGTCTCTTAGACTTCTTTCTCTCTGTTCAATCTCCCCAGCAGCTCTGAAGTATTTATTCAGATGCTTAAGAAAGTTCAACATATTCAAAAAGTTTTGAGAAAGTTAAGTTCCAGTTACCAATCTCTGAAAAAAGAGTGCCCTTCTATCTCCTTTCTATAGCAGTAGAAAGATGAAAAGAACAGCCCTATCTTGATCAATCGAGGTTCTAGCAAGGAAGCGGATTCATAAGATCTAGCTCTATCGATCCCTGTGCCAGAATCTGAAGATATTTCTGCATAGCTGTCCATGATTATGGCACCTATACGAATCAGCCAAATGCTTGCAAGATTGGGCATTGCAGAACAAGTGACCACGAAGAGCCCTCTAAAGAAAGCAAAGCCCTTTTTAGGGAAGGATAAGATACTAAAGTTTTACAGTTCGAATGTCGTTCTCAAGTTGCTCAATGAAGGAAGAAGATGACTAAAGTTTATAGCTGTTTACAATCAGAAACAAAAAAGCAGAAAAACCAAAAGTTTCTGCAATGTTGGAAAGTGCATGAGGAAACATTTCTGACAAATCATAGAAAACCTCAATCGGAGTTACGAAGCAAATGTTACAAGAAACTGAAAGTTTCAGGGACTTTTCTTAAATCATTCGACGAATTAAACATCAGATTCAGAAAGTGTATTATTTTCCAAAACCTTTTGCAGCCCTAATTCAAGCCAAAGTGTACATTTTCCTTTGTATCGAGTCATATGCAAGGGTTTTCGAACTATCTCCTGGCATCTAAGTTATGTTAAAATACTAGTTTAGGTTTTGCTTGCTTGCGGCTCTGGAGATGCTAGCAGTGGGATAGATTTCCTTTAGGGTTTGAGATGGATTTCTAATTTTTTTTAATAGTACTAGTTTTCTTTCTGTTTGTGATCTTACTAACAAAGAGAAACTTATGTAATTGAAAAATCTATCTCAAACCCTAAAGGAAATCTATCCCACTACTAAATTCAAAATCATCAAGCTATGAAAACAAAAACCTAAAATAGTAACCCTAAAGCTAAAATACTGAAGCTCAAGATAAAGTTTTTTTAAAAATACAGTTTGTATTCAATTAGGACTGAAGAAAGATTGTGAGACAATTTATTTTTTTGAATCTTTAGTTTAATTGACTAGAAAACTCCATCGGTGCACCGCTCACTGCCTGTCCCAAGTCAAGATAAAGGAGGAGGGTTGTGGTAGGCCTGTGACAGCCAACGTAAAACATTGTTACATGAATATGAACTAAGAATTAAATTTTGTTAGAGCGTTCCTTACTGAGTGACGCGCTATATCGGAACCCGGGTGTAGTGAAAAGTGGGCAAAAATTGTCGTTCAGAAGTGATGCGCCACATCGGCGCCCGGATGTGGTGTCAAATAAGCAAGAGTTTCCACACTTTAGTGAGTGAGTGAGAATAAAAAGTTAGCTCATGAACATAGAATTCGGTTAGCGCTGTGGAACATAAGTTCTCTTACATGTAGATTAACAGAGTTAATTGATGCTATGGTTCGAAGGAAGGTTAGTATTTTGTGTGTGCAAGAGACTAAGTGAGTAGGTGAAAAAGCTAGAGTTATAGAACCTTGAGGTTATAAACTTTGATATACTAGTAGAGATAAAAATCATAATGGGGTGGATGTGATCATAAATAAACAGTTGCTTGAGGATGTAGTGGAGGTTAAAAGGAAGAGTGATAAGATTTTACTAGTTAAACTTATTTTTGGTAGAGAGATTCTTAATGTTAGTAGTGCCTATGCACCACAAGTAAGACTTGATAAGTCTAGTAAGCGTCAATTTTAAGAGGATTTAGATGAGATAGTGAAAGAGATACCCATTAGAGAAAAAATTTTCATAGGTAGTGACCTCAATGCACGGTTCAAAGACAAGGTCGAGTCGTATCCGTCTCGGCCAGCTCTGAGACGAGTCCGAGTCACGAGTCGGTCGACTCAGCTCAGAGGAGACCGACTCGGCCGAGAATCAGAGTCAACTCGGTCGACTCGGTCGAGAATCGGCCGAATCGGTCGTGACTCGGCCGAGTCGACCGAGTCGACTCCGATTCTCGGCCGAGTCGGCTCGAAACATATATTCACCCGTGACGAACGGGTATAAAGAAAAAAAAAGAAACTTACCTCTCTCTCGCCAGATCTGGAGATCGTCGCCGCTGCCCGATCGTTGCCGCTCAGATCTGGACTCTGCCGCCGGCCGCTCCTCCCCAGCCCTAGGTGACGTTCCTCCCTCTCTCTGTCTTTTTCCCTCCCCCTCCCTCTGTTTCTCTCTCCCCTCTCCCTCTCTCCCCCGCTCTCTCTCTCCCCCCTCTCCATCTCTCATCTCTCTCTGTCTCTGTAATACCCCGTTCCTGGAATACGTACTTAGTTGCGTATTCAGTTTTCCGATCGTATTTTTCGATTTACTTCCCGTAATTGACCGAATTTAATTTCAAATATTATTTTCCAATATTTTAGATTTTATATGATTTTCTGGAATTTTCCTGAATTAATTGAAAATCTTCAAAACCGGTGTCGACCAGTGTCGCTGATCGATTCCCGGATTTTTATCTTACAAACAGTTAGGAAATTCTAGAAAGTCCTTTAGGCATTATTTCTTAGAATCGTATTTCTTACCTAAATACTTTTTCTGGGAATTTTATGATTTTATGAAAATTCCACCGGAGTCGGTAGCTAACTGATTCCGGGATTTTTAGTTTTAAAACTATAAATTATTTCTCCAAACGAATTTCACCATGAGTCTTAAAATATTATTATTGATTTTTGGTAAACTTTACGAGTCGTTCCGAGATACTTGAATTTCGGACGATTTCGGTATTTTCCGAAATATTTTCCGCATCTTCGACTTAAACCCGGGAACTTGTCTTTTTAATATTTTTATTTTCCAAGTCCAAGAAAATATCTTCATTTATAAATTCTTTTCCTTCTTCCTTTCTCTTGTTTTCCTTTCCTTCCTTCACAAGCCACAAGACTTCCAATTTCCAAAAATTACAATCTTTTCCAATTTTCCAACAAACTCCACAAAACTCCACACACTTCCCCATTAATGCCCTTCTTTCTCTCTCTCTTCCATGGCCGGCCAAGTGGCCAAAAGAGGGACACCTCACCTCCCCTATTTTGCAAAAAGCCCCCTCTCTTCTACATAAATTGCATCTCCTTCTCAAAATCTAAAACCTATATAAACATTTCCTTTACATTTCTTTTCCTTTTTCTTCATTTCACCAAGGATTTAGCACTCATCACTTCCTCCTCCATCTCAAACTCCACCACCAACTCCAAAAGCTCACCTAAGTCTTCATCTCCTCTTCAACTACCACTACTTTGGAATTGAGATCGTAGTTTTCTTCGTCGTTTATATCGCCAAGGATCAAGTTGGGGATATTGTCGACAACAACCTTTTCGGAACTTGTAAAGCTTCAAGTAGCCATTCCTAGTGAGTATTTTTACTCACCAAGACTTGTTCAATTCCTAGTATACTGATGGTTACAAATCATGTATGCTTATGCCTTCAATTTCATGTTTTTGGACCATCAAACACAACCATCAGAAATTCTGTTTTGTATTCTGTTTTCCCACGATTAGTCGACTTGACCTAGGTATTAGTCGACTAACCCATCTGTTTTGAAACGTAACCTTTTCTGGAACACAGTTTTAGTCGACTTAGACTATCTATTAGTCGACTAGAAATCTTTATTAGTCGACTACACTTTCCACCCTAGTCGACTAACTTTTCCTGAATCAGAAACTCAACTCTCTGTATCACAGACTTAGTCGACTTAAGTATCTGTTGGTCGACTTATAATCATTGTTAGTCGACTAACCCTTCCACCTAGTCGACTAACTTTTCCTGAAACAGAATTCCAACTCTCTGGAACCCAGTTTTAGTCGACTAGTCCAGACTGTTAGTCGACTAGAGACCACTATTAGTCGACTAACCATTCCACCTAGTCGACTAATTCAGGCTGTCTGTTATAGTTGCCTTCCTTTCTGAATTTGGATCTTACCCTTGATACATGTGTGATATATTATTCTTGTTTATGCTTCATGACTGGTACCTCATGACCTATTATTTGATGGATACTACTTCTTGCTACTTCATGACTTGTTATATAGTCTTACTTCATAACTTGTTAAATAAGGATTATCTCCATTTCATCATGCCATCACTTAACACCAAGCATGATACACTTGACTTTTGTATAAAATGGACCAACTTACATGTGGGTCGGGGGAAACATGCGGATATCGATATGTGTTCGTGTTTACAGTGGTATTAGGTATATTGTACAATCATATTTCCGGTCTAACCTGTGGGCCTCCAGGGGACCGAGGGGAGTGCTTGCTCCCTCCTTACTGGTACCATCATGATAAGGGCATACATAAGTCCCTCCTGTTAGCCTAGCGGCTGGTTTCCGTCATCAAGCAACGGAACAATCCTGGACCGTTGTCCCGGGCATGTACGGGACCCACTGTAAACATAGTTCGTTGATAATCCCGCTGGTTTCCAATAACAACCTTGCTTTACTAGGATATGGATCTATGTGCCCTGGGACGCTGGGTCACATAGCTAGATATCACAGTAAGACAAGTAATAATAATAGACTCTAACTGTGGATTCATTGTATTCGGACTTTTACTCTTTATGCTTCCATTACTTGTTGATTTGTATTCATTATACTGTTCTAACTCTCATATTCTTGTCTCTTAGCCATTTGGCTGTAGCCTGTTCATTGTTGGGAGGTCCTGACTCCCTTGGATTTGTATATTCAGGTTCCGAAGCTTGGATCGAAGTGGAGCCTTCCACCGAGGATCAAGCTTTTCTTAGTGAGCAGGCAGACTAGTTCCAGTCCTTTGTGCCAGACTTCTCTTTTTGACTCACGAGATCTTCATCCACCTCGTGAGCTTTTTGTATACATATTGTAAATCTTACTTTTGGACTTGGTTGTGATAAGAGACACATGTAATGTGTGATAGTTTATCATATCCTGTATAACTTTGTATTTGTACTTTTTAAGTTGGCATATGTATGTATACTACGCTTTGTCGTGTACTCTGATCCTTGTTGTACTTAATGCTTAGCGTATATACGTGGGGGCACTTTCTGACCTGCGTATATACGTCGCAGTGACGTCCCCGTATCCGTGGGATCGGGGCGTTACAGGTTGGTATCAGAGCCTAGGCTCTCACACCTATAGTACAATCAAACAGCAAATTAATGAAATTTGCTATTGCCAACTACAATGTACAAAGTTATCTAGTCCTTCTTGATTCCTTCTTGATTCCTTCCCTTATATCCTAAAATCCTTCCATTTTTTCCAAATTCCAGTTATCTTATCCCAATTCGGTATGGAGAGAAGGACGGGTCGTAATAATTCTGGACAAGCATCGAATGGACCTGCGGGAGAGAATACCGATATTCTGAGGGTCATTCAGACGATGATGGAGAACCAGCAGCAACAGACGGAACTCCTTCGGCAAGAGTTAGCAGCTCCAAAGGAACAGAGGCCGGGAAATATTTCAGACTTCAGACGGCTGCAACCAGCCATATTCACTGGCGAAGAGAAACCCCTGGATGCTGAGCAATGGCTGACAGATACCTCAGACTTGTTGAATGCAGCTCGAGTTCCAAAGGAGAATCAGGTGGAGGTTGCTAAGATTCAATTGAAGGATATAGCCAGAACATGGTGGCTAGCTGAGGAGGCAAGATTGGAGAAGCCTGTCACCTGGGACACATTCTCCAAGAGTTTCTATAGCAGATTCTTCCCTGCCACTGCTCAGAAGGACATGGAAGAGCAGTTTATCCGACTTCAGCAAGGGAATAGGTCCGTGGACGAGTATGCCGCGGAATTTCTCAGACTTAGCCGCTTTGCTCCATACATGGTAACTGATGAGGAGAAGCGGGCAAGTAGATTTCAGCAGGGCTTGCAGATGGACATCCAGGTCTTCTTAATGCCCCAGCAGCTGAAGACTTATTCAGAAGTTCTCACCATAGCTCGAGAAGTGGAGCGTGGGCTAGAGAAGAAGCAAGTGAACCAGATGAGGAACCAGGCCATGAAGAGGCCATTTCCACCAATAGGAAGAGGAGGCCCATACAGAGCAGCAAAGGTTCAGGCAATGAGGCAACCATTCCGACCAGCTCCTTACCAGACGGTCCAACCATTATCCTTCTGTAGCTATTGTCAGAAACCAGGTCACATTCGGCAGAATTGCCGTAGGGCAAATGGATTATGCTTGGTATGTGGTTCCCGAGACCATTCCATAGAAGCCTGTCCACACAGAAGAATGGGGATAGCCGGCCAAGCTTTGCCAGCACTACCGGGACCAAATGGACAGAGAGCACTTCCAGGGCCACTTGGACAGAGGAACCAGGGACCGATGATCAGGAGAGCTCCTCCCCCTCCTCCACAACAAGCTAATCGCCCAGTTCAGAGAGGAGCTAGGACTGCAGCAGGGCGTGGAAGGGGTCAAGCTTATAATCTGACGGAAGAAGAGGCTGGGACTTCTGAGGAAGTGATAACAGGTAAAATCAGGGTACACTCAAAACCTGTTTTAGCCCTCTTCGATTCCGGTGCTTCCATTGTTATATCTCAGATCATTTTGTGGCATTGCATTCTATACCTGTTAAATCTTTAGACCACAAATGGGAGATTAGTACAGGGAATGGAGTAGTCATATCCTCTAGAGTTTGTGCTGATTGTCCAGTAGAACTTTGTAACAAGACCTTGGCCATAGATATGCTCGTACTAGACACCAAAGGGTACGACGTAATCTTAGGCATGACCTGGCTCAGTCAATATTATGCAGTTATTGACTGTAGGGAGAAGAAGATTAATTTCAGAATCCCTCTTCAGCCTGAATTCCAATTTAGTGGAGAAGTGAAGTCTACCAAGAGAAAGACTCGGATGACTACTTCGGAGATTCAGAAGAAGGGAATACCGGTGTGGGATGAATTCCCAGAGGTGTTTGCTGAGATCTCAGGACTGCCACCTGAAAGGATGATTGAGTTTTCTATTGATACTGTGCCTGGAGCAGCTCTATATCCAAGGCTCCGTACAGGATGGCACCGACGGAGTTAGAGATTCTAAAGAAGCAGCTGCAGGAGTACTCTGATAAGGGATTGATTCGGCCAAGCACTTCACCATGGGGAGCTCCAGTATTATTGGCAAACAAGAAGGATGGTGGTAAAAGGCTTTGTATTGATTATAGAGAATTGAACAAAGTTACCATCAAGAACAAGTATCCCTTACCAAGGATTGATGATCTGTTTGATCAGCTTCATGGAGCCCGTGTATTCTCTAAATTAGATTTACAATCGGGTTACCATCAGCTTAGGGTGAGGAAAGAGGATATTCCGAAGACGGCATTCAGGACCCGTTATGGCCACTATGAATTTCTAGTTATGCCTTTCGGAGTCACCAATGCCCCTTCAGTTTTCATGGATTTGATGAACAGAGTGTTCTCGCCCTATTTGGATCAGTTTGTAGTGGTTTTTATAGATGACATCTTGATCTATTCAAAGAACAACAGGGAGCATGCAGAACACTTGAGGATAGTATTGCAGACTCTCCAGCAGGAGCAGCTTCATGCTAAGAGGAGCAAGTGTGACTTTTGGTTGGACAGTATGGCCTTCCTTGGACACGTGATTTCAGCAGAAGGAATTTCAGTTGATCCCAGCAAAGTCCAGGCAGTGAAGGATTGGCCAATTCCAAAGACGGTGACTGAGATTAAGAGTTTTATTGGACTAGCCGGATATTACAGACGCTTTGTCCAAGATTTCTCTAAGATTGCAGCCCCGTTGACCAAGCTCACCCGGAAAGGAGAAAGGTACATATGGACAGGAGAATGTACTGCAGCCTTTGAGCAATTGAAGCGAAGACTCATTTCAGCTCCAATCTTGAGGACTCCCTTAGGAAGAGGAGGGATGGTCATCTACAGTGATGCATCAGGAAAAGGCCTAGGGTGTGTACTACTGCAACATGGTCATGTTATAGCTTATGCATCCAGACAACTGAAACTCCATGAACGGAATTACCCAACTCATGACTTGGAGCTAGCAGCTGTTATATTTGCCTTAAAGATCTGGAGGCATTATCTTCTGGGAGACAAAGTGTTGATATACACGGATCACAAGAGCCTCAAATATATTTTCACACAGAAGGAATTGAACATGAGGCAGAGACGGTGGCTGGAGCTAATGGCGGACTATGATATAGACTTGCAATATCATCCGGGCAAGGTCAATACAGTTCCAGATGCACTGAGCAGGAAGCCAGAGAATAGAGTGCTAGTCCAACTTACTCAGCAGAAGGAGTTGATTCAAGACATCATAAGATTGGACTTGATGATAGTTCAAGGAACTGATAAGGCAGGACAGTTCATGACCTTGCAGATTCAGTCAGCATTGATAGATGAGATCAAGGAAGCTCAAAAGGAAGACCCCAGATTACAGATATTCCGAGCTCAGGTAGAGGCTGGATTGAGGACTGATATCTGTATTCATCCAGATGGTGCACTATATTTTGGTAGCAGACTTTGTGTTCCCCAAGGAGAAGTTCGACAGAAGATTCTAGCAGAAGCACACAGTTCAGCCTATTCCATACACCCAGGGGGAACCAAAATGTATCAGGACATAAAGAAGCAGTTTTGGTGGAATGCTATGAAAAGGGAGATAGCTCAGTATGTAGCCAAGTGCTTAGTCTGTCAGCAGATAAAGATAGAGCATCAGAGATCAGCTGGACTTCTACAACCCTTACCAATACCCGAATGGAAGTGGGAGCACATCACCATGGATTTTGTCACGGCATTACCTCGCAGTCCTAAGGGTAATAATGCTGTATGGGTAATCATTGATCGCCTCACCAAATCAGCTCACTTCATACCGTTCAGGGTAGGTCAGACAACAGAGGTTTTGGCAGACAAGTACATGAAGGAGATAGTTCGTCTACATGGAGTTCCAGTTAGTATTGTATCAGACAGAGACACAAGATTCAGATCACATTTCTGGGAAAGTCTCCAAGAAAGTCTAGGAACTCGTCTGAAATTCAGTACTTCATATCACCCTCAGACAGACGGACAATCTGAAAGGACTATCCAGATTCTTGAAGACATGTTGCGGGCTTGCATGATTGAATTCCAGGGATCATGGGAAGATCATCTTCACTTGGCTGAATTTTCTTATAATAACAGCTATCAGGCAAGTATCAAGATGGCACCATTTGAGGCATTGTATGGAAGGAAGTGTAGGTCACCGATTTGTTGGGACGAAGTCGGAGAGAGGAGACTTTTGGGGCCAGAGATCCTGATTCAGACAACAGACAAAGTCAGAATCATCAGAGATCACCTCAGGGCAGCTCAGAGTCGGCAGAAGAGTTGGGCTGACACACAGAGAAGGCCATTGGAATTCCAGACAGGAGATCATGTGTTTTTGAAGATATCACCTACAAAAGGAGTAATCCGGTTCGGTACTCGTGGAAAGCTTAGTCCGAGATATATCGGCCCATTCGAGATTTTGGACCGTGTGGGAGATGTGTCTTATCGATTGGCATTACCGCCATCGTTGGACGGAGTTCACAATGTATTCCACGTATCACAGTTGAGTAAGTATGTCAAGGATGATAGTCATATCCTGGATCACTCCGAACTGGAACTACAACCGGATTTGTCTTATCAAGAGCAACCGATGGCCATTTTGGACAGAAGTGTCAAGACATTGAAGAATAAGGCAATACCATTAGTGTTGGTGTCTTGGAACAGGCATGCGCCAGGAGAGGCCACGTGGGAACGAGAGGATGTTATCCGTGAGCGTTATGCGCAACTCTTCACAACTTGATTGGTAAGATTCCTTCTTTCTATCCTTCTCTACTGTTATCCTTCTTCTCATCCTTCCTTGCTGTTACCTTTCACTTTCTGAAATTTCGAGGACGAAATTTCCTGTAAGGTGGATGGATTGTAATACCCCGTTCCTGGAATACGTACTTAGTTGCGTATTCAGTTTTCCGATCGTATTTTTCGATTTACTTCCTGTAATTGACCGAATTTAATTTCAAATATTATTTTCCAATATTTTAGATTTTATATGATTTTCTGGAATTTTCCTGAATTAATTGAAAATCTTCAAAACCGGTGTCGACCAGTGTCGCTGATCGATTCCCGGATTTTTATCTTACAAACAGTTAGGAAATTCTAGAAAGTCCTTTAGGCATTATTTCTTAGAATCGTATTTCTTACCTAAATACTTTTTCTGGGAATTTTATGATTTTATGAAAATTCCACCGGAGTCGGTAGCTAACTGATTCCGGGATTTTTAGTTTTAAAACTATAAATTATTTCTCCAAACGAATTTCACCATGAGTCTTAAAATATTATTATTGATTTTTGGTAAACTTTACGAGTCGTTCCGAGATACTTGAATTTCGGACGATTTCGGTATTTTCCGAAATATTTTCCGCATCTTCGACTTAAACCCGGGAACTTGTCTTTTTAATATTTTTATTTTCCAAGTCCAAGAAAATATCTTCATTTATAAATTCTTTTCCTTCTTCCTTTCTCTTGTTTTCCTTTCCTTCCTTCACAAGCCACAAGACTTCCAATTTCCAAAAATTACAATCTTTTCCAATTTTCCAACAAACTCCACAAAACTCCACACACTTCCCCATTAATGCCCTTCTTTCTCTCTCTCTTCCATGGCCGGCCAAGTGGCCAAAAGAGGGACACCTCACCTCCCCTATTTTGCAAAAAGCCCCCTCTCTTCTACATAAATTGCATCTCCTTCTCAAAATCTAAAACCTATATAAACATTTCCTTTACATTTCTTTTCCTTTTTCTTCATTTCACCAAGGATTTAGCCCTCATCACTTCCTCCTCCATCTCAAACTCCACCACCAACTCCAAAAGCTCACCTAAGTCTTCATCTCCTCTTCAACTACCACTACTTTGGAATTGAGATCGTAGTTTTCTTCGTCGTTTATATCGCCAAGGATCAAGTTGGGGATATTGTCGACAACAACCTTTTCGGAACTCGTAAAGCTTCAACTAGCCATTCCTAGTGAGTATTTTTACTCACCAAGACTTGTTCAATTCCTAGTATACTGATGGTTACAAATCATGTATGCTTATGCCTTCAATTTCATGTTTTTGGACCATCAAACACAACCATCAGAAATTCTGTTTTGTATTCTGTTTTCCCACGATTAGTCGACTTGACCTAGGTATTAGTCGACTAACCCATCTGTTTTGAAACGTAACCTTTTCTGGAACACAGTTTTAGTCGACTTAGACTATCTATTAGTCGACTAGAAATCTTTATTAGTCGACTACACTTTCCACCCTAGTCGACTAACTTTTCCTGAATCAGAAACTCAACTCTCTGTATCACAGACTTAGTCGACTTAAGTATCTGTTGGTCGACTTATAATCATTGTTAGTCGACTAACCCTTCCACCTAGTCGACTAACTTTTCCTGAAACAGAATTCCAACTCTCTGGAACCCAGTTTTAGTCGACTAGTCCAGACTGTTAGTCGACTAGAGACCACTATTAGTCGACTAACCATTCCACCTAGTCGACTAATTCAGGCTGTCTGTTATAGTTGCCTTCCTTTCTGAATTTGGATCTTACCCTTGATACATGTGTGATATATTATTCTTTTTATGCTTCATGACTGGTACCTCATGACCTATTATTTGATGGATGCTACTTCTTGCTACTTCATGACTTGTTGTTATATAGTCTTACTTCATAACTTGTTAAATAAGGATTATCTCCATTTCATCATGCCATCACTTAACACCAAGCATGATACACTTGACTTTTGTATAAAATGGACCAACTTACATGTGGGTCGGGGGAAACATGCGGATATCGATATGTGTTCGTGTTTACAGTGGTATTAGGTATATTGTACAATCATATTTCCGGTCTAACCTGTGGGCCTCCAGGGGACCGAGGGGAGTGCTTGCTCCCTCCTTACTGGTACCATCATGATAAGGGCATACATAAGTCCCTCCTGTTAGCCTAGCGGCTGGTTTCCGTCATCAAGCAACGGAACAATCCTGGACCGTTGTCCCGGGCATGTACGGGACCCACTGTAAACATAGTTCGTTGATAATCCCGCTGGTTTCCAATAACAACCTTACTTTACTAGGATATGGATCTATGTGCCCTGGGACGTTGGGTCACATAGCTAGATATCACAGTAAGACAAGTAATAATAATAATAGACTCTAACTGTGGATTCATTGTATTCGGACTTTTACTCTTTATGCTTCCATTACTTGTTGATTTGTATTCATTATACTGTTCTAACTCTCATATTCTTGTCTCTTAGCCATTTGGCTGTAGCCTGTTCATTGTTGGGAGGTCCTGACTCCCTTGGATTTGTATATTCAGGTTCCGAAGCTTGGATCGAAGTGGAGCCTTCCACCGAGGATCAAGCTTTTCTTAGTGAGCAGGCAGACTAGTTCCAGTCCTTTATGCCAGACTTCTCTTTTTGACTCACGAGATCTTCATCCACCTCGTGAGCTTTTTGTATACATATTGTAAATCTTACTTTTGGACTTGGTTGTGATAAGAGACACATGTAATGTGTGATAGTTTATCATATCCTGTATAACTTTGTATTTGTACTTTTTAAGTTGGCATATGTATGTATACTACGCTTTGTCGTGTACTCTGATCCTTGTTGTACTTAATGCTTAGCGTATATACGTGGGGGCACTTTCTGACCTGCGTATATACGTCGCAGTGACGTCCCCGTATCCGTGAGATCGGGGCGTTACAGTCTCTTTCCTCCTTCTCATGTTTCTGTCTCCCCCCTCCCTCTCCCACTCGCTCTCTTTCTCCCTTTCCATCTCCCGTCTCTCTATGTCTCTTACCCCTCCTCCTCCCTCTCTCTCCCTGTTTCTGATCTCTCCCCCTCCGAGGTATAAAAGAAGTAGATGATGGTGGTGGTGGTGAAAATGTGAGGGTTTTATCCAGTTCTAGTAGTGATGATGGTGAAGATGGTGATGATAATGATGACAGTGATGGCGATGATGGTGGCGGTGATGGTGATGACAATAATGAGGACAACAATAGTGCTGATAAAGGAACTTATAATCTTGAAGGTCATATGTAAATGTTGAGTTTGAAATCAGACCAATATTATGGTGTGACATATGTCCATGACTACAGACCACAACTTAAGAGATCTACGAGCACTAATATTGATTTATCTACTTACCATAGAGATGATTATGATGATGATTTTGTGCCTCATCGCAATTTAATATGAAAATAACTATATTAGCATGTATTTATGAATGTAAGTGTAATTTACTATAGTGTACATGTATTTTGATATGTTTCTACTGATGACCCGTGTATTTATACTTTCATTTATGTTTAGTGTACTAGGTGATATGTTTTGGACATGTGATACATAAATATAGATGTCTATATTTTTTTAAGATTTATCATGATTTTTCAGAATTTTTTGAGCTTTCTATGTAGCGTTTTGCGTTATCGTCCGAGACCGATCCGAGTCGCCGAGACCGATCCGTCTCAGTCCCCACCGAGTCGGCGGCCGAGACCACGACTGTGAACCATGCCTCAATGGGCATGTAGGAACTAGTCGTTATGAGTTTGATAGTGTACATAGAGGATTTGATTTTGGGAAAAAAATAAACCAGGTAACTCAATTCTACATTTTACTTTGTCCTATGATTTGATCTTAGCGAATATATGATTTAGGAAGAAAGTTTGTCACTTGATCACTTTTATAAGTGGATCAAGTGCGAGCCAAATAGATTCCTTTTTAACTAGAAGAGTAGATAGAGATAATTGCATCAATTGTAAGGTAGTACCGGGTGAGAGTGTAGTAACTCAACATAAACTCTTAGTTTAGATGTTTGAATTAGAAGGGAATTTAGAAAGATTAAACATAACTTAAATCCTAAGATTAAGTGGTGGCGGCTAAAAGAAGATAACCAAAGAGTTTTTGTAGATCGAGTGATACAGGAAGCAGATTGGAAGGCCCAAGATGATCCCAATACAACATGAAATAAAATGACAAGCTGGATTAAAAGTGTAGCTAAAGATGTACTTGGTGAGTCAAGGGGTGGTGCTCCACCATGTAAGGATCCATCATGGTAGAATGATGAGGTAAAAAGCTGTCATTAAGATCAAACAAAGCTCTCACAAAGATTTGAAGAGAAACAGTGATGGAGTGAGTTTTGAGAGGTATAAGCTAGTCAAGAAGGCTAAGAGAGTTGTTCAGAATGCAAGAGCTAAAGTGTACAAAGAAGTATACGAGTAGTTGACATTAAAGAGATTGAAAATATATATATATATAATTGTTCGAATAAGGGAGAGAAAGATTAGAGCCTTATGTATTATGAGGTGTGTCAAAGATGAGGATTAGAAGGTTTTAGTTGAAAATAAAGAAATCAAGAAAAGATGGAGAATATTTTGACAGATTATTCAAATAATGGTTCTACTCAAGATTTGGGTGACCTTACCATTCAGTACCAAGATATGAACCGTAAATTTACGCGCAGAATTACCGAATCTGAAGTTAAAGAGACCTTGAAGATGATGAAATCACGAAAAGTTGTTGGCCCCGATGAAATTTCTATTAAGGTATGGAGATGCCTAAAAGAAATGAGTGTGAGATGACTGACAAACCTCTTTAACAAGATATAGCTAACTAAAAAGATGTCAAATGAGTAGAGAAAGAGTACCCCGGTACCTCTTTATAAGAACAAAGGTAATATTCAGAGTTGATTAAACTACCGTAGAATAAAACTCATGCCACACTATGAAGCTTTGGGAAAGGGTAATGAACACAAATTAAGGCACAATGTTAAAATATCAAAGAACCAGTTTAGGTTCATGTCCGAGAGATCGACGACAGAGATTATTCATTTGCTTCGTCAACTTATATAGCAATTTCGAGAGAGAAGAAAAATTTGCATATGGTCTTTACTGATTTAGAAAAAGCTTATGATTAAGGTGCCAAGAGAGGTATTATGGTGGACATTGATGAAGAAGGGAGTTCCTATTAAATATATTGACATAATCAAGGACATGTACGATGGAGCAGTAGCAAATGTCAGAACTTGTGGAAGCCTAACAAGTGATTTTTCGATCATAATTAGATTGCATCAAGGATCTATATTGAGTCTATTCTTGTTTCATAGTGATGAATAATCTTACTAGAGCTATTCAAGATGAGATATCATGGTATATGCTATTTGCTGACGATATTGTCTTAGTCGATGAGACGAGAGTTTAGATAAATGTCAAATTGGAGCTATGGAGGCAAACTCTAAAATCTCGAGGTTTTAGATTAAGTCTAAAATGCAGTATATGGGAGCAAATTCAATAAACAAAAGATCCGAGATTATAATATTGTGATATTAGACGGGAAAAAGATAATGATAAGCAGTCAATTTAGCTACTTAGGTTCTATTATCCAAAAGGATGGAGAGATTAATGTGATGTCAACCATAGGATTCAAGCTGGTTGGTTGAAATGGACGAGCGCAACAGGAGTGTTATGTGATCGTAATATCTCATTATGGCTGAAGGAAAAGTTTATCAAACTGCTATTAGGCTAACTTTGTTATATGACACGGAATGTTGGGCTATAAAAAGATATTATGCCAGAATATGAGTCTAGCAGAGATGTGCATGCTTCATTGGAAGTGTGATAAAACAAGGAGAGATAAGATGAGAAATGAGTATATTCTTAGTAGAATAGGCGTAGCCCCCATATAAGAGAAGATGAGAGAAGACCGCCTACGATGGTTTGATCATGTACGACGTAAACCTACAGATACGCCAGTCCAGCGAGTAAAGTTTATCAACTTAGGGCAAGTTAAAAAGAACGAAGGGAAAACAGAAGAAAACATGGATGGAGGTGATACGACAAAATATAGAAAATAAAGGTCTTAATGAGGGTATATTGCTCGATAAGAATGAGTGAAAAAGCTGATCCATGTGCCCGACCCGGCGTTATTCTCTTTGGTTCATGTAGCCTACCCCAAATACCTGGGATAAATGGCTTAGTTGTTATTCTTGTAGTTTCATTGACCAGAAAATATACTGATAAGTCTGAAACTTCAATTTCTTATAATGCTTGCTTCCAATTTCTGATTGAGTTATCCCAACAAGCATCAGAAAGCTTCTTTCACAAACTTTCTGATTGTAAAAAGATGAATCATCCACTTTTATCCTGATTGAAACAGCTATACTACGTAGTTTCTTCCTTCTTTGAGCAGAAGGATAATAACATTCAAACTCTAAATGTTTTAGCATCATATTTTTCACTCCAAAGGGACTATGCTTGCCTGACAGGGTTCTCTAAGGTAGACATGATCTACAATGTTGCATCTGCAATTTTGTCAAATTTCCTAAATCAGTGGCCCAAAATAGGCCCTTGAATTAATAGAGTTCCAAGATCAGAGGATTTATAAGATTATTATCAAAAATAAGAGGCTGGGCTCTAATGTTCAAAATAACGATAACGTAATGACAACGTTTTTCTTCTGTTATGTTAACATAGATTATAACGTAACGCATAACGTAGGTTACGTGATTTAATATTTATTTAATAAAATAAATATATATACTATATTAAAAAATTATAAATAGAAAAATAATTTTAAAAATTAAAAAAATATCAAATCAATATACAACACATTTAGCAAGTTCATAACAATTTTTAGCAAGTATCACAATAATTTTCACATGCACAAGTTATAATTCATAATTTCATTTACATAAACAATAATATGATCCGCATATTTCATTATAATTAATAATTTTTATCATGCTATTCATTATTTTTTATCATGCTATTCATAATTTTTCATATTCACAAGTTATAATTCATAATTCCATCTACATAAACAATATGATCCGTATATTTCATTATAATTCATAATTTTTATCATACTATTCAATCTACATAAAGATTCATAATTCAATCATAATTCATAAATTCTTAGTCACTCTATTCATTATAATTCATAATTGAATTTACAATATGCTATTCAATTATCCCCCTGTGTCCTTCACTCTCTCTGATATTTTACTCCTGATCTCTCTGCTCTCCCCTCATCACTCTCTCTACTCTCTTCATGCGATCTCTCTCCCCTCTCCCGATCTCTCTCTCTCTCTGCTCTCTCCCCCTCAGGAGAGAAAGCAGGAGGGAGAGATCCGGGAGAGAGACTGAAGAGAGAGAAGAGAGAGCTCACATGTGCTTGGAGACAGAGAACCACCACTTAGAGATGACGCCGTCGAGAACCAACACGATAGAGTACCACCAGAGGTAGTTTGTCTTTCGTTGTCAACCAAAGAGAGGTATGTCTTCTTCTTTCTTCTCGACGCCAAACGAGGAGACGACGGCGAGGTTGCAGAGAGGACGACGAGCGAGCGAATTTGTGGAGATTTTTTTTTTGCCATAAACCGGGAGAATATGGGGGGTTTATAAAAAGTTGACTTGCACCATAACGTAGGTTATGGTGTGTTACATTAATAACGTAACGTAACGTAAGTTACGGCCAAAATAACCATAGTTATCAAACATTGTGTTTTTTAGACCTGTTACATGACAATTGGTCGACGTTATGTTATATAACGAGTTATAACGGGTTACATAACGGGTTTTTTAAAACACTGCTGGGCCCTGTTACCCTTTACCCCCAACATGAAGAGTCCTACTGACAGTAGCATATTAAGAGAAAAAAAGAGAACAATCTCTCACATCTTTGAAGTATTTATTTTTTCCAATACCAGGACTCACATATTGACATAATTCTTCTTAAAGAGAATTCCATCGCCCAAATAGGTAGATAATCTTTTGGTTTCATGATGTTCCAAGTATGTGTGTATGTGTGTGTTATACTATATTATATATGCTAGATTTTATTCTGACATAGGGCATTATCATATTTTGAGCCACCAGATTCAATCAATTGATCTTTGGACATGCTAAAAAGTACAAACAAGAACCGAGATGAAAAGAGAAATAAAGCGCTCGCAAAGGATGAAAGGGGAAGGAGAGGCATGTCCAATTTACATAGACACAGAGAGTCGCAACCTTAGATTTTGTATGCCCGCATATCTCATCCTTAATGCCCTTTATACCCTATGGTCCTTATCATGAATTTATCTGTCATCAATGTCAATGAGATGCAGCGAGAAATCAAATCTTGATTCATTTCTCAAGCTGCTTGATTAAGTCAAGATCCAGAACCTCTTGCAAGGTCGATGTTCAATGTGACCGTAATCCCTTTGACCGCAAACTCACATAGAAAAAAGAACCTCATGTAGCCTGCCCATTTAATAAAGAAAGAAAAGATGCTTTCTCTCAAA
This sequence comes from Agave tequilana, assembly GCA_038442645.1. NCBI lineage: Eukaryota > Viridiplantae > Streptophyta > Magnoliopsida > Asparagales > Asparagaceae > Agave > Agave tequilana. The sequence goes on from JAVJIF010000936.1 coordinate 517,378, forward strand.
AAAAAATAGCAGTTGTTGACTCCATAGCCCTCGCTCCGGTGCTGACCCAAAGCAGACCCTCAAGGAGATCCAAAGTATTCACTTTGAGAATCAAATCAATTTGAAGAAGTCTTGACTCTTCTTTGAAGGAAATTGGTAGGGGTTAGGCCCACAGGTCAGTTATTTCTTTTTCTCTCAACTAATGAGCTGTGCTGCCTTCTCTTGACTACAAGCTGGAGAAAGACAAAAAGATCTCCCTTTTGAACTAATGGAAAATATTGGGAATTCTTCTAATACTTTGACCAAACACTGATCTAATCTGGTATTTTCTGATGGTTGGTTGAGCGTAAATAATTTTGTATCAATAGGGGAGGCCATTTGATGAAACCCTTTTCTTTCTCTAGGAATACACCATTTGTATTCACAGAATCACAGGAATCTCTTCGGCAATCAGTGATCTTGTTTCCTAAGGGTACTCTCAGTTTACTTCCTTGTAACCCCAGGACTCTTAACATACAAATCCCTCCATGATTTTAGTGTGTTAAGATTATAATTAACTCCCGATTCTAAACTTTACTAAGTCAAGTAGTAGTATAATTACCGTATTAGTAGAAGAACAAAACCTCAATTTCACATCAAAAGAAAAGAATGTACAGGCCAAGAAAACTAGAAAGAAAACAATTGAATAATAATGATGTTGAGAATGGACAAACTCTCCTTTACCAAATGAGCATGATATACCCAGTCAGTCTTAACAAAGGGAAAGAGCAAAGATTTCAAACATGCATAAGAAGATCTTACCAGTTTCCAGTCATCATCAATCACAGGAAAGCCAGTGATCCTGTTCTCCACAAGCATCTGCAATGCTGTTCATATTGTGCATGTAGCATAAGAAAAAAAATCATCCTCGAGAAGCATAATAAAGTCACTCAGCCGACAGTACCTTCATCTACTGTGGTTGTAGGCTTTACTGTATGCAAATCCTCCTTTTTTGTCATAAAATCTCCTACTGTGTAAACGCCATTGTTTGACTGCAGAAAACCCAAAAGAACATCATTACATCACCAACAACAATACAACAACAAATGGCTGAAATATATTACGTGTTTGCATACCTAGACTCAAATTTTAAGTGTACCTACAGGAATTTGTTTAATCAAATAAATATATTACTAGGCTTCACAAAATGAGCATCTTACAAAGAAAGGCCTCATTTAAGAGTTTTACTCCAAGTTCAAGCCAAATATTATTGCCACAAAGATTACATAACTTGATGATTACATCATAGAGCATATGATGTCTGCTTGGTTGTCATTGACCCAACAGACGCGCTTAGATAACACAAGCTCATTTGATGAGCATCATCGATAAACCATCCCCAAATTTTATGTTATAAAGATTACAAATAGAAGGAAATAAAACATAACTAGCTTGCAGCCAACATGACATGGAAGCATCAATCATGACCAACCGTAACCAAAAAAAAAAAAAACAATAGCATGCTCCACGGTATTTCTCAATCACTGATAATGCAGTGATTTCCATAACACTCCTCAAGTTCAATTGTTTGACTTAAGATCACACAGTGACGAGCATTAATCAATTTATAGGTGCATAAGCATTGATCAACATACATTATTTGTTTGTTGAGCATCCGCTGCACTCACAAAGATATTTCTGAATAATGATATACTGATATGCACCCCTAAAAGGATATGAGAGTTTGGAGAACAACTGTTGAAAATTAAAGCATTCACAGGCATCCTACACATAAGAAATGAACCATGCATTAACTGCAAAATTTTAATTTTGAAAAAAAATTGTGAGATTCACTTCCTAAGCTGAATTATTCAAAGCCGTATTCAAATGAATCAAATCTCCAAACAGAAAAATGAAAGCTTTTATCTCTTTATGCATATTCTAATTCCAACTACAGCAACAAAAAAGGAAGTATTTTAGTTCCGAATCAAATACAATCATCAAAATTATGAAATTGGGGAGCAATAAAATCACAAAAATATTCAAGAAAGAGGGAGAGACCAGCACGCACCGAATTGGTGACGACGGTGCCGTTCCTGGCGACGGCGAAGGCCCCGCCGGCGGCTGCGGCGGAGGTGGATGGCTGGAAACTGGAGAATCGCCGGCGAGAGCGGCGGCAGGGGGAAAACCCTCGGCCATCGAGGTGCAGGCAGGGCTTCGATCTGAGAGAAGGAGAGGATGGGGTGAACAAAGTGCAGAAATTAGCGGTGACGAGTGTGTCCATTGATGATTGAGGGCTCTCTCACTCTCGATAATCTTTTTTTTTAAATTTGAGAAGTATAAAATTATTCCCTTTTATTTTCTCCGAGGTTTAATCTCTCTCCTCTCGCTTCTCAATTTTCTCTTTGTTCTTCTTTGACTCGGTTTCAACGAAGCGGGAGGGGGGAGAGCGTGGGAGGCGGCGAGTGGAATAAAGAATTCTTATTTCACAAGGAGCCATAGAACGAGGGGTTATTTAAATTCAAATCAGCGTTAAGTAACTTTAAAAAATAAGTTATTTTTTTTATCAGCTATACTCTCAAATTGAAAATTTTAAAATATAAAATTAATTTCAATTATAATTTTTGTCAGTAAACTCAACTCTTATAATTTTAATTTTTCTTCAACCTCAAAACTCATACACCTTATATAAATTTTAGACTTATTCTCTCTTAAAAAAATCACTCACTTTAATTTTCAAACAGCTTTAGACAAACAAATGACAATTTAGGAGCATTACTTGATTGCAGAGGAGGGTCAGAAGATTATAAACTTTGCTTTGAGGAGTCTGGCTAGAGAAGAAAACTGGATTGCACAAGCTCCTCAGTGTTCAGCTAAGGGGCCGTTTGTTTCGCGTAAAACTCCGTAATTCGTAAATGACTTACTACCCAGTTACAATTACGGCGTTTGTTTGGACCGTAATTCGTAAAAGACTTACTTAACTCAACTAACACTCACTTGCAACCCAGTTACCACTCACTTACAGCCCAGTTACAATTAATTTTGTGGTCATACAAATTTGTAATATTTTTTATATTAATATTAAAAAAATTTAATATTTAACTTTTTTAATATTTATTTGCAGTATTAAACTTTTAAAATCATCAAATAGTTAATTTTGTGGTCAACTTTTCACTTACGACTTATACATTACGACAACCAAACACCGTAAAGTACAATACACTTTCCCACTTTACAATTTTATATTACCAACCAAACACCGTAAAATTTACATACATGTAACTCATTTAGAATTGTAAAAGACTTTACTAATTACAACTACGAATTACGGCCAGTGAAGACAAGAGAATTGGTAGAGTTTTGGCACATTCTGTCAATGTTGCATGAAGAACACAAGTAGATGACAATAAATTATGGAGATCCTGCAGTTGGACCTGAACGTATTGATGTAAAGAGAAAATTGTTTACAATGTATCTCAGTTCTTGTAATTATTTGATGAAAGTAATATAATTTAGAACTTGACCTTGGAGATCAACTGCAAATTGTTCATTCTACAATAATACAATATTTGCAGTATCTATGAGGATGTATCTATTGCTCAAATTTTCAACAAGCTGAAAGAAGCAATGAAAGGTATCTTCTTCCACAGATTTTGCGTTAGGGCTCCACGAACTGTCATGACCCCAGCTGCAGGTTCACTCAGTCGGACCTTAACCATATAGCCATTAATCTGGACAAGCTCAAGTACACCACCTCCTGTGCCTGCCAAATATGGTCTGATCTCTGCAAGAATCTGATAAAATGTCATTCACGAGTTAGGTCTCTTCGGACAGAGAATGGAAGCAAGCAATAGAAGAAAATGCAATCCACAATAGAAATACAACAACTTTTAGTGACTAGATCTCAGAGAGGGCATTCTTGATTCCTGCAGAGAAGCATGCTAGTCCTCCTCCTTTGAGACCTAGAAGTCCAGATAGCGAGTAGTCTCCCATACTTGTATAGCAAACACTCAAGAGTCTAGATGAAGCGGGAAGAAGTCGAAGAAGCAGCAGAAATTCCCAACTGCTCATATCCATATTCATATTAACAACTGTGAAATTTGTCAATGGGGATTTTAAGGAAATCGATCATACACCATGCACAAAAAATGTAGTTAACTTCACTATCGCGCATGGCATGCTTGAATCTATCCTTCAGATATGATTTACTACATTTCAGTTGAGCAGATAAATCATGATGCAACAAGACAAGGTGTTCTTGATTTTGTTCGTGTAACAACAATACAAGTATGTTGTGTATACTTTAAATTCCCGAGTTGCCAAGATATATATTGGGATAATTTACTCTCTAATCAAGCAAGAAAAAGGTTCCTCATATTAAGCATCAGTTTCTATGTCTCGACGAAATATAGATATCTCCTAACTAACCAAAGATCTTCAATCCTACAAAAAAATCCTTGTACATTCTATGGTGTAGTATAATTTTGTCAAGGTACTAGCTCAGCCTCAGTTATATAAAACCAAATGATACTGCCCTGGCAGCACAAAATTCACAAGTTTTGATTGCAGGATATCAGACATGATTAATGAGTAAGTTTCAGTTTGTTACATGACTTGTGTAGACCTTAGGAAGAGAATTCATAACTCCAAGATGATAGAAGTTTCTTATGCAGAAAAAGAACTAAAGAGATAATGCAAGAAAAATAAGTAGGGGAACAATGTTTGCATCTTAAGTTGATTGCATATCGCATGGTGTTTATAGGGGTAGTACTGAAAATGGAATATATCAAGTTTAGTCCTTGCCTATTATACTAAAGAATTCAGTGTTGTCAAGTTTACACATTAATAGATGAATTATTAGAGTACATTTATCTAGTATTTTCAATTAAAAGACTAGCATATTTACATTGCTTCTGATTAAAAGGCTACATAACTAGGGTTTTGACCACGAATTATTTGAGCTCATTCTGGGTGGGCGCTGACCACGAATTCTGCTCTGAGACCTCGCTAGTTGTCTCTTGCGCATTTTGTCGAGCACCTTCCGTACATGTCAAATTTGTTGCAGTCATAGCTTGGACAACATCCGTTGTGAATGGGATCCTTTCGAAAACCCATTTACATCGACATTTCCACACATTCCCACAGTACATTCGACCCAATAGTGAATACATTAAGCTCGGTCTCCACTCAAGTTCAACTAGCGCTCGCTGGCAGCATTTATATCATCATCGACTGCAATGTCGAAGTTGAACCTCTGATCCTTGCAACCTTTGGCGACTGCGAGACAGTGGAGTAGCAAGTGGGAGGGGACTCGGCGTCGGTATTGCAGAGGGGGCATGTCACATTTACACTGGAAGAGCGAGGGCTCGTCGCGAGTTCATCATCAGAGCATCAAGCACCTCCACACAAAGTGCAGACTCTTGGCTGGGTTTCTTTCTGTGCCCATAGCTTCTTATACACAGTGGATTATCCCTCCATCACAGACTCAGTTATCTTTCTATATGCAAAACCCACCAGTCTTCATAGATCCTAACACTTCTCCCCTTGATGATGGACCATACCGAATTCTCAATTAGAAAGCTTAAAACCATTCCACTCTCTCGTTGGTGGATGTTGCGAATGACAAGCGCATCAATCCTTTAACAAGTAATAAAATAGTAAGTATATTATCATCACATGAGGATTATATATATCAAGTACCAACTAATCATTCCTAGTTTTATTTGAAAAGATTGGTTCTTTATAGAAATTGAGTAAAACTAAATTACTTAGAACCAAAGCAAATTATTTTTATGAGAAATAAGGTAGGGCAATTGATTTTGGTAGATAAAATTAAATATCGAAAAAGTGTTAGTGTTAGCAAATCATTTACACATGTTAACAATCGAAGGTCTCGATTTTTAACTAATATTCTCTCTCGAGTAATATCAATTCTAGCCTTTAATGCAAGAACCTACAATCTCTCGATTTAGTAAGTTTATATGCTAAAGAAAGCATTAAACATGGTGGATCCTTCTATAAGATTGCATAACTTTTACGTCTCAACTTATCAAGTTGTGGTTCCTAATTTATTATGATGTTATGTTAAATTATCTCCTCGGACTCTAATTTAGTCATTTAAACAATTGTGGCCATCAATTATTAACATAATAAATAAAATTAAGAAGTTGACATGGTTGTAGAATCATAGTACTAACCCTAAGCACTAATCTATATCATGAATAATATCTACCTACATTAATGCCCAAACTAGAGAAAATTAGTTCATAATGAAAGTATAAGGCAAGAAAGAAATAATAGAATTCATTATGCAAAATAACTTAGGAAAAAAGATTGAAGAAAGAACCAACGTAGAGGCTTCTTGAGTTGTCTCCTTGCTGTTCTTCTTCTCCAGAATTCAGAAACTCAGTTATAGAACCAGAAAATAAACTTTATTTGTGAAAGTCTTAATCCAAGAGAGAGATGTTAATTACAAGAGACTAGTCATTCTTTTATAGAGTACAGAGATGTCACAAACCTAATAGAATTCACAGAATCCTCTCCTAATTCTACACAAAGTCCCAGAAAAATTGCATCACCTGTTTCTAAAATAGTTCGGCTGCTCAGCCGAGATTTTTAGCTGCTCGGCCGAATACTATGCCGCTTGATTGACTCGATCTCCGTTGCACAATCGATCTGTACGCTGGTAACCATTGACCAGTGTTCGACTGCGTAGCCGAGGTTTCCGGCTGCGTAACCATTTGACTCTGGCCTTTCAACTTCATCGTTTTGCAGTGACTTCTTCTCCTCATGTAGACTCTGTTAGTATATGCAGTTTCCTCATTGAGTCTCTGAATTTGTATTTATCTCTCTGTAAAAGTCTGGTAATATATTGATAATCTGCTTTTTCTCTCTTTTGCATAAAGCATGCTCTTGATCTAATATCTGCAAAACATAAACAAAAATACCCATGTAAAATTAAATGTGACAAATAATAGGTATAAAAATGATATAAAATTTGTGTATAAATCACAAGCATCACACCCCCATACCTATCTTTTACTAGTCCTCGAGAAAAATCCAAAAAAAATAAAACTAAAAACTAAAAATCCTAAAATAAAATCCTAACTCACTTTTGTAGGAATCACAGTTGTACACATCACATGAAACAAGTCGTTAACCCAGTGGATGAGTGCTATTTCATGAGGGTTTGTAGTGAATATACTCACAAAATTCAAAGAAAGAATTAAAAGATAAGAAAATGACTAAGATAAAAAGGATAATAGAAAATAAAGATAATTGAAAAATAAAGAAATAAGAACAAGAAAATGAAAGAAATTTTTTTTTTTGTTAATAAGCATCACTAGGGAATAAGTTTAATAGTTTTCATAAGCAAACATCTTCAAGTTCAGTCTTCTATCAAGAATCCTATTTCTTATCCTAGAGACTTCAAATCTTAGCATATTTCACCATTTTTCTAAGTTTTTCAATCTTATGCATCTTTGTGAACATGTGATAGCTTCAAACATAGGACTTTGATTCAAACTTTTATACTTAAATATATAATTTTTTTCTTATATAGATGTTTCAAAGTATTACCACATTGTTGCCCTTTAAGCACTTCTTTTTATCTATCATAATTTTTTTAGATACATATAACTCATCCAATTCTCTTTCATATAAATATCAAGGCTTCTTGTGGCCAAGTTACCTAACTAATTGATCCTCAGATTTGTTACTATATATAAGTTTTCTCTTCTTCTTTTTAACTTATCTAATTATTTTTCACTTAAATATCAAAGCTTCTCGAGGCCAAAGTATCTAGTTACTCAATAAATTAGGTTCTTATAATTTTTTTAAGTATTAAGTAATCCTCATTATCCCAAGTTTAAGTTAATGTGTAAGTGTAGATAAGATATATATTCTTGTAGACAAATTCTAGATGGCGTTCAATTTTCAGATTTTTTTTTTTTTATCTCTTTTTAAAGCATCCAAGATTCTATCAAGTTGATATCCCTATTCATTCTCACTATATCATCACCATATTCCTTAAATTTAGATCAACTTATATATATATATATATATATATATATATATATATATATATATATATATATATATATATATATATATATATATATAAATTTATAAAAGAAAATGAAAATAAAATAAAAGAATAATAAAAAAATCCTAAACCTAAAAATCGGTAAGAAGAGGAAGGCTTGAGGTGTTGTGAAAAGAAAAAGGGAAATGTTAGTTTATATCGAAGATTTAAAAATCTCAAAATACCCCCAGTGAGTATTTAAAACTTTAGAAACCCTAGAAAGTTTAAGAATTTGATAAAGACAGACTTGAATTCTGTCCAAAAGTAGAGTTTCGAAGTGTTTGAAAAAGAAGAAAAATTTTGAAAAGGAAAGGTTTTTGCAAAAAAGAAAGTGTAAAAATTGGAAACTCTTAAATTAACTCAAATTTTAAAAAGAAAAAGTCAAAATTTGCAAAAACTCTCCCACATACCTAAGCTGTGCTATGTCCTTATGCACAAATATAGCAATCCCCACAATTTTTAAAAAATATATCATATCAAGTTCAATTTTATGAAAGCATTTAAACAAATTATTGATCAAAATTTCCCAGTCCCAAAAATTTTAATAGAAAATCAGAAGCATTAAATACAGAAAAAGAAATCACCTGGCCAAAATTTTCAGCTATCCAGCCAAAAGTTCGGCTACCCAGCTGACATTTTGACTTTGCAGTTCTTGCGTTTTGTCTGGTCAATTTCCAGTATTGTGGTGGTTTATATTGCATCATTATTTTTGCTTTTGGTTGGAGTACCTGACACAGAAAATAAAGTAAAGTAAGCAAAAAAATAAAATCAGCCCAAAAAAAAATCTAAAAAAGTTTAGAAATCTTAAGTTGCCTCTCAAGAAGCAAGTTATAGTTATTAGCTAGACTCTTGTGCAATTTCATCCCACTTTGTTGAGAAGATAGGAGACTTTTTGGTTGTCAATATCTCCTTCCACATATTGTTTCAATCTTTGGCCATTGACTTTGAAGGTCTCCTTCTTCGTGCTATGAATCTCCACTGCTCCATGAGGATAAATTTTTGTTACTTCAAATGGTCGTGACCATCTTGAGTGTAGTTTTCCGGAAAATAATTGCAGTCGAGAATTGAAAAGGAGAACTTTTTAACCTACTACGAACTCATGCCTTGTGATATGCTTGTCATGCCACATTTTTGTCTTCTTTTTATAAATTCGCACGTTCTCATATGCATTGTTGCAAAACTCATCCATCTCATTGAGTTGTAACAACCTTTTCTCTTGCTTATTGCAAATAAAATTTTTAGCAACTTTATTGCCCAATATGCCTTGTGTTCAAGCTCCATCGGAAGGTGGCAAGTTTTACCATAAATCATATGGTAGGGAGACATGCCAATTGGTGGTTTGAATGCAGTTTTACTACTCTATTTTGTTCTGGTCGCCCAGGAATCTTAGATGGTGTTTGATACCCTTGCTTGCTGAGTAGTCTTTGAATTCTTTGGAGGCGTACTCGCCTCCATTATAGGACCTTAAGACTTTCACGTTCTGCCCCATCTAATTTTCCACCATAGTTTTTCACTCTTTGAACTTCTGAAATACTTTCGATTTCTGCTTCAAAAAATATACCTTTCCTTGAAAAAATCCTCTATAAAAGTAACATAATACCTAGCACCCTTAATGGAAGCTACTAGTGAAGGCCCTCACACATCCATGTGTATGAGATCTAGCAAGCCATTTGTCTTGTGTTGAGATATAAAGAAAGTTACTCTATGTTGCCTACCTGTAATGCAAATTTTACAAAGATCAAGTTTGCAATATTTGATACCTGATAGCGCACTCTTTTTGTGTAGGGCTTGAAGACCTCCCTCGCTCATATGTCCAAGACGCATGTGCCAAAGTCTTATAGTATCCTCCTTCTCTATTGTTGTTGAAGCATCACCAACGATAATGCTTCATGTCAACTTGTACAAGTTTGCTATCCGTTCTCCTTTGAGGATCGTCATGGAGATTTTAGTAACTTTGATTCCTCCATCTGCACCAGAAAACTTGTACCCTCGAGCTTCTAAAGCTCCCAACGAGAGAAGATTCTTCTTTAAATCTGAAACGTGTCGAACATTCGTAAGGGTTTGAACTTGTCCATCAAACATCCTTATACGGATGTTGCCGATGCCAACAGTCTTACACACAACGTCATTGTAAGATCACCTAGAGGGGGGGTGAATAGGTGATGGCTAATCTAATGGTCACTTATGAACAAATAATGCGGAATTAAAACTAAGATGACCAATTAAAACTTCTTTTAATTAAACACTTATGTATAACACAAGAGTGTTGCCGAATTCCCCTTGCGAGGCTCTGGACAAGCTCCTCTAGATTCCCCTTGAATGGGTTGAGGTGCCGCGTTGGCTCTCTTGGTTGAATACTAGTGTTAACAACAATCCCAAGCAAGTATGTATATCAATTATGAGCACAAGGGAATATATCATGCATATATAGGATGAACACAATAAATTGAATGCAAGATATAAAATAGAGACAAAGAGAGAGAGAGAGGGAAGAGTAAGCAATCGCAAACACAAAGGGTTTGTTTCGAGGTTCGAGCACACTTGCTCTACATCCCCGCCTTCGACACACGAAGGGTTTCCACTATGCAAGATCCCAATGGATCTCTCCTCGGTGCCGTACACCTACAAACCCTCGGACTCCCAAGTCCCGTACACACGCAAGCCCCCTAAGCTTGCCGAGGCCGCACCTCGAACCACCAAGAGTTCACAACCGAACTCCAACCACAACGAGCACACTTGCCCGCTTCCTCAAAGTACAAAGAAAGGATCTCTTTGATGATCACAACACTTGATCACCTAAAGAGCACTCTCACTACAACACACCTATAGGAATATCTAGCAATAGAAAGCTCAAGTGTGGTGTGAGAAAAGCAAGGAAAGAAAGTTATGGAGGAAAACTCAAGAATCACTTTAACACTCTCTTGATAAAAACTCTTCCTTTTGATTGGAAGTATTTGCACTTAAATTTGTGGAGAAAACTTCTGAAATGAGTGGGAAAAACTGCTCAAAGAAGTCTCAAAATCTTAACCTCAAAACAATTGACAAAACCCCCTTTTATAGGCTGCCAGAAAATAGAGCCGTTGGGGCTGTGTCAGTGCTGTCGGTCGACCGCCGGTCGACCGGCCAACGGTCATTTTTCTGACCGTTGCAGCCACCGGTCGACCGGCTCGGTCGACCGATAACCTGGAATGAACTGTCGGTCGACCTATCGGTCGACTGGACATTTCCAGAGAGCAAACTCTCTTGGTCGGTCGACCGACCCGGTCGACCGGCCACTGTGCTGACAACGTGCACAGGGCTGTGCACATCGGTCGACCGGTCCGGTCGACCGGTTTGGCCTGTCAGCCAGTCTCCAGGTCAGAAAACAGGATTTAAAAATCTTTTATAAAATCCTAAAAATACATAGAAATTCTACAAAAATAGTTTTACCAATATACTTGAAAGAACAAACATGCTTGCACAAAATCAAGACATGTTATATATGTTTTGGTCTATTTTTGTAACTTGGAAATATTAGCTCAATAACTAAAATGTATTTTTCCAAACATGTTTTTCCAAACTTGTTTTTCTAAATCTTCATCAAATACAAAAACAAGATATTTGAGTTCATTTTAAAGCATAGTGTGTATGGATATGATCCACTACACAATCAATAAGAAATATCTATGTTTTTGATATAAAGCTCTAATCAAGATTTTAGTTTAAAGATATGAACTATGAAATACCAAAATCCAAGATAAATATTTTGTCTCAAAGAAAATCTTTTTCTACTCTAGAGAATCTTTTTATGAAAGCACTTAAAATCAAGAGTTCTATCAAGAGTGTGTGTGTGTGATATAACTTGAGCAATCCACCAACTATCTATCCTTTACATTTTTACTAAAATAAAAATACAAATTCTATACCTAGACCCAAGTCTTCAACTTCTTGAAGTCTTCCCTTGAAGGCTTCTCATCTTCTTGACTTGGTCCAAGCTTGATCCAAAAACTCCTTGGATCACCACATGCAAGCTCCAAATCTTGTTCTTTTATCCTTTGTTGAGCTATGCACCTACTAAGATCTTGATCATGAATCTGTCACTAGTTAAGCACAAGATCATTAGTAACTATAACTACATGAGTTGATCATCATCAAAACTAGGGTGAAGGGCCTTTGGGCCAACAATCTCCCCCTTTTTGATGATGACAAAACTCATGGAGTTATATATGCATGGATTAAAGTAAAGCTTCAAAGAAGCTCCCCCTTAACTCATGCATAATAAATAAGCAATAGATATTCAATGAAGCACATAAAAATGTATGCAAATGAATGTATGTAAAACAAAACAAATCTTTTATTTCTTGTGATGCATGAGTAAAAGCACAAGTCAAAATCTTTCTCCCCTTAAGTAAGGAACAAATACTTCTCCCCCTTAAGGAAATCATGCATATAACTCAAATACTTCTCCCCCTTTTTGTCAATCATCAACAAAGGGTTCAAAGTTCAAATCATCAAACAAATTTTCTCCCCCTTTTTGTTAAAAACAAAGAGATCAAGGAGGGGTAAATACAAATCAATCAATAAAATTTATATGCGATATAAATTCATGAAGAGGAAGACGTTAAGTTAGCTTCCCGACACATATACATTACATGAAAGAGGGATGACAAGCCCTAATTCACATAACGTATAATATGTCATGCATAAGAGGAGATGTGAAGCTCCCCCTACACACGTATATCATGAAAAGAAGAGTTGTCAAGCTCCTCAAATTATAATATACTCAACATGAATCTACATATGGAAGAGATGTTAAGCTCTCCTTGCATATAGACAATACAAATCAAAAATTTTGAATTTTTCTTTATCAAAACAAAATTTTAACTTTTTCTTAGTAACAACAAATTTTGAGATATCAATTGTAAAATAATCAAATTTTGAATTTTTGATACCAATTTCAAAACACAATGCATAAGCTTATTATGAAATACCAATTTGAAATCTAATTAAGCTTAGCATCAACAATCTTTGTGCTTTAAAGGAAATACCACTTGTAAAATAAGCACAAATAGATAACATATATGTATGACAAGATAATACCAATAGAAATTGATATACTTTGAAGGCATTCATACATACAATCAAAATATGGATATACACAACATGAAGTCACATTGATACCAATTGCAAATAACCAATGATACCAATTGAAAAGTAAGTATAAGTGTATACATCATATAATCTACCATATGAAGAATTCGAACTAGTTAAGTGAACTTGTTTTAAGAACTAGTACGAGATCCTTCCATCAAGGAATAAGTTAAAAAGTTTTTCATGAAAGATCAATGAAACACAAGGCACTAAAAACACTCTAATCCATAAAGTCCATTTAATGTTTTCAAGAGATGTGAGTGTACTAATGTTATGTGAAGCATGGCATCATGAAAATTACAATAAAACTCAATATTCCTTTAAATTTTGAATTATCATAACTTTTAAAAACTTTGAAAATCATCAAAAAAAAAATTTTATTAAAAAAAATGTTTCATAATATATGTATGTTTTGTCAATACAAGAAGCATACATACATATCTCTAACACAATTGAGTCCATATATATAGATTTGCATGAAAGGCAAATGACTCAAGAGGTATCCATGTATATCTTAATGTTTTGACAAAATAACCATATACATGAAATGAAATCACATGATCATAACATAAATCCAAATGGGAATACAAGTTTAAGAATGTAATGATCATCAACATAAGGCTATACTAGTACATCTAATAGGCACAAATAAGCATTCAACCCAATCATATATAGATTTATTTGTGGTCCATAAGGTGTACAAGTATAAATCCAAGTGTTGACAAATACTAACATCTAAACTAATATTCAATACAATGAAGCATCAAAATTTTGAAATCACAAAAGAATTTATCCATAAAAATAGGATCATGTGCATCAATTGAAGAATAGATAACTAGTTTAAATGGATTTTTGACAAACTAGTTAAAGATCCTTCATAAATATGAAATCGTATGTATTTCATGAATAATACCAAATACATAAAAGTTCAAGCACTCATATTCCATAAAGCTCCAAATTATATCTTTTCTTGAAGATCGAGTGTTCAAAGGTTATGTAAGTAGTATCTACATGAAATTAGTTATTGAAGCTCAAATCAAATATGACTAATCAAAATTTTTATCAATCAACACATAAAAATCATTTTTATCAAAACAAATCATCTTAAAAGTAATCTACATGGTATATGTATGAATTATACAAATCTAGCAATATGCATACATATCCCAAATATTAAAAGAGTCTATTAAATGTTTGCATGAAGGCAAGAGACTCACGGGTATACATGTATATTTATTAGATTTGAATTAAACACCCATATACATGAAGTAAATCACTAAAATAGGTAAAACATGTATAAAAGAGAGTCATCAAAACTAGTCTTATACATATACATAAAGTGGATACAAATGAGCATGAAGTTCAATCATATATATGAGTCAATTGTATTTCACTATACATCTATGTATGAATACAAGTTTTGAAATATTCTACATCTAAGCATGTAAATACCACATGAAGCACAAATCAAATAAAATCATGAACATGCTATGAATATGACATAAGTAAATAGCATGAACATAAAAGTAGGAGTTTAGAGGTTGTTACCAACTCCAAAGCTCCAAATATGGTGGCCTTTCCCACCAAGATTCCTTGATAGCAATGCATCCAAATGTTTGTCCATCATGTCCATTGCATCGGCTACCAAGGCACCAATCCTCTCACGTTTTGTGAGAGCCCTCACCTACATCAAAATCAAAAGGTGGGGGTTTTGGTACCCATGTTTTCTTGGGTCCTTTGGGGTTAGCATTGTTATAAGGAACCCAAAATCTATTATATTTAGCAAAATATAAGTATGGTTTCTTATCAAAACAATATTTTGCTAGATGGCCTTTGCGGCCACAATGTGTACATATGTACACCTTAGCATGATGCTTATGAGTGTGATTGTGATCGTGATGTGCACTATAAGCATGAGCATGATGTGTATGAGCATGAGCATGGGGAACTTGTTTCTTTTGAAACAAGGATTCCAACTTAGAATGGTTAAATGCACATGTGCTCAAATTAGAGCTCAAATTATCTATCTTATTTTTCAAATTATTAATCTCACTAGTGGAGGCATGTAAAGCATGGTGAGATATATGATCAATTTTCTTTTTCTTTTTACAAACATCTTCTTTTTCTTTTTCACAAATCTTTCTTTTCAAAGTCTTGTTTTCTTGAAAAACAACTTCTTTTTGAGTTTCCACCAAAATAATCTTTTCCTTCAAAATAGTGTTCCCTTCACATAAATCATTTATTTTAGACATAAGGGAAACATTCTCATTTTTAAATCATTATTTTCTTTTTCTAAACATGCAAGTTTATTTCTAAAAGAATCATTTTCTACATGCATGCAATCAATGTTCTTTTTCAAATCTTTATTATTCTTTTCTAAGCATGCAATGTTATCTCTACATGAATCATGTTCATTATGCATGCAAGCAATGTCCTTTTTCAAAATTTTATTTTCTTTCTTAATTATGTCATATCTTTCAAGCAATAATTGGCATAAAGAATTTAGCTCATCATATGACATACTAGCATCCTCATCATCGGATTCGGTATTTACCTCAAGGGGGTCATCCCCTTGGACCATGTAGCACTTGTTGGAGGTGTCGCTTCCAACATCCGAATCGCTCCCCGCATAGTATTGTTCATTTTCGCCAAGGGAGATGAGGGTGTTCCATACTACAAAAGCTATATCAATATTAGCAACCCTACATAAATAATCATCATTTAGGGTGCTCTTTAAAGCATGTAGGGCTTTTGTATTAGCCTCAAGATTCTTACCATCTATACAATAAGCATTATTAGTAGTGGCAAGATATACATTATAATCTAGGGCTTTGAGGAATAATGACATCTTAACTTTCCAAATGTGGATGTTAAGAATATCAAAGGTGGGTGGTGACATAAAGTCCATGGTGAGGTGTGTGTGTACAACAAATATTGTGATTAGCCCAAATGTAGGATCTTTAACTCTTAGGTTGTTAGACCCTTATCAAGAGCACTAGCTCTGATACCAATTGTAAGATCACCTAGAGGGGGGGTGAATAGGTGATGGCTAATCTAATGGTCACTTATGAACAAATAATGCGGAATTAAAACTAAGATGACCAATTAAAACTTCTTTTAATTAAACACTTATGTATAACACAAGAGTGTTGCCGAATTCCCCTTGCGAGGCTCTGGACAAGCTCCTCTAGATTCCCCTTGAATGGGTTGAGGTGCCGCGTTGGCTCTCTTGGTTGAATACTAGTGTTAACAACAATCCCAAGCAAGTATGTATATCAATTATGAGCACAAGGGAATATATCATGCATATATAGGATGAACACAATAAATTGAATGCAAGATATAAAATAGAGACAAAGAGAGAGAGAGGGAAGAGTAAGCAATCGCAAACACAAAGGGTTTGTTTCGAGGTTCGAGCACACTTGCTCTACATCCCCGCCTTCGACACACGAAGGGTTTCCACTATGCAAGATCCCAATGGATCTCTCCTCGGTGCCGTACACCTACAAACCCTCGGACTCCCAAGTCCCGTACACACGCAAGCCCCCTAAGCTTGCCGAGGCCGCACCTCGAACCACCAAGAGTTCACAACCGAACTCCAACCACAACGAGCACACTTGCCCGCTTCCTCAAAGTACAAAGAAAGGATCTCTTTAATGATCACAACACTTGATCACCTAAAGAGCACTCTCACTACAACACACCTATAGGAATATCTAGCAATGGAAAGCTCAAGTGTGGTGTGAGAAAAGCAAGGAAAGAAAGCTATGGAGGAAAACTCAAGAATCACTTTAACACTCTCTTGATAAAAACTCTTCCTTTTGATTGGAAGTATTTGCACTTAAATTTGTGGAGAAAACTTCTGAAATGAGTGGGAAAAACTGCTCAAGAAGTCTCAAAAATCTTAACCTCAAAACAATTGACAAAACCCCCTTTTATAGGCTGCCAGAAAATAGAGCCGTTGGGGCTGTGTCAGTGCTGTCGGTCGACCGCCGGTCGACCGGCCAACGGTCATTTTTCTGACCGTTGCAGCCACCGGTCGACCGGCTCGGTCGACCGATAACCTGGAATGAACTGTCGGTCGACCTATCGGTCGACTGGACATTTCCAGAGAGCAAACTCTCTTGGTCGGTCGACCGACCCGGTCGACCGGCCACTGTGCTGACAACGTGCACAGGGCTGTGCACATCGGTCGACCGGTCCGGTCGACCGGTTTGGCCTGTCAGCCAGTCTCCAGGTCAGAAAACAGGATTTAAAAATCTTTTATAAAATCCTAAAAATACATAGAAATTCTACAAAAATAGTTTTACCAATATACTTGAAAGAACAAACATGCTTGCACAAAATCAAGACATGTTATATATGTTTTGGTCTATTTTTGTAACTTGGAAATATTAGCTCAATAACTAAAATGTATTTTTCCAAAACATGTTTTTCCAAACTTGTTTTTCTAAATCTTCATCAAATACAAAAACAAGATATTTGAGTTCATTTTAAAGCATAGTGTGTATGGATATGATCCACTACACAATCAATAAGAAATATCTATGTTTTTGATATAAAGCTCTAATCAAGATTTTGGTTTAAAGATATGAACTATGAAATACCAAAATCCAAGATAAATATTTTGTCTCAAAGAAAATCTTTTTCTACTCTAGAGAATCTTTTTATGAAAGCACTTAAAATCAAGAGTTCTATCAAGAGTGTGTGTGTGTGATATAACTTGAGCAATCCACCAACTATCTATCCTTTACATTTTTACTAAAACAAAAATACAAATTCTATACCTAGACCCAAGTCTTCAACTTCTTGAAGTCTTCCCTTGAAGGCTTCTCATCTTCTTGACTTGGTCCAAGCTTGATCCAAAAACTCCTTGGATCACCACATGCAAGCTCCAAATCTTGTTCTTTTATCCTTTGTTGAGCTATGCACCTACTAAGATCTTGATCATGAATCTGTCACTAGTTAAGCACAAGATCATTAGTAACTATAACTACATGAGTTGATCATCATCAAAACTAGGGTGAAGGGCCTTTGGGCCAACAGTCATTTCTCACCAGGACAGAGCCTCCATCATTAGGCTTGTAAGTACTGAATCACTCTTTTTTTGGAATTATGTGGTATGTGCACCCCAAGTCAAGTAACTAAGCATTTGAGTATTTATCTTTTTCTATCTACGCCGTCAAGACATCGTATGAATCCTCATCTGCTTCATCGACAACCCCGGCTTGATCTGATTTTTCACTGGTACTAGCTTCATCAGAATCTTTGCCGCCTTTTCTCTTCAGCATCTCCTTGTATTCATACTATTTTTTCTTAATGTGCCCTGGTTTCTTACAAAGTAGCAAGAGAAATTGCTAGAAGCCTCTGGATCTCTTTTGGGTCTCCTACTTTTTGATCTTCCCCTCTTACCCTTGACAAATAATCCTGAGGCCTCTTCCGTAGAATCTCTTTTTCATCAGCTCATTATTCTAGAGCAACTGCCTGACAGCTTCTAACTCTAAGGTCTCCTTACCATACTTGATGGTGGTCACCAAGTGTTTATAACTTGATGGAAGAGAAGAGAGTAACAGAAGAGCTTTATCTTCTTCCAGTTTAACTTTTAGAGCTAACAAGTCACTTAAAATTTTATTAAAAGCATTGAGATGTTGTAGAATAAGCGTACCTTCCTTCATCTGAAGGCTGTATAACTGCTTCTTCATAAAGAGCTTGTTCGACAAACTCTTCGTCATGTAAAGGCTCTCCAGCCTACACTAAAGGTCAGCAGTTGTCTTCTCGTTCATCACGTTGTAGAGGACCTCATCTGATGGCACAGTATGATCGTCGCCTTTGCGTGAAAGTTGATATCGTTCAACTCATTATCCTCCATCTTTGATGACTTCTTCTCAACACCAAGTAGGGCCTTGTGTGTGCCCTCCGTCACGAGCCACGATGTTGCTCGCATCTTACACAATAGGAAGTTTGACTTCCCGTCGAATTTCTCCACCTCAAATTTGGTTGTTGTAGTCATTTTGATAGCCACGCTCTAATACCAATTGTTGATGATCTATCACTGATCAGACAACAGAGAAACACTGAGTTGAAGACTCAATAGCGGAAGCGAAAGTATATAAAATCTATCACTAGCAAGTAATTGAAAACTAATACAAAGAACACCAAATTTAACGTGGTTCGGCAATGTCCCTACGTTCACGGGGAAGAGGGGAAAAATCTTTATTGAAAATAGAGAAGAAAATACAAGAATTACAAAGGAGATCTCTCTCTCTCTCATAACTCTCAATAGTGAAAATCTGAATTTCTCTTGAATTCTTGGTACGCTTTCAAAAGGCCACCCTCAAGGGGTTTATATAAGCATTTAGGATGATCCTAGTCCGATACAAACTCCAACAAGCAAATCAGCACCGCATCTGAGAAATAGAAAACCTGGATCTAAATTAAAATAGGAAACAGAACCGTATTAGGAAATTGCCAGAACCCGTATTAGTCGAGTAGGGCAAATAATTAGTCGACTAATACCAAGTATTAGTTGACTATACCCAGAACCTAGTTGACTATTGTAAAGCAATCTTAGAATCTAACTTTCTGTTGCATTGCCTAGTCGATTACAGCAAAGTATCAGTCGACTAGCCCATGACCTAGTCGACTAATAAGAACTATTAGTTCACTAATAACATGCACAACGTCTGTACGCGCCTGTGCTTGATTTGTGAAGCTTGTAACACCTCCACCAAAACTTAAATTTTTCTCTAATGAATATGAGACACTTATACACACACACACACACATACTTCATTATGAGTTAATCTCCATTATTGATTAGTCTACAATTCTGCATTATTTAATCGCATTTTTCTACTGATTTATGAATAAAATGTCGGTCTAAACCGTATTTTGGTCTCTCTTGTAGATAAATCAAGAGTTTAAGGGCAAAGGAGTAATAAGAACTTAATTAACCCCATTTTCAGGTAATTAAATCCGCAATTCTTGGAGGCCAAGTAAGGGAACTTCTAGAAGATGCATTGAATTTAGACCTTTGCGCACGTCAGACGAATATTCGGGCGAAAATATCAGAATTGGGATATACCAGGAAGGTCGTCGAAGTAACGGGAAGATCCTCGCCAAAACCAGGGAAATAATTTCCTGGTTTTGTCGCGGATCCGCAGCAATTTGGTGGGGCCACGCGGCGATCTTCGACGTATGGCCCCATCTCGTCTTCTAGAACCCCTATATGCCTATAAAAACCCCTGTATAGATCCAAAACGAAATAATTTTTAATTTTAGGCTAGGTTTTCTATCTTTAGTGTAGTGTAGTATAGGCATTCTTCCTTTCTTTTCTTTTATATTTTTATTTCATTTTTAGATCTTGTAGTAGACTGAGAGATTCAGAGAGATAGAGAGATATTGATATAATAGATGGTGACAATCTATGTAAAGGTGTCTCCTTTCTTCTCCAATGTAATCTTCTCCATCTTCTACATGATGCTTAGCTAGATTTTTCTCTTATGGTGACTAACTACTAGCCACTAACCATCTAACCACTTACTTGATAATCCACATAAATCTAAGAGCCTCTACAAGGCCATGCTTTCAAGAGTCATTGATGGCTCATGATGATGAGTTCTAATATCTAACCTGCTAACTTGCTAACCAAGCTAACTCTCTTATTTCATACTTACTTCTAATGGTTTGATGATCTAATGTTTATATTAGCTTGCTCTTGTTGCAAATTTGAATCTGAAGAACCATCTTATTTGCCATGCTTTGTATCGTCTCTTGAAGCCAAGGACTAGTGATGGTCAAGGATCATGTGAGGCAACTATCACTAAGAGGTTAGCATGTTAGTGGAGTAATTAGTAGTTAGAAACCATGAGACTTCTTTCATAGTATTCTCCTTTCTTTTCACTTTGTTTTAAGAATCATTTTCAAAACCTTTTTATCATTTTCTTATCGATGTTTTCACCAACTTCTTAGTTCACCTTTGTTTCATCTTCTTTTCTATTTTGTTTTTCAAATCACTTCTCTTTTATTTTCACATCGCTTTCATCGCCTTCTCCACCTATCACTTTTGGGATTTTTTTCTTTTTTTTTCTTTTTCATTCTTTAAACAAAGAAGACTTGTTAACAACCAACGTGAATAAAAACTGTTAATGCTTCTATCGCCTTCCGTCCTTGTGAATTCGACCCGTTGAGCCAATGCTACAACGAAAGTATTGAGGTAACATTAGCACATACATAATTTTATTGATTTCATAAAATACGTTTTAAGAGTGCTAGTTCTGTCCCGATCAAATTTTTGGCGCCGTTGCCAGGGATGGGAATGGTTTTGATTTCACGTTTTTGTTAACATTTCTTCTCTATTTGGTGTGTAGGACATTCTTTACAGGATCTTAACATTGCAGAACAAAAACTAGCTTTTCATCTCCCAGCTCTAGAAAGCAGGGACCCAGCTTCTAGAGAAAAGCCGCTCAAACGCGACATTGGCCACACCAATGCGGCTATTTTGTGATCATTGTGTATCTTATTGTGCTGGGATGTGTTCATTGTAATAGCTAGTGGGTCTGTACTATTACTTTCCTGCTTTGATTGCCTAAATACCGCAATAAACTAAAGAACTAAAATACGGTATTTGGACGCTTTTAAAACAGTTTAGACATTTGTATTTAGGCACGTGTCAATGCATTCTAATATACTGTATTTTGTTCTGTTGTTGTGATCTGGATTGAGGTGTACATATGGCATTGCATATAGCATAGGACAAACACGTGGGTGATTTATCGCTTTGTGTTATATTCTTGTCTATATTGCACACTTGCATGAATTAAAATTAAGGGCAAAACCCATACAAGATAAGGTGGGATTCATCACCCTTCCTTAGCCCAAAAACTACATCCCCACTCACATAACCCAAGCCCTAATAAAATTGATATACGTTGGCCCCTAGGGACATCTCGGACTCATTAAGAGATTGAACGAGGGTGGAACTTGTTTTGAATCTTACTCTTGTGAAATCGGTGTCTAAGGTTGGGGATTAAGAGGTGACGCCTCAAAAATACCGTGGTTTGGCGTAATTAAGGTCCGTTGCTTACGTACGGATACCTCCCACCGTATTTTGCCTCTACTTGGCCGATTAGCTTGTGGTCGGATTCAAGTAACAACCTCCCCAAGGTAATCGACCAGTTAGGAGTCGTCTAGGTCTAGGTCAACCTTAATATAGGCTTGGTTTTGATTTTCTTTCTTTTGTTTGTTATTTGATTTTTCTTTTTTGTTTGTGATTGTTTGTGAAATGGAATTCAACAATAATAATTCTTTCAATCTGAATATGAATCCATATTTCACACCGACCCCATTTGTTTCGAATAATTTTAACCTGGTTTTTCACAATATGAACCAAAAAAATACACCAGGTTGGACTTATCCGAATCAATACAACCCATACTCACAATCTTATGACTATAATTTTCAAAATAATTTCAACTCTTCACAGAACCAATGGAGATTCACCTCTCCCGAGTTAAATTTTTAACCTCCTTGTCCACTGTATCCATCTTGTCCACAAATCTCACAATATTCATTCCCCGATTTCACTTCCTATACACCTTTTCTAGAATAACCAATTGAAGAAAAATTCGAATTAGAAAAGAGTGTAGAAGCCATGCAGGAGGCCGAACGAAAATTCCAGAAAATGTTAGCCTTCCCAAATTCACACTATTTTGAAGATCCATACTCAGTCCCACCAGTTAATAAAGAAAACCATCAATCTTGGAAATGAGTGTGCGTGAGTCTGAACAACAAACACAAAATCTAATGGACTCACGACTTCACCATAATTTTCAAAAAAACCTTCATCTTTTAAAGCCCAATCACAACAAAACGATGAACTAATCGATTATGAAAAGATACTTGAAATCATGACTCAAGCTCAAATCGCTCATAATCATGATATAGAAATGATGGTCAAAAGTCTTCATTCTCATTCTTTGACCAGTCCTGCTAGAGCCAAAGAATCATGTTGTTTTGAAAATCAAGCTTCAATTTCAGCACACCCATCTGAACTTGACCAAACTTCAAATGTTGAAAATCCCATTGATATTTTGGCAAGTTATCATTTTCCTGAGATTTAACTTGAGCATGAATATGATCCTGAACCTCAACTTGGTAATTCAATTTCACTTCCTGATTCAATATTGACTGAGGTATTTTTACCTGATTGATAGGCCTTTTCCCGAGTCTGTATTGAATCCGGTGCCTATCCATCGTGAAACTGAATCACCAATCTTTTATGATCATTATATTGAACTTGACCAATTTCATACTTTTGAATGTTTCATTGACAAATTGGTGAAAGTACACCTAGAGGGGTGAATAGGTGTAAGGCTAATCTATGACAACTAATGCGGAATTTAAAAACTAATTGCAACACACTTAGTCTAACCAAAGAGTGTAGCCGAATTCCCGGTGAAGGGCTCTGGACTAACTCCTCTTGATTCCTCTGAATAAGAGTTGAGGTGTATGTGAAGCTCTCTTGGTTAACACAAGTATGGCACACAAACAAACCAAGCATGTATATGATATGAACAATATGAATGATGCAAGGCACAATATAAAAGAGAGAGTTAGAGAAAGTTGATCAAACGAAAACACACGGATATGTTTCAAGGTTCGAGCACACAACTCTACGTCCCCGCCTTCACACAGAAGGATTTCCACTAACTCGTCCACACAGGACTTCCCACACAGGGAACCTCCACTGAGGATTTGGGCAAATACAATCGGGTGTACACAACTCCTCTCTCAACAAATACAACCTCTCAGTAGAGGCAAGGCACTAAGCCAACACAATATCAACCTCACAAATGAGAGATAGGCACAAAGCCAACACTAACAACAATCACCTCACACTTGAGGGATTCCAACTCAATTTCACCTCTCACTAGAGGGATACAAACACCACTTCCACAATCACCTCTCACTAGAGGGATATCAATACTATCACCTCTCACTAGTCACAATAAATGGAAGGTTTACACTTGGTGGTATTAACAACCACAAACTAATTTTCCTACAAAACAAAGATCCTATAGATAGGATATATTGATAAGCTCAAGTGTGAGAAATAAAGAGTTTGGAAATCAAAAAAATAAAGAAAAACTCTCGAGAAAACTTCTAGAATATAATGGAAATGAAGATCAAAAATCAATCCCAAAGAGTTCTCCTTTTCTTGATTTTTTCAACCCTTTAAAACAAATAAAGATAAAATCTTTTGGCTCTAAAAACTCCTTTGAAAACTTGTAATAAAACACTAGAAAGGATGAGAATTTTTCTCTCGGAAAACTTGTTAAAAACTAGCCAAGGAATGGGATATTTATAGCCCCAATCTAAATCTGCCCGTTGGCAGCTGGAAAGGGCAGAATTGCCCTTCCGGTCGATCGCCCGGTGGACCGGCCCAATCGTCGGATTTCCGACCGTTGTGCCTCCGGTCGACCGGCTCAGTCGACCGAGACTGGATACAGAGAGCAGAGCTCTCTGCCGTCGACCGGCCCGGTCGACCGGGGCCATTTCCAGAGAGCAGAGCTCTCTGGACGGTCGACCGCCCGGTCGACCGGCCCACCAGCCCTGGCTGCATGTACGTCATGTGCACGTCGGTCGACCGGTCTGGTCGACCGACTTCTGATCCGGTCGACTGGCCAGGTCGACTGGCAGACAGCCAGTCCAGCCTAATATAGGATTTAAAAACTTGATGTTTTATCTTCTATTAAATCCCATAAAATCACATAAATTTCACAAATATATGTTCTTATTATATCTTTGAAATAGAAATGTGTGTGATAAAAATTCAACACATTTTTCAAACTATCTAAACCATTTTTGTGAGATTGAAAATTTGCCTTAAACCAAAAGCCGTATTTTTTGAAACTTGAATTTTTTAAATGAAAACCGTTTTCTCCAAAACTCATGTAAGTATAAAAATATGATATTGAAACAACTTTGAAGCATATTCTATATGGATAGAATCCAATATACATGAAAGATATTATATCTATGTTTTAGACATTAAATTCAAAAATAAGTTTTGTTTAAATACAAAACTCTAAACATATGAATAGGCTTATCAAAATAAGTTTTTCTAAGTATATGAAGCATAGATGTATATAGATCAAATCTAATATACATTAAACCATGTAAATTTGTTTTGATTCTATCTATTCATGAAAACCAAGATCGGTTAAACCGAAAATCAAAACCAAAATATGAAACTTGTGTGTGTATTGTGAATTTGAGCATATCACAATATCTAATCTTTACAATGATCTAAGCACAATCTTAACCTAAACAAACCGATGTCTTCTTTTAGAACTCCGTCTCCAAGTCGACTCGATCCAAACGTGATCTACCGAATTTGACTCCAACCTAGTGCTAGATGTGAACTTGACGCTCGAGCTCTTGAATTACCATGTGAAAGCTTCAAAACACCTTTGTCGAAGCTAATCACCTACTAATATCTTGATTAAAACTAAATATCACAAGATTATTAGTAAACTATAACTACATGAGTTAATCATCATCAAAACTAGAGTGAAGGGCCTTTAGGCCAATAATTGGCAAGTTTTCCTTTTAAAAAAATTGAACTTAGACAAGAATATGATTTCAATTCTCAAATTTGTGATCCAGTTCAAATTTCTAAATCAATATTGACTCCTGTTTTGTTACCCAACTTGAGCAAAATTTTAGAGTCAGTTTTGATTCTCATACCTGTCATTCTTGAACTTGAATCACCAATCATAGAAAGTCACATTCCATCATGGGAAAATGACTGTGGACTTGAGTTTTAACTTCTTGATTTGGACTCACTTCTTGAACCAATCTCGACTTCTGAACCTTTGATTTAAGTCTTTTTCCTGAGTCGGTATTAGTTCCTGTAATTCCTGAGTCCAAAATAATCATTCCATTCTGGGACAATGGTCTTGATAAATTTGACTCTGAAATTATTTTAAAAATTTGAAAATTAGATAGGGTAAAATTTTTAATAAAAACCATTCATATATACATCATTCTAGTGAGTTTTATTTTAGAGGTCTCTGGTGAGTTCCTCCAGATTCCATGCGCATTGGATCGAGCCGCATTTCGTGGACCAATCAGACCACCACCGGAACCACCACCTTGAGGTGATTTTTCCTTCCCTCTCTATTTGTTTCATGCATACATATATCACGATGCATTGAGAACAATGCATGAGATAAGTGTGGGGGAGGGTTTACTAACATAGAGTTTTTTAGATTTTCTTTCTTTTACACTTCTTTTAGGATTCCTCTAGAAATCTTCCCACTTTTTTAGATTTTCTTTCTTTTACACTTCTTTTAGGATACTTAGAAATCTTCCCTTTTGTATAGGATTTTTTCTCTTTCTTTAAAACTTTTTGAAATAAGAGACAAAGTTTTGATCTATTTTAAAGAAAATTAAGATGATCTTAGAAATTAAAGAAGCCTTAAATTATGGCATCTTAAACCCAGTCGAAATAATGGATCTTTCTTAAAATTATTGGATAAGTAAGATAAATTAGAGAGAAAATTTTATATTGAATTTTTGCCTTAGATAGTATGCACTTCACACTTACACATTTTTGGTATGGAAACAAAGACCTAAAATGCCATAAAGTAAATAAAAAGAAAATATATATATATAATATACATGAAAGAAAAAAATTACTTATTAAGCTGGATAATATTATGCCTCAAGAAGCATCATTATTCACGCCTAAAGGTGGTAATAAAGAACAAATAATCCCTCTTAGTTTTGTGGCCTTGTTTACTCGAGTCCTTAAATCCTAGGGATGTTTTCTCATCTGGTGCCCGAGGACCGCCAAGTTTGGGAGTCATCAGTTAAAGGTCACCACATTGGTGAACTAGAAAGCCTAATGAAACTAAGGAAAGAAAAAGAATATATATATATATATATATATATATATATATATATATATATATATATATATATATATATATAAAATGGCTTGATGGTTGGAATTGAAATCTTGAAATCTTCACTATCACAAAGTGCATATTATCTAGGTTTTATGAAGGATAAAATATTCAATCTAATTTTGAATTCTTACCTTAATTGAAGATAAGATCTTGCATATAGACTAAGTTTAAGGAAGAATGATTTTTGGTAGACTTATGACCTTAAATCGCTTATATTTTTGAAAAAATATTTCAAAAACTTGTCTCTATTTCAAAAGTGTTTTCAAAATGCTAACATTTGTCTTCTTTCTTTATGAATTTTGTGGGTACAATCCGCTGAAAACCCTCAGGAGATAACACTCCTCCTCTAGGGGTAACCTAGAGGTTTAACGGCTTGTTGCACACGCTCAGTGTAATCGCGTCACTTGCGAAAGTAGTGTAATAATATTTGTAGTATAATTTTTCTTTTCTTATTTTGCTCGGGACGAGCAAAAGATAAGTGTGGGGGTGTGATTAGTCTACAATTCTGCATTATTATATCGCATTTTCCTGCTGATTTATGAATAAAATGTCAGTCTAAACCGTGTTTTGATCTCTCTTGCAAATAAATTAAAAGTTTAAGGGCAAAGGAGTAATAAGACCTTAATTAACCCCATTTTCAGGTAATTAAATCCGCAATTCTTGGAGGCCAAGTAAGGGAACTTCTAGAAGATGCATTGAATCTAGACCATTGCGTACGTCAGACGAATATTCGGACGAAAATACCAGAATTGAGATATACCAGAAAGGTCCTCGAAGCAACATGAAGGTCCTCACCAAAACCAGGGAAATAAATCCCTGGTTTTGCCGCGGATCCGCGGTAATAGCTGCGGATCCGCGTCAATTTGGTGGGGCCACACATTGATCTTCGACGCGTGGCCCCGTCTCGTCTTCTAGAACCCCGTATGCCTATAAAAACCTCTGTGAGACCCCAAATGAAACAATTTTTGATTTTAGGCTAGGTTTTCTATCTTTAATGTAGTGTAGGTGTTCTTCCTTTCTTTTCTTTTATATTTTTATTTCGCTTTTAGATCTTGCAGTAGGGCTAAGAGATTCAGAGAAAGATAGAGAGATATTGAGATAAAGAGATATTGATGTAATAGATGGTGACAATCTATGTAAAGGTGTCTTCTTTCTTCTCCAATGTAATTTTCTCCATCTTCTACATGATGCTTAGCTAGTTTTTTTCTCTCATGGTGACTAACTACTAACCACTAACCATCTAACTACTTATTTTTTTATCAACATGAATCTAGTAGCCTCTACAAGGCCTTACTCTTGCAAGTGCCATTGATGGCTCATGATGATGGGTTCTAACATCTAACTTGCTAACTTGCTAACCAAGCTAACTCTCTTATTTCATGCTTGCTTCTAATAGTTTGATGATCTAATGTTTGTATTAGCTTACTCTTGATGCAAGTTTGAATGTGAAAAACCATCTTATTTGCCATACTTTTTATCGTCTCTTGAAGCCAAGGACTAGTGATGGCCAAGGATTCATGTGAGACAACTATCACTAAGAGGTTAGCATGTTAGTGGAGTAATTAGTAGTTAGAAACCATGAGACTTCTTTCATAGTATTCTCCTTTCTTTTCACTTTGTTTTAAGAATCATTTTCAAAACCTTTTTATCATTTTCTTATCGATGTTTTCACCAACTTCTTAGTTCATCTTTGTTTCATCTTCTTTTCTATTTTATTTTCCAAATTACTTCTCTTTTATTTTCACATCGCTTTCATCGCCTTCTCCACCTATCACTTTCGGGATTTCTTTTCTTTTATTTTCATTTTCATTCTTTAAACAAAGAAAACTTGTTAACAACCAACGTGAATAAAAACTGTTAATGCTTCTATCGCCTCCCGTCCCTGTGGATTCGACTCGTTGAGCCAATGCTATAACGGAAGTATCGAGGAAATATTAGCACACAAAGAATTTTATTGATTTCATAAAACAAATTTTAAGAGTGCTAGTTCCGTCCCGATCAATTACCACCCCAAATTAACAATTAAGAGGAGAATTAAGGGAAGAAACGAGGCGGTGGATATGCTTTGAGGTGGAAATTTTGTCGCATGAGGTGGTCTTATTGGATTGGAAGGGACGGAGGTTATAAGAAATGTATATATGTGAAATTGAGGAGATAATCCTCGTTTTAATTTATCTCTCTCTCTCTCTTTCTCCCCCCTACTCTCCCTGACATACACTTTCTCTACCTCCTTTCTCTCTTGGGTTCCCGCCAGCCAAGCCACGTGGCCAGCAAAAGTGACCCTCGACTATGGCAGCGGCAGCCTTATGAGCAGCAAGTTATTATCATCATCTTCATCACCCACTTCCTTTTATCCTCTTCTCCACCTTCTCTTTATCTTCTTTTTGAAACCAGATTAGCCGACTGGCGATAAGGAGATAGACGATACAGCTCTAACAAGCGGCGGGAGGTCGGCGCGCGTGCGGAGGGAATAAACCCCCTGTTGTTACTGATTATTTAGATCCCATAACGGGTACAAACCCAACCCGAACCCGACCCGTTATGGACCCGAACCCGGCCAATTTTTTAAAAATGGTAAATTTACAGTTTAACCCCTAAAGGGAAAAAAACTATTACATTTTGCACCTTAAATATTACAAATCTGACATTTAACTATTCGATTTGGATGTCGGGCGATATCTTAGCCAATCGGAGTCAGATTCGGACGATTATCGAACCATTGTGTTCGTGGAGATGAGAGCTACACATTTATAATGTTGGTGCATAATATTTGGTGTTCTAAAATTCAATAAAATCAGAGATGAGCGGGGTTCCCAATAAATTAGAGTTAATTATGAAGTAATTACAAATTATTGTTATGAAAACCATACTTGATGTTATAAATGTGATATGGTGGCTTAATTTACTATGTTGAACTGTTGGTATGATGTGATACTATGATTGCTACTTTTATTAAACTATTGTTGTTGATGTGTATAAGTGTATTGATTGTTGCGGAGGAAAGGACAAGATATTATACCGCAAGACGGGGAAGAAGGGTGAAATATTATATATGTGTGTGTGTGTGTGTGTGTGTGTGTGTGTGTGTGTGTGTGTGTTTATGAAGAAGGGAATGAATATAGAACTAGAGGATGGGAAAACAGTGAAATCTTATATTTTTATGATATAAAGAAGGGAATGAATATAGAACTAGAGGATGGGAAAACAGTGAAATCTTATATTTTTATGATATATGATGGAAAGGACCGGAAAAAAGAAACGACGGGAAAGAAGATGGTGAAAATAAATAGTTAATGAATCTGGATTGAATGGATGTGTATGTGTGATGTTTGTGAATGTGTAATAGACATAAGTGTGTACACTACACGTAATTAATTGTGAATGGTATGATGGACACCGAAAATCCATAATATGCAAATGAGAGAACATAGATAACTTTTGACATGACATCAGAATACAGATAACTAAATTGTAATGACAACATCGACACTAGTTACCATACACACATCAGTACTATTTGAGCAAAAGTTAAAATTAAAGGAACAAACTAGATGAGATATCACTGCTCTCTAACAAGTTAATCGATTGATCACATACTTATTGTATTATGTACACTACACACTAATAATACCATGATAAATTATGAATCTCTCTACTCATTGAGCTATTGAGCTCACCCTCTTCAGACTGAATGTTTTCAGGTCAAGGCAAAGTAAGGATGCAGCCCAAGGACTTCTGGAGCGTGGCACCGGAATATCGTCAAATACCCTCGACGAACGTTATATGTTTGTATCGATATATTTGAATTATTTGAACATATTTGTTTTATGTAGATTTAGTGGTTATGGCATAGAACAAAGTCGGATCTGTATTATCATATGTTAATGGTAATGTATAGTGTCATCTATTTTGATCTGGGTATGAAATTTCAACCTTGAATGATGGTCTGACTCCTGATTATGTATAGTTTTACCTATTTCTTGATCTAAATTTATGAACTGGCTTTGATGGCCCTTTTTGACTATTGATACACGTTATTTTTATGGGATTGACGAGATGGAATAAGTATAATTCTGTATCCATGTAAGTAGGTTAGTGTTAGCCGAAATTTGATATATTGTATAAGGGCAGACTGCCAATTATAAAAGAGTTGCTTCCAATTTTTGTGGATTATGAAAATAATATTGGAGATTTTGAATTTGATTATGATAATTTGTTGATAAAAAACTGGGAGTGTTATATCAGCTGTCCAAGAATAGTCTAATGGCTAAGAAGCATCCAACTTAAAAAAAGGCAAAAAAAACAACATAGAAGTTTACATCACCGCCTTTGTCCTTTTCTCACATTAGGAGAGATCGATTACAAGTTTTATAAAATTAGCAACTCTTGAATTTTGGAGAACTGAGTGGATTTTGAGACGGCTTTTGTTTAAATCTATTTTTACCATGAGTTGCTAACTCTTGTTAAAATTTGACCGTTTATCAAGAATCAACTGGAATTACCTTAATTCTTATGAAACAAGGTGAGAGGAGATTTCGACAAATACAATGTGGATCATATGTGACACCTATTGCATGCACTACTTCAACATTTATTTTTGAAGAGGAAAAAAATTGAAGACGCATAAAATATGGAGAGAAATTTTATTTTATATTTTTCTAAATTTTTATTAAGGATCATACAAAACATTTTTAGTTTTATATCTAGAGGAGTTTTTCATGTAACAAAGCAACGCTTAAAGTGTTTATCACAATGACAATGACTTGAGGCGCTATAAATTTCTGCAAAAGCGATTTCAAGGACTTTAACACTCTTTCGTGAAAAGCAAATAGCCCCTCAATTTTTTAAAATTCCCTCTTCCGACTAAAATAGACATGTGAAGAGACCGCAGAGGATCATTTTAGGAACTTCGACATTTCTTTTGGATAGACAAAGATCTCCTAAGTGAAAAAAATATCATTTCATGCATATGTTTAAACTAAATCTTAATTATTCACAAAATACTTAATAATCATAGCGATGAATAAGCAAGGCAAACAAGAGAATCTCCTCCATATCAACATGAGAATTTACAAACCAATCAAACAAGTGTTGGAACTTAAATTAAACAACAAAAGGGTTCGATATACAAGAATTATCCTTAAAATAAACAGTCAAAGATCATGACTTTATCATGATCAAACCCTAAAAATATAGATTTAGTTTCCATGAAGATTGAAAGATATAAAAAAATAAAATAATAAAGGCGAAAGCGTACTTTGATTTATGACTGAATTTCTTGAATTGTTAGGATGGAGAAGGCCTTCCAAAAGATCCTTATTCCTCTAGGATTTCTCTCTGCTTGAGGGGATCTCAAAGAGAAGAAGATGATCGTTCTTTTGGGATCATGATCCCTTAAATAATAACTGAGTTATTCCTTTTTCTAATTTGGCCCTTCATCAAATTAGAAATTACATAATTATCTCTACACATTAAATCTATGACAATTTAATACCCATTAGTCCAATTATTAACTTTATTATACAACAATTAATTTGGACTATACTTTAAGATAGTCAGACACATTAAATTCACATATGTGAGCACACACACATGTTGAATTATTTCCAACAACAACAACTTATCAGTGATATAATTTGTGAAGCACTTTGCATAGCATACTCTTTTTCCTGCTCTTTCCAGTGGTAGCAAGGTTTTTCCATTCAGGCATGTTTGTTTTTCAGAAAGTGGCTGGAAATTTGAGTTTTTTTTCGAACTTTGTGAGTCTCATAAGCTTTTCCTCCAATAGTATGTTTGTTTGGCAAGAAAAAATGGGTTGAAAATAAATTTTGGACTGTGACAGTTTTTTCACTCAAATTGAGAGGAAAAGCTAGAAAATCTGACGGCAGTCAGGCCAGGCTTTTCCCTAAAAAAAATCTGACTGCTGTCAGATTTTCCTTAGCCTATTTCTTTACCAAACGACTGCGGTTATTTAAACCCAAAAAAGGATAAGTAGTCTCAAAAAATAAGTTAAGATTTTCTAAGAAAATTTTATCCTACAATGAAAAGTTTAAAATATAGAATTATTATTTTGAATATTACAACTTTAGCATAACAATTAGTTAGTATATACATGTAATTAGTAAAACACCCAACACCTATAACATTAATTCTTCTTCAACCTCAAAACTCTCTATATTGCTCAACCCATAAACCCTAAAAAAAATTGACCCATCCCCCTTACAAAACCGCTATATTACAAAACCTACTCTCTGTATTGGGTTGTAATACATGGGATAAAAGAAATCACATCTCATAAAGAGAGGAAATAGAAACCTCTATGATTGCTTACTCCTGAGGGCTCGGTCAATCTTCATCCATGTTAAACTCTAATGAAAATGTTATCAAAATTATTCACAAGTGAATCATGATGTCGTCTAGATGAACTTAATCCTCCAATCCGAATAATGAGTTTCAAACAAATGGTTCTAACCAAATCAAAACTGTTAACAATATACTTGAAAGAGGGAAGCAAAAGGAAGCTACCTTCTCTCATCCCCCACCCAATTGTTCTTGTCCTTAGGATGTGTTGGTCCTTCCTCTCCATATGACTCCATTGAAAGTTTATCAAAGATGGTCTCCATAGAGAACCTGAGATTGACAGATAATAACTTGAGAATCTTATTGCAGTGGGAATTTTTCGCCACAGAAAGTTGGACGCTCTCAATTGATCCTGTCAAAATATAAAGAAAAGAACGTCTATCAGGTCAGGAGCACTGGTGTGGTGCCGGCTGAACGCCTATCAAGTCAGGAGCACCGGCGTGAGAATAAGTACCTTTGTTTGATTAAAACTGAGAATACCAGTTTCTTTTGGTGGTACACAGAAAATAACCTCTTTCTTGATAGAGATGAGGGTGTATTTATACCCGCCTAAGTTGTCATCATGGGTGCAGATATTTTGGATTTCCTTAACTGCATAATCTGCACGTTATGAAATTCTTGTAACTGCCTAGATTGCGTCGCTTGATTGTTGGGATAGTCATTCTGAGTTATCTGCCACAATCTATAATAGCCCACATTGATATAGGGGTGTTGTAATATTTTGAACTTGGAAATGATCTGGCAGCATAGCTGGATCAGCGAATCACAGGGATTATGTTGTCTAGCTATGAGTAGCGCAGGCTTCAGAGAGACTTCGGGTCAGAGTCTGCAGTAGTTTCAGAGATGGTCTTTATACCGATGACCGTAACCTCTGGAGAACTACACAGCTCTAATTGAGTTCAGGTTTCGAATAAATGGCGCTGGAGTGATGCGGGCTCGAGTCAAGACTGAGGCTCTCTCTTTGGGCCCATGTTGGGATTGCAAGAATGCTTGGTCTGCTGGCAGAAAGGTGACTTGGCCGCTTGGGGTGCTACTAGGCGGCAGGATACATTGCACGATCTCAATATATGTTGGAAATCGACCACTACAGATGCCCCCCAATTTTCCATTTTCTGATGTCTGTGATCAAAAAAGGGGAAAAGCATGATCGAGTTGATCCTCCAACTAGGGTCTGGCTTGTCGTTTTATAGTTAGAGAAAAGTAGTTGACGTATCTTTTCAAATCTTGCGCATTTAATGTTGTTTTTACTCTGTATGGCCAGCTATCAAATCAATTGTCTGATCAGCGTACGTAGAAGAAAGGTAGTCATCGTTTGGCTAATAGGGTTTGTTGGGATCCATGCGACGGTTCGATTTTAATCGAGAACCGCCGCGACGCCTCGATTCAAACTCTAGACTATCATTACAATGATATTTCCTTTCAATGTATAAATAGGGGGCGAGGATTTGGGCGACTTCTACCAAAACCCTAGGATTTGAAACACTCAAAATTTTCTTCTCCTTTTGCCCCCAAACTCGCTATCCAACTCTTCATTATCCGATTGAGCATGGATCAGATTTCTGAAATGGCAGGTCATGGAACCATGATTACTACTAATGAGAAGAGGAGAAGATCAGCCCACAAGACGAGAATAGCAATGGACTTCGACCCTAAACCATCCATACTCTATAGCTAGGAGGATGTTGGTGAGTATCTGGAGAGGCATCGTGGTCCCTTACCTTCTGGTATCAAAGTGGAGTGATGCCCTATGGAAAAACCATAATATTTCTCCTCCTGATGGTGGGTGCACTTCCATTCACAGATTCTGGCGTTGGGCGTGTAATTGCCACTAACTGACTTTGTGGTATTATACAATGTTACCCCTACTCAGTTGGCACCAGATACGTGGCAGGTGATTCTGGGCTATGAGGCTCTTTGTGCCCATTTTGCTGCTTCCTCGTATAGTTTAGAGGATTTCTTCTCTTTTACACGATGTAAAGACTTTCGCTGGGGACTAGCTCCTTCAATCCGGCGGGAAGCTAGGGCAAATTGATTATTAATCTCCTTGATAGCGACCACGGGTGGAGCTCCACCATCGTTCGGGTCTCCAGTCCTTAGGATGTCACGAAATAGCGTAATCGTGGAAGCGTTCTGACGGCCTGGTCCGAGGGGCCCATTACCAAGGGATTGAATTATCCTTGGAAGACTTCATTGAACGGGCGAACAGATTGCTTAATATTGATTACATAGTTACAACTGGAGTTGGCTATTGGACCCTCGTAACCATGCGGTGTCCCCCGTTATTCCCAAAGATAAATCTGCAGTAGATAATGTAACATCGCCGACTCTCAGCACTGCCATGGAAGAGTTTCTGCCCGAAGAAGTTGAGGGTGTCTCAAGCAGCTATTGCTCTCCAGAGGGTGAAGAAAGCGAAGGGGAAATTGCCTGCTCGTATCAGCTCACTGAAGAGGAAAGGATCCGAGCCAACCTCCCAAATGTTGAATGTTGAGGATGTAAGTATCAACTTTGTTCCTCTTTTTTTTTATTGTTGCACTTCCCATTCATATCCATGATTCACAGGGTGTCCCTGACGTTGCTTACAGATCCGACGATGAAGTAATGAGCAGAAATTCAAGAAGCTTCACAGTGGCTCGGTTTCAGATAAGAAGTCAGGCTCCAGAAAGAAGATTATTTCTGCAGCTCCAAGAAAGTCGACCAAGATGTTGATTCCACATGTCATCGAGCGTCCGAAAGAGCCTTCAATTAAGGATCCTTCTGAGTCTCGAGGTGGTGATGTGCCATCCAGGATCCAATCCCTACCAATGCGCGGTCTTGGGAGAAGGCTCTAGTATACAACTGCTAAATGATCATTCCTGGCTGGGCATGACATAGATCCATCTCCTGGACTCTATAAAAGATTCATCTCTGATATTCCTCAGAACCCGCAAGCCCCGGCCTTTAGTTCGGAGTTAATTGCTAGAGACATGATAGGGAGACCATCCTGAGTGTGGAGAGTTTCCTCGACGGAATGGAGGAGTTCGAGAGCCGCCCCTTGAGGGAACAGAGGCTTAAGATGGGAGAATCCCTTGCAAAGGTCTGTTGACTTATGGTACTTCCTTTTAGGAAATGCATTATTTGTTAATGAATACTTGGTTTCTACAAAGCGTGTCGCTTGTCCATGGAGTGGTGAGCAGTCAACAGACTAATTTGAAAGCAAGGAGCAAGGTTATACTGGATTGAGAGGGGAGGTCACCAAGTTGACTGTTGAGAAGGAGCCGATGGGGAAGGAGCTTGTCCAACTCGAAACTGCCTTGGAACAGCAAAGGGAGGAGTTGGGCAGAGTCCAAAAGGAGCTGGCAGCGAAAAAACCTCGACCTCAATTCAGCCCTTGGAAAGAAGGATCAAGCTCTCGCAAAGCTGAAGGAGGTGAAGCCTAAAACCTGACGTGCTCACGACGAAGCGATGAAGGCTCGTCAGCTGTCCGTCAATTTTTTGTCTGAGGTAGAGGAGGTGAAAGCTGCTTCCAACGCGAGAAAGATCAGTTTCTTCATAGTCTGGAGGCAGTGTGTGCTAACTGTAAAGAAGACCGAAAGAAGCAGCAAGAGGTTGTAAACCTATTTAAGAAGCTGAAATACCATCAGGGGTACAGGGATTGTGAGAAATGTAATGCGCCTAGGTACCCTTTGGAAGATGAAGTGGGGTCCGCTTCGAAGGATGCTGAGGAGGAGGCCTTCGATGGAGAGGAGGGGAGTGGAGAGCATGTGGATGAGCATACAGAGGTCGCGAAAGAAGAGGGGGCCCTGGATATTGAGGCGAGGGATCCTGACAGCGGATTGGCTCAAACTGAAGAGACCTCCAAGGTGCCCCATAGGGATCTGTCGGTTTTAACCGATGTTGCTACTGTGTCGGCCTCTGAAGTCGAATGTGAAGTTGGACAAGATGTGAGCTCGCGCCAGATTTTCATGTGGAGGCTTCTTGTGATCCCACTGTGAGTGTAGAATGAGATCGAAAATTATAATCGCACTTTTGTTACCTATTTGATTATTAAATGAAAATATGTTGTGGACTCTGCTCATCTTCTAAATGTCTTCACTTTTCTGATTTAGTGTCCATAGTTGCAGCCTAGCGATCCTCTGAACATTAGCTCAAAGATGCTCTCTGGATTGAACTTGGCCCAGGTCATCCATAGTGGCTTCGCATATTTTTTATACCACCGTGGACGACTCTCATGTACTTATTTAGGAATCGGAGCTTGGAACGAGCCTTTTGAGATATCAGACTCTAAGGACCATAACGACACTGACAGTGGAATCAACTGGGACTTGGAGCAGAGCCTGGGTCCTTGCTAAACTATCTCTGGGCTAGGCGAATAACCGTGAAAGGGAGAGGTCGTTGATCAATTCCGGAGCTTCCAATTAAAACTGAAATCACTATACATGATTGCCTCACCTCACAACTGGACCACGAACTCGCTTGCGGTAAGCAGGAGGAGGAAAATTTTTCAGCGAGATTGGTTGGATATATCATCAAGTCCAACAGATAGGCTAAATGGGTGAATGTGTTGGCGGGAGAGGTCCACTGTCTAGATGAGGCCCTTCGAGAGGCACGTGGAGCCAACCGAAATATTTCTAAGAGATAGGCTAAACTAGTCGGGTAATAAAAGAAGAGATGAATCCTGTTAAGGTAGATCTCTATTTTTAAGCCCAATCATCATCCAAACGAGGCAGTTACTGCTCAAGAAAAGTTCATCCTGATCTTTAGCAAGGCACGGACCACCAGATAGAGATGGATTCTCTCTTATCTCGATTCAAATCAGGATATTCAGCTCAACCGCCATCAAGATAAGGAACTTAAATATTCAAACTGAGCGGAACTCCCCAGCCTTATCTTGTTGATATGACATGTATTAATAACAAATCCCTCCCAAGGTGGAAGGGGTCATCATCATTTTAATTTAGAAACCCTAGCACACCAGGAAGCCCATTTGTAATCACCATTGTTATAGTGAAATTCTCCTCTCTCCTTGATTTTTTTCTTTTTGGGGTTTCCACGTAAACTTTGTGTGTTTGTGATTGTTTTCTATGATTTGATTATACGCACTCCATTATTTTGATGCATGAATTGATTCTTTAGGAATTTACTCACAGCAAGTGTGTAAGTCATATCATTAACTTGTGTGTATATAAGGTTTAAAATGTATACATACTTATATTCAAAAGTTAAAAAAATACTATTTTATTTATTAGAAAGTAGGTCTAAGGAGGCAAAATTTTAAACAAATTTTTTCTGGCTTAGGCCTACAAATTAAAAGTTTATCTCCTACAAATTAAATTTTATCTCAAGAATAAGAACTCATTAGAACTCTACATATAATATGTTGAGTAAACATATTTCTTATCAGAAAGCAATAGATCTTTTTATTTCTAGAAAATTGTCGGATCAAGAAATTTTCGAGAAATGAAAATTTGAGAAATAATTTGTGAATATCTAAAACAATTTGAAAGAGTAACAAGATTATTTTTTGAGGTTTATTATTCACATAACTAATTTAGTATTTTATGAGTTAACTAAAATTACTGAACTGTTTATACAAGTTGAAATGATTTTTTACTTCAAGATATTATTTCTCTTATAGAAATTCAATAAGTATTTTAAAAAAATTTCTACTATATTTTATTTTGCTACTATTATGAATCCTCGAATTAAATTTGAAAGATGTAAATATTTACTAGAAAAATTTTATGAAAAAATGGATTATTCTGATTTTGCGCTAGTATGAAAAGATCAAAGGCTTTTATAAATAATTTGTATGATTTTTATGAATCCCAATTTAAAATAAACAATTATCACATCCCGCATCTCTAGAATTATTTATTATCTAGTTTATTATCTGCATCGAAAAAATCAAGAAGGTCAGACACATTGATTGAGCTTTATTATTATTCAACTCATGCAATATCTCCTGAGATTGATGCAGTTTGAATATTTTAATATTTTGGCCTGGTTAAAATCACAAGAATCGATATATCCTGTTTTTTCCATCATGGCTCGTGATTTACTAGCCCCTCATGTCTCTACATTAGCCTCAGAATCTAATTTAGCAAAGTTGAACGAGTGCTGACTGATACGAAAAATCGCCGTGTTTATAGAAGCTATCAAGATGAGCATCTGAGGGAAGCATTGGATGGATGCGGAGATGAGAAGCCAAAAGAAATCAGTAAAAGGAATCATTGAAGAGTCTACAGAAGATGAATAAAGAAATGAAGATCAATATACTTTATTTGTATTTGTATCAGTTTATACTTAATTTTTAGTTTTTATACTTCATTTGTATTTGTATGAATTTATATTTCATTTTTAATTTATATACTTCATTTGTATTTGTATCAATTTGTCCAAATTATTAGATTTTTATTAAAAAAAATTATTAGATTGTTATTAAAAAAAAATTATGTTTGGAGTTCACAACTTGTAGCAATTTTGGAGAAACTTTTGAATTTCTTATTATTTTTGGGATTCTAAATATATTTTTAAAAATATAATTTAAAATTTTAATTTTTGGATTTTAAAAAAATTAAAGTTGACCGTCCCGGCCAGAGCACGTCAGCGGGCTGTGCCAAGTAGGTGTGCCATCGAATCGGATACGGATCGGTATTACCTCTACCATATTCATATCCGCACCCAACCTTTGGATACGGATACATTTACGGATATTGGCGGATGTGGAAAAATGATATCCGTATCCGTCAAAATTGGATATCAGATATAAATCGGATATTAGCGGATCGGATGCGGATACTAATCGGATATGTAAAAAATGGATATGGTTAAAGATAAATTAAACAGAAATACTTATATTACTTTTTATCTCATCTATTACAATATTAAATGTAATACATATTATGATATTGTTGTGTACATATCAATACATTCACCATATTCATTGTCATTCAACTTCTATAACAATAAATTACACGTCCTCTGGTGCTAAATGTCGATTCGAATGCCATGATTGATGTCGAAATACTCAAAATATCTTGTGGTACTCTTACAAGAATCGAATACTTCCACTATTACTTTTTTCACCAACTCAAAATATCAAAATTTAATGCCTTATTTCATTGAAGAATAGTCTCCTCCATACCGATATCATTATGAAGCACGCAACATTCGGATATCAGATCGGATAAGAATAAGATATTACGTTTACCATATCCGTATCCGCACCTACCATTCGGATACGGATACGAATACGAATATTAACGGATGTGAAAAAATGATATCTGGATTGGAGGCGGATTCGGATGCGGATATCCGCGGATAATCTGTATCCGGTGGCACCCCTAGTGCCAAGTATTTGAGGGCGGCCCGGCTTGGCCTTGACCAGTCGAGACCAGGCTGGGTTTGGCTCCCCCGGCCGTTTTGCACCCCGAAAAAAGGCCCTCCGCAAGAAAGACAAAAAAAAAAAAAAAAAAAAAAAAAACGTTAAGTGAAGGGCAGGTCTCAGACAATTAGATCACATCCTGTAAACTCAATCAAATAATTGAACTAATAAAACAAACATAATTAATTTACTAAACCCCCTCACAAACGTCCAAAAAAATCCTTAACTTTGGATTAATTTACAAAAACCACCCCTCTCCTTTCTCCCTTACAGGACCAACCACTTTCAGCAGCGCCCATCCTCGCAGCGCCCAGTAAGGGGAAAAAAATAGAAAACTTATATTTAAACCTAAAATTATTCTATGTAGTCTCATCGTCGTCATCGTCGGAGCTCTCGGCGCTCGGCTGCTCGTTAAGATCCAACCTTTTAGTACAGATCCTCGAGAACCTCTGCAGCCGCTCTGCTGCAGCAGAGCGTCCACCCTCGCCCCCACCTCCGTCGCCTTCTTCCTAATAAAAGCCGTCGTCAACATCTCCCTCTCTCCGCCGCCGCCGGCGGCGGCGTGCTTTTCGACCTCTTCTGGAAAATTGAGCCTGGCGGTGCGGCCGCGGAGGTAGAAAACGGCGGTGTCATAGGCCCTGGCGGCGGCGACGGGGGTGGAGTAGGATCCCAGCCAGATCCTGGACCTCTTGTTGGGCTCGCGGATCTCGGCCACCCACTTCCCCCACTTCCTCATCCTTATTCCCCTGTACGGCCTCTCCTTCCGCCGCCGCTGCTGAGCTGGAGGAGGAGGAGGAGCCCCCTGATGATCTCCCCCCTGATGATCTCCCCCTTCCATTTTGGAAATTCTTGAAATTTTGGTGAGGGTGCGTGAGCGGGTATTTATACCCGCGGCTGGGGATAAGTGGGGAGAGATGAGGACACGCACGCAAGGGGGTCGGTACAGGAGGGCGCCACGTGGAGGGTGGAGATTTTTCCCCTTTTCTTTTCGGGGTTCTGCAACCGCTCTGGGAGGTGGGGCCTGGGGGTGCGCGTGAGGCAGTGGGTGCGCGGGGAAAGGAAGGAAGGAAGGAAGAAGCGGCGCGGAAGTCACCGACACGCACGAACGGTTTGTGGGGGTCGCTTGGGAGACCCGGAGGCTGCTGGTCTCGTGACGCGGCGGAAGGGGGGCACGTGGCGGTTGCTGACGTGGCGGAGGTTGCGTGGGGAGTTGAGTCGGCGTGCTTTGGATCGGACGGCTGTGATGGGGTTTTCGGCGGTGGGTCGGTTGGATGAGTGATGAGAGAATTGGATGGTGGATGACAAAGGCACCACGAAAGAGACCGGAGAAAGGGACCACGCGGGGAGATAATCTCAAGAAATAGATAAAATAAAATAAACTTACTTTTGTATATTAATTGACATTCTATTTAGAATTTATTTAATAAAAAATAAAATCTGAAAATTCGTATTTTTATTTATTTATTTACTCATTTTGCTTTAGTTGACAACATAACGATCCAACACGATGATCCAATATCACTTTCATATTGAATCTCGATTAACAAAATAATAATCCAATTGCAGGCCAACTTTCCATTTTTTTTCCTATTATTTATTTATTTTACTATATAATACGAGACAACTTGTGCAATTAAGAGATTAGAAAGAACTAGAAATTATAAACAGATGGAAACAAGACTTGAAGACATAGTTATATAATGGTCATGAGAAAAATAATTGGGTCCAAGTTGGGTCCCTTTAGAAATGGGTGACACATTTCTTAGTTCAATTGCACTCCGCCGGCATCTTAGAACTTAATGATCTCCATTAAGCTTAAAGATAAGGACGAGTTGGTGCCTAAAAGCCAGAGGAACCGACAATTAATGTGATGGTTCAAATTTATGAGATATTTGACATTTTATTTATTGAAATATCTAATGATTAACAATATATATTTATTTGAGTGTGCATAATATATATATATATATATATATATATATATATATATATATATATTGAAAAATGTACCTCAGCCGCCAGTTGAGAGAGACTCTCTCAGCTGTCACTATAATATGGTCGCAAACCCACTGCAACTTGGTCGCAGTCCACTGTAATATGGTCGCAGACCTAAAAAATCATATAATTTTAGTGTAATTAGGACTGCGACCCTGGTAGCAGCCCTCAGGAAAAGACTGCGACCTTGGTCGCAGTCTTCAGCAAAAGACTGCCACCTTGGTCGCAGTCCTTAGAAAACCACTGCGACATTGTCACAGGCCTCATATAAAACTGCGACCTTGGTACCAGTAGTCAAAATAGTAGTTAAAATTCAGCCACCTTGCGCCAGCTGACAGAGTCTCTCTCAGCCGGCGGCTGAGGTACAGATTCCTCATATATATATATATATATATATATATATATATATATATATATATATATAATATATATATATATATAGACTTGTGTCCTTCCAAAAGGAGTTGAGGCTGAATTCTTCTCACTCAAATACCAACAATCCGACATTCGAATAAAAGATCCACTTCGTTGAAGTTGATCTATATTATTTCAAGTATTTATAAACCAAAAATCAAGTGTTTTAAATACTTTTTACCCATGCATCAAGTAGGGGAAAAACGAACGGCCTAAATAGAGAGTTGGTTAGTTTAACGGTATAGAACATTTGAAACTTAACAAAAATTGGTTTATAGGGTTTTAAATGTTTAGATCATAATCAAATGGCCGGATCGAGAATTTATATGTCCAAAGATATAGATCTAACCAACTCATTACTTTCGGTCGTCCATTTTGCGCCGCTTGATGGATGGGCAAAAAGTATTCAAAACACTTGATTTTTGATTTATAGA
Source organism: Agave tequilana (assembly GCA_038442645.1). Lineage (NCBI taxonomy): Eukaryota > Viridiplantae > Streptophyta > Magnoliopsida > Asparagales > Asparagaceae > Agave > Agave tequilana. The sequence continues at coordinate 561,091 of JAVJIF010000936.1, forward strand.
TACTTGAAATAATTAGATCAACTTCAACGGAGTGGATTTTATATTCGAATGTTGGAGGGTTGTATTTGAGTTTGAAAGGATTCGGACTCGGATCGTTTTGGAAGGACACAAGTCTCTCTCTCTCTCTCTCTCTCTCTCTATATATATATATATATATATATATATATATATATATATATATATATATATATGAGAAAAATGGGAATCAGCTGACACAGGAGGCAACTCCGTCCTATGTCACTCAAAACTCAAGTTTTCGATTGAATTTTCAAGATCCGATCGCACATTATCTTCATATTCTAAGATATATGTATATAGACTTGTGTTTGGAAGGATTCGAGTCCGAATCCTTTTCACTCAAATACCAACATCCGACATTCGAATACAAGATCCACTCCGTTGAAGTTGATCTATATTATTTTAAGTATCTATAAACTAAAAGTCAAGTGTTCTGAATACTTTTTGCCTAAGCTTCAAGTAGAGGGGAAATGGACGGCTTAAATAGTGAGTTGGTTAGTTTAACTGTGTAGAACATTTGAAATCTAACAAAAATTAGTTTGTAGGATTTTTTAAATGTTTAGATCATAATGAAATGGCCGGATCGAGAATTTGTATGTCTAAAGACATAGATCTAACTAACTCATTACTTTTGGCTGTCCATTTTACGTCGCTTGATGGCTGAGCAAAAAGTATTCAAAATACTTGAATTTTGATTTATAGATACTTGAAATCATATACATCAACTTCAACGGAGTGGATCTTGTATTCGAATGTCGGAGCGTTGAAATTGAGTGGGAAAGATTCAGGCATAAATACTTTTGGAATGACACAAGTGTGTGTGTGTGTGTGTGTCTATATATATATATATATATATATATATATATATATATATATATATATATATATATATATATATATAGATAGACTTGTATCCTTTCAAAAGGATTTGATCCCGGATCCTTCCCACTCAAAATCAACCCTCCACATTCGAATACAAGATCCACTCCGTTGAAGTTGATCTATGCTATTTCAAGTATTTATAAACCAAAAATCAAGTGTTTTAAATACTTTTTGCCCATCCATCAAGCGACGTAAAATGGACGGCCGAAAGTAGTGAGTTGGTTAGATATATGTCTTTAGACATACAAATTCTCGATCCGGCCATTTCATTATGATCTAAACATTTAAAAACCCCTATAAACTAATTTTTGTTAGATTTCAAATGTTCTACACCGTTAAACTAACCAACTCACTATTTAGGCCGTCCGTTTTTCCCCTACTTGATGGATGGGCAAAAAGTATTTAAAACACTTGATTTTTGGTTTATAGATACTTGAAATAGTATAGATCAACTTCAACGGAGTGGATCTTGTATTCGAATGTTGGAGGGTTGAATTTGAGTGGGAAGGATCCGGGATCAAATCCTTTTGAAAGGATACAAGTCTATCTCATATATATATATATATATATATATAATATATATATATATATATATATATTATATATATATATATAGGGGTTACTGTACCTCAGCCCTTAGCTGAGAGAGTTTCTCAGCCGGCGGGACGTGGCAAAATAATAGCCACGAATTGATCATTAATTTTGGCGGATAAAAGTCAAAAATCTCGCCCGAGTAAGTATCAGTCACTTCAACAATCGCATTGACGAAATTACCCTCACTCACAACTTTTTACTATATGTAAAATCTTTCCTTTAAAAAAAAATTACAGATCAGAAATTTTCAGTTCATCAATTTGAAAAGTTTAATGTTTTTATTCTCTGCTAATTTTTCGATCTTTCTCGATAAAAATTTTATTTTTTTTAAAAAAGATCTGATCAAGATGGCGCCCAAGAAATCATCCACGGAAAAAGGTAAAGGAGAAACCTAAATTATTTTTTTTAGGTTCTGTAACCCTTCATAGTTTTATTTTTCAGTTTTGATTCCCTTTTTTTTTTTTATCAGGAATTTCTTCTTTTTCTTAAAATTTTCAAGAATCTTGGTTTTTAAAAATAAATTAGCTATTTTTTTAAAAGCTTTCGACCATGGTCGCAAATAAGATAGAAAGAGTCCCTTTTTTTGATTTAAAGAAGTAAGAATATTTAATCCAAATCACAATTTAAGATGAAAAGAAAATTAGAAATTAATGATTTTATTAGAGATTTTTTTTTAATTATTAAATTTTTTAACACAGTGACCAAGGTCAAAAGTTATTTTTTGATTCTATTTTTTGTCGACTTGCGTCACAGTTATTAGTTGTTGGCCCAAAGGCCTTCCACCCTAGTTTTAATGATGATTAACTCATGTAGTTATATTTACTAATTATCTTTGTGATTTTAGTTACAGATCATTGATAAAGATATTAGTGGTGATGATGCTTCAAAAAGATGAGTTTTGAAGCCTTCACTGGTGATTCCCGTGCCCAAGCATCAAGATCATACCTTTGCACTCGGCGGATCACGGTTTGGGATCGAGTCTATTTGAAGATGGAAGATCGTCAAGAAGACTTAGGTATCCATAGTTTAGATAGTGTGTTTAGATCCAATTTGTAAAGCTTAGTATAGTTGATATGCTCAAGTGCACAAACACACACGTTTTATGTTTGGTTTTTGGTTTTCATGAATAGTAGATCAAAACAAGTTTACTTTATTTTTATGTATATTAGATATGTTCTAGATATACATACATGCTTTAAACTTGCTAGACAAACTTATTTTGACTTTCCTATTCATGTATTGAAAAATCAAGTTTGATAAAAATACATGTTTGGTTTTTGATAAAACTTGCAAGACACAAAAATAATTTGATATGATTGATATATGTCTTAAAATTTTTATCACTTGTTTGTGGTTCAATATAAAATGTTAAACAAGTTTTATAGAATTTTCAGAAAAGATAAAAGATTTTCCCAAAAATATTTTAACATGTTTCTGACCCAGGTTTGTGCTGACAGGCCAGGTCGGTCGACCGTATGGGTCGACCGCACCAAGGGCCGGTCGACCCGTGAGGTCGACCGACGTGCACAGACTTGTGCACGTCTGGCAGACACAAGCTCGGTCGACTGTCCGGGTCGACCGGGTCTGAGAGCTCTGCTCTCTGTATATTTGGGTCGACCGGGCGGTCGACCAGGTTTGCCCAACGGTTACATTTTTGACCGTTGGCGGTCGACCGGGCGGCCGACCGCCAAGCCTTCAGGCTGCCACATCAGCCTAACGGCTAGTTTTGTTTTGGGGCTATAAATACCCCAACTCTTGGGCTGTTTTGACAAGGTTTTTACAAGAGAAAAAATTTTCAGTTTCCCAGAGTTTAAAACAAGTTTTCAAAAGATTTGGGCTTTAAACCTCCAATCTTATTTTGTTTTAGGTTTTTAGAAAAATCAAAGAAAATAGGAATTGGGATATTTGTATTGGTTTTCATTCTCTATCTTTTACAAGAGTTTTCCCAAGCATTTTCTTTGAGTTTCTTGTTTTCCAAACACCTAGTTTTTCACACTTGAGCTATCATCTATCCTATTCTATTAGGATCTTGTTTTTGTGGAAAAGAGAGATTGTTTGTGGTTGAAAGAAACCACTTGTTGTAAACACCCTTGTTTTTTTGTATCCCTCTTTGGTAGAGGTGATCGGGTGATTAGTTTGCTCCCTCTAGTGAGAGGTGGAGTTTTATTTGTAACCCTCTTCGGTAGAGAGGTGTTGTTTTTGTATTGGCTACGGGCCTACCCCTCGGTTGTGAGGTGGTGTTTGAGAGAGGAGTTCGGTACTCCTTTGTTTGTACAAATCCTCTTCGGTAGAGGTTCCCTCGGTGGGAGAGTGGATTGGAAATCCTTCTCGGTGAAGGCGGGGATGTAGAGCTGGGTGCTCGAACCTCAAAACATATCTTTGCCTTTGCGTTTGATCCATTATCTCTCAACTCTCTCTCTCTTTACATTTGTGCAAAGCATCATTCATATCATACATATCTATTTGCTTGTGTTGTCCTTGCATTGATTCATATTGCTTATTCATTATATGCTTGGATTGCTTGTGTGTGTGCCTCACTTATACTTAACACAAGAGCTTCACATAGCACCTCAACCCATTCAAGGGGAATCAAGAGGAGTTAGTCCAGAGCCCTTCACGGAGAATTCGGCTACACTTGTGTGTTGTATTAAGTGTGTTGCAATAATTTGCATTAGCTTCCGCATTTAGTTTCTAGATTAGCAAGTACACCTATTCACTCCCCCTCTAGGTGTGCTTTTCAATTGGTATCAGAGCCAACGCTCCTGATACTTAGGCTTAACATCCTAGGAGTGAGATCCATTTGTTTGCTAATCTACATTTGCATTTGCTTGTTTGCACACATATAGTTTGGACCCATGGACTTCATGACCCCACCTAGTTTTGACCCTTCCAACATTGTTGTTTGGAAGTATAGAATGTCCATTTACCTACAGACTCTAGGTTTGCATGTCTTTCTTGCGGCCACCAAGAAATGCTATCTTGGAGATCGCAATCATATAGGGGACAATGCACAAGCCCTTGAGGCCATTAGAAGCACATTATCCAAAGAATATCTTATGCGTATTTCTAACATTGATTCCGCCTTTGTAGTGTGGAATTGTTGACAACTACCAACACCTCCAAGCTTCAAGTGCAAATCCAAGAAGAGGAATCTAGTGGAGATGAATCCGAGCCGCAACAATGCTATACGGTCCAAGGGAATAACTCCCTTGAGGTACTTTCAGAATCTCAACTAGATAGTAATGATTGTGCTAGTTCGTCAAATGATTTTGTTGATCCCCATGCTTTTAAATGAAGAACTATCTATAATTTGTGAAAAATTAATTGAAAAATATAATTTGTTGAAAAAGAAGACTTTTGCTTTAACTAAAGAAAATGAAAAATTGTCTTCTAAACTTGATTGTGTTTTTGCAAGAGAAGGTTGAGGTCTATAATGAAAGGGATTCATTGAGATCTCAACTAGACCTTCCACTAAAAGAAAATGATTTGTTGAAAAATAAAAATGATTGTGAAAATGTTTTGAAGAAAAATAAAGTTTTGTCTTCAAAAATTGAATTTGTTGTAAAAGAAAATAATTCTTTGAAAATAAAATTGATTCTATTTCAAAGGATTTAGAAGCTTGTTTAAAGAAAAATATTGTTTTACAAAATAAGATTGATGCTCATGTTTGCCATGCTAGGGTAGTATCACACACTTCACCCATTGCATGCTCCACTTCTTCTTTGATTGAAAATGATATAAATTTAATTAAGAAGAAAATGGATTGTTTGGGCTCCACTATGAGCTAATGTGCCATGAACCACTCACGTTTGGAAACCTTGGTTCGAAAGAAATAAGTTCCATTCTTTATGCATGCACACCCTCCACGGCATACACATGCTCCTCACGGACACCATCACACTATGTATACTCATGTGTACACTTGTACACATTGTGGACGTAAGGGCCACCTTGCTAAATTTTGTTTTGATCGTATACATGATTGTAATTTAGCAAAGAATTTTGTTTGGGTTAGAGAAGGTACTAACCCCCATGGACCCAAAAGAGTATGGGTACCAAAGACCACCCCTCCTTTGTTTAATGTAGGTGTGGGCTCTCACATGACGTGAGAGTTGCCGTACCTTGGAGTGGATGCGTTCCGAGCTTCATGGAAATCATTTGGATGCATCACTTTCAAGGGATGTTTGGTGGAGAGGACCACCATGTTTTGGAGAGAAGGAAAGTTGCCTTCTAGGTTTTGGTAACGATCCCTAACTCCTATTTATTGTTTACATGCTTTTCATATTCATTGTTTATAGCATGTTTGATGTTTATTGATTATTATGTTGATACCATGTTTATTAGACCCTTGACATACATGTTTAGCATTTTGAGACACCCATGTTTATATGGACCCATATTTTGTGTTCTCACCGTTTGTTTAGCTATCATGTTCATCATAGGTTAATAACATGTGGATTTTCTTAATAATCATGTTTAAGATTTACCATGTTGATTTTTATCTTGTTTTTGATGCTTCATGTTTTGAATATATGTTTAAATATTAGTTTTCATTAAAACTAGGATTTATACTTGTGCATATAGTGGGCCACAAATAAATCTATATAGTTTGAGCTTGAATGCTTATTTGAACCCATTAGATGTGCTAGTATAGTCTAGTTTTGATGATTCATACATTTTAAACTTGTATTCCTATTTTTGAATTTGTTTTTATGTGTATGAGTTTTCATTTCATGTATATGTTTTATTTTGCCAAACTTTAAGATATACATGTATACCCCTTGAGTCATTTGCCTTTCATGCAAATCTATATATATGGACTCAATTGTGTTTAGGAATATGTATGTATACTTATTGTGTTGACAATTCATACATATACCTTGAAATGAAATGTGTTTTGGTGAAAATTTAGTTTTTCTTGATTTCATATGTTTGTGTTTAACTTCATGTATATGTCCATTTTATCCAAATTATGTTTATACATATACATCCTTTTTGAGCACGTGCCTTCATGCATATATCTTAGTGGACTCGTTGTGTTTGGATATGTATGTATACTTTAATTTGTATAAGACATACATATACCTTGAAGATTAAATAAGTTTTAATGATTTTCATGTTTTTCATATTTCAAGAAAATTTGAGCTTAATTGGAAATTTCATAATGCCATGTCACACATTACTTGTACACTCACCATTTTTAAAATATTTCTCATGAGTATGTTTTCATGAGTATGTATGGACTTTATTGAATATTGAGTGTTTTTAAGTGCTATGTGATTTACATGTGTTTATGAAAATAATTTTATTTTATTCCTTACTTGAAGGATTTCGTACTAGTTTACAACTTTTTCTTATAACTAGTTACGGTATTCTTCATATGGTAGAGTTTTTCAAACATACTCTATTTTCAAATCTATTTTTGAAAAACCCCTACCTTCCATGGGTGGATGGATGAGAGATCATGTTCATGAATGCCTTAAAATGAAAATCATTTAAAACTTGAACCATGATTGGGAGGTATAGTTATATGATGTATACACTTGATCTTATTGTTATTTCAATTGGTATCATTGAATTCTTTCAATTGGTATCAATCTTGACATTTCTTGTATACTCATATATGTTTGTATGTATGTATGTTCAATTCCTAGAATATCAATTTCTATTGGTATCTATTTTTCATACATATACATGTTTTATTTGTGCTTATTATATCCTATATCTTTAAGCACAAAATCTTGTTTATGCTAGTGCTTGAGCTTTAATTTTGTTTCAACTGATTACTTTTAAATGGTATCAAACCTAAGCATTGTTTTAGTTTGTATTTCATAAAAGGGGAGAAAATTTGATTTTGTCTTTCAATTCGTATTTGTACTCCCATACTTTATGATTAAAAAATTCATTTGGTATCATATGTTCAAAATGAAAGATATTTACAATTGGTATCAAGATTTTCATGTGTTTTGCTTAAAATTGGTATCAATATTTTTTGTTTGTTTCCTTTCAATTGGTATCAAGATGCTATTCTTTGACATATTTTCAATTGGTACCTTAATTGATTGTCACCCCTATTTGGTTTTGTTTTTGTTTTAGACAAAAAGGGGGAAAATATTATTTTTATTGATTCGTTGTTTCGAACAAAAAGGGGGGAGAAAAATTTATTGATTTGGTTTGCTTTTACCCCTTATTGAAAATTGATTCTTTATATTAAAAAGAGAGAAGATTTTGTTTTGTTTTGATTGTTTACCCCTTTGTTGATGATTGACAAAAAGGGGGAGAAAGATTTGAAATTATGAGTTTTATATTTATATATGCATGTTTATGTTTTTGTATATATTAAGTTTAATTATTAAGTTTAATTTAGTTTAGTTTTAATTGATATCTAGAGCATGTTTTGTTTTGAACATTTCATTGGTATCTAGAACCTTTATTGTTTATGCATAGATATGCATGTGTCATGTTTCACGTTTTATATTTATTGCATATTATTTATTGTTTATTTGTTTATGCATGATGAGTAGGGGGAGCTTCTTTGAAGCTTAACTTTAATCCATGCATATATAACTCCATGAGTTTTGTCATCATCAAAAAGGGGGAGATTGTTGGCCCAAAGGGCTTCCACCCTAGTTTTGATGATGATTAACTCATATAGTTATGTTTACTAATTATCTTGTGATTTTAGTTACAGATCATTGATCAAGATATTAGTTGGTGATTACTTCAAAAAGATGAGTTGGAAGCCTTCACTTGGTGATTCCCGTGCCCAAGCATCAAGATCATACATTTGCACTCGGCGGATCACGGTTTGGGATCCAGTCTACTTGAAGATGGAAGATCGTCAAGAAGACTTAGGCATCCATAGTTTAGATAGTGTGTTTAGATCCAATTTGTAAAGCTTAGTATAGTTGATATGCTCAAGTGCACAAACACACACGTTTTATGTTTGGCTTTTGATTTTCATGAATAGTAGATCAAAACAACTTTACTTTATTTTTATGTATATTAGATATGTTCTAGATATACATACATGCTTTAAACTTGCTAGACAAACTTATTTTGACTTTCCTATTCATGTATTGAAAAATCAAGTTTGATAAAAATACATGTTTTGGTTTTTGATAAAACTTGCAAGACACAAAAATAATTTGATATGATTGATATATGTCTTGAAATTTTTATCACTTGTTTGTGGTTCAATATAAAATGTTAAAACAAGTTTTATAGAATTTTCAGAAAAGATAAAAGATTTTTCAAAAATATTTTAACATGTGTTTCTGACCCAGGTTTGTGCTGACAGGCCAGGTCGGTCGACCGTATGGGTCGACCGCACCAAGGGGCCGGTCGACCCGTGAGGTCGACTGACTGCACAGACTTGTGCACGTCTGGCAGACACAAGCTCGGTCGACTGTCCGGGTCGACCGGGTCTGAGAGCTCTGCTCTCTGCATATTTGGGTCGACCGGGCGGTCGACCGGGTTTGCCCAACGGTCACATTTTTGACCGTTGGCAGTCGACCGGGCGGCCGACCGCCAAGCCTGTCAGGCTGCCACATCAGCCTAACGGTTAGTTTTGTTTTGGGGCTATAAATACCCCAACTCTTGGGCTGTTTTGACAAGGTTTTTACAAGAGAAAAATTTCCAGTTTCCTAGAGTTTAAAACAAGTTTTCAAAAGAGTTTTTGGGCTTTAAACTTCCAATCTTATTTGTTTTAGGTTTTTAGAAAAATCAAAGAAAATAAGAATTTGGGATATTTGTATTGGTTTTCATTCTCTATCTTTTATAAGAGTTTTTCCAAGCATTTCTTTGAGTTTCTTGTTTTTTAAACACCTAGTTTTTTACACTTGAGCTATCATCTATCCTATTCTATTAGGATCTGGTTTTTGTGGAAAAGAGAGATTGTTTGTGGTTGAAAGAAACCACTTGTTGTAAGCACTCTTATTCTTTTGTATCCCTCTTGTGTAGAGGTGATCGGGTGATTGGTTTGCTCCCTCTAGTGAGAGGTGGAGTTTTGTTTGTAACCCTCTTCGGTAGAGGTTGTTGTGTTGTATTGGCTACGGGTCTCTACCCCTCGGTTGTGAGGTGGTGTTTGAGAGAGGAGTTCAGTACTCCTTGTGTTGTAACAATCCTCTTCGGTAGAGGTTCCCTCGGTGGGAGATAGTGGATTGGAATCCTTCTCGGTGAAGGCGGGGGATGTAGAGCTGGGTGCTCGAACCTCGAAACATATCTTTGCCTTTGCGTTTGATCCATTGTCTCTCAACTCTCTCTCTTTACATTTGTGCAAAGCATCATTCATATCATACATATCTATTTGCTTGTGTTGTCTTTGCATTGATTCATATTGCTTATTCATTATATGCTGGATTGCTTGTGTGTGTGCCTCACTTATACTTAACCACAAGAGCTTCACATAGCACCTCAACCCATTCAAGGGGAATCAAGAGGAGTTAGTCCAGAGCCCCTCACGGGGAATTCGGCTACACTTGTGTGTTGTATTAAGTGTGTTGCAATAATTTGCATTAGCTTCCGCATTTAGCGCATTTAGTTTCTAAATTAGCAAGTACACCTATTCACCCCCCTTCTAGGTGTGCTTTTCATTAGTATTATCATCTTAGGTTTATGCGACCTTGGTCGCAGACAGACAAATTTTTTTAAAATTATTAACGTCCATTATTTTTAAGATAATTTTTTTTAAAATTCTGCGACTGAAGTCGTAGTGTTGCCGTCCGTTTTCTCATTTTGGGGGTCTGGTCGCAGTCTGTTCTAATAAGTTAGCCTTTTAGGATACTGCGACCCTTGTCGCAGTATGAAGAAACAAAGGCCCTTCATGGTAAAATATTTGTGTTAATTAGATAATTGCGACTCTGTTGCAGTGTAATATAATAGTGTGACCTTGGTCGTAGTGTTTTATGTTCTGATAAGTTAGCTTAATGGACACTGCGGACCGCGGTCGCAGTATGAAGAAACAAAGAACCTAATTCGTTAATTATTTGGTTTAATTATGAAATTGAGACCACTGTCGCAGTGTGATATATCAGTGCGACTTTAGTCGGAGTGTTTTATAGTTTATTAAAGACTGTTGCGACCAAGGTCGCAATCTTTTATTTTTTAAAATTATATTTAAAAGTACTCTGACCTTTATTTTTATACTAATACTGTTAATGTTTCTGCATCTATAGGTAAGCAAGAACTGAAGGTTGCGTCCATGAGATCGAACCTAAAGCCTATGTGCGAATTCATAAGAAAATTAAAAAAGCACATTCAGACATATTTGTCAATGCAATGAAGGAGACCCAGTTTAGTCCATTTTTCATGGCCATGAGGAGTTTGGTGCGAAAAAAGATCTAAAATCAAATATAAGTGTGCTAAAAATTGTAGAGAAGTATGATAGAGATACAAGGACCTTTCTAATTTGGGGCAAACAAATTGAGTTAAACACTAGAGAATGTTGCCCTTACTTTTGGTCTACCTATAAGTGGGGCCAATTTTATTATCGATTCGATGGTTGACTGTATAAGCCCATCTTATCTTTTGTCACACAACTTCTTCATATCCTCCTTGTTACAAGAAAATTTTCTGCAAATAACTTCATAAGGAAGCCTCCGTGACTTATCTATTTTTTTTTTCTCACGCCAAGACCTCTGTTCCTTGCATAAGAATTGTAAAAGTTGTATGCTTCATCATCCATGAAAAATTATTTCCCTATAAAAATAAATGAGCTTCCAGACATTTTTCCATGTGAATTCAGATCCTACAAAATAAATTGCTGAACTAAATAAAAAGAAAAAATTAAAATTACACGTTTGAACTATAATAAATAAAATTACGACCAAGGTCGCAGATGTAAAGAATCTGTAACTTCTGAATAAAAGACTGTGACCGTAGTCGCAGTTCTCCTTATGGCCAGGTTTTTAAAAAAAGGTGAATAATAACTGTGAAAATTTGTCATTAGTATATACTGCGACCTTAGTCTCAGTTCTTAAAATTTAGTGTATAAAATAGATATAATTGAAAAATACACGTCTGAACTATAAAAAATAGGATTGCGACTAAGGTAGTGTTATAAAGCCGGAGGGACGTGGCTGACTAATAGCCACGTAAATTTCAATTTTTTGGCACATAAAAGACAAAACATCCCGTGCATTTAATGCCCTCAGTCACTTCGAAACTGTGTTTAACTAAAATACCCTCCCTTACAAGTTTTAGTGTCTGCAAAACTGTTACTCCCCAAAAATTTTACAGATCTAAAATTTTAAGTTTTATACTCCGAAAAAATTTAGTGACTTTGCTTACTAAAATTTCTGAAATTTTCTTGCAAAAATTTGTTTTTTTTAAATAAAAGATCCGATCTACATGGCACCCAAGAAAACAAACGCGGTAAAAGGTAAACGGAAAATTTGAAAACCCTAATTTTTTAGGGTTCTGAAGCTCAATTTTTTTTTGTTTTAACCAGATTTGATTTCCATTTTCTTACACAAAATTTCCTCTTTTTATGCAAGTTCGATTTAAAAGTGACTCTTGCCCTTAATTTTTATAAATCAGTTTTCAATTTTAATTCCAAAGAAGAAACTTATAACTGAATTTTCTGATAATAATATTTTTTTCCTAAATTTTTCATAAAAATTTGTTTATAAAAAATAATTCATTTATTTTAATTAAAAGCTTGCGACTATGGTCACAATATAGAATAAAATTTGAAACTAAAATTTTTCCCTGAAATTTTGTTTTAAGTTGCAATTTTAGATGGGAAGAAAATAGGAATTAATGATCTAATTAGATAATTAAATTTTAATTTTTTGTTTTTTATAACATTGCGATCCAAGGTCGGAGCTTACTTTCATTCCATTTGGTCGATTTTGGTCGCATATTGGCTATTAGTCTAAAAGATGATTGCGATCTTGGTAGGAGGCTTTGAAAAATTTTATAATTTTACAGTATTGTTACCGTCAATTTACTTTTTTCTATTTAATTTTTAATAAGCACTGCGACTGAGATCACAGTCTTCCCATTCTGTTTCTTGATATTTGGGCGTGGACCGCTGTCTGCTATACTAAGTTAACTTAATATGATACTGCGATCCTTGTCGCAGTATTTTGAGTCACGGGTCGCAGTACACTGAACGATTGACCAAAATCCTTAATTAGATAAATACGACATGTGTCGCATAATTAATTAACACTGTGACAAAGATCGCAGTGTATTATAATTGATTAAGTAATGTCACGACTTAGGTCGCAACCAATTATTTTCCATCCAAAAATGTTTTTAAAGCGCTGCGACCTTATTTATTTTTAATAATTTATTCGATACTTATGAGTTTAATATTTCTGTAACATTAGTCAGCTGTGACTATGAATAAAAGACTGCGACCATAGTCGCATCTTTCAGAATGTCCATATTATTTGCAAAAAAGTGAAATTTTGTAATACTGCGACCTCTGTCGTAGTCCTAAATACATTAAAGGACTGCGCAAAAGGTCGCACTTGTAAGATGATTACGGACTGCAAGTAAGGTCGCAGTTATATAGATACAAAGACATAGTTTATTAAAACCAATTACCGTAATTGTATACTTTACGATGTCTATAATAACCCAAAAAATTGTTTTATTATATACTGCGACCTTCATCACAGTCCTTAAAATTAATGACCATGAGAAAAACAGGTAATTTTAAAAATTAAATAACTCTGATTAAGGTCGCAGTTAAAAAAACTGGAAATTATTAACTAAAAAAACAGTGACTTTGGTCAAAGTGACTCTTGTTCTGTAAAACGTAAACTAGGTCGCAGTTCCATCTAGATTACCCAAAGATTTTTTATAGATAAGAAAATGCGGGAAAAAAGTAAATAAAATTGAAAAAAATTAAAACCTCTTGATCAGCATCCAAAAATCTTAACCCTTCAAGATTTTTAATATTCTGTGAGAAAGTTGAACACGATGATATATGTTTCATATTTAGATTGGGAGAAAGCGATCGGAGACGACGGCGACCTGGATTGGCAGGAGATGTGTTCTGATCGGAGGTCAACATTAAAATAGAAAAGGAGATCCCGATGAAGAGATTGGAGATCTAGGTCTGCCAAGTAAAAAAAAAAAAATCTGATACGAATCCCACTTTTTATAGAAAAAGTTTATAAGTGAAAATTCAAACCTAGATCTGACAATGCACAGAACAATAAAAAGTGAGAAAAAATAATAATAAATAATAGCGGGAGCACTACATTTTATCGCAAGAGAATTTAGTAATTTCACTTATACCAATAAGCGGGCCGCAACTTATTGGTGTGGTTAATAATATGCCACGTCACAACAGGCTGAGAGGGACTCTTATCTGTCGGCTTAGGTATATATTTTCTTATATGTGTGTGTGTGTGTGTGTGTACATACATATGTATATGTATATGTGTATACATACATATGTATATGTATGTGTGTGTCTGTGTATATTATGTATATATATGTATATGTGTATACATACATATGTGTGTGTGTGTGTATATTATATGTGTGTGTGTGGGTGGATGAGGCTACAATACACTCTATGTATAACTAACTTAGTTATACTATAGTGGTTTCCACCACGCAAAAATAGTTTTTAAATATAAACACTTCGTGGGGGCCACATACTTTAGTTTTTGTTTGTATCTCCTCTTGTAAAAAATTTGTGTGGTGAAAACTAGTGTGTAACTTAGTTACACCCTATGTGCGTTGTAACCTCTCTCTCTACACACACACACACACACATACACACACACATATACACACACACACACACACAGGGTAAAATGCTCCTAGTAGGTCTCCTTAGATTGTAATATAAGGAGACGGCTTAAAACTCCAACATCCCGATTTTTTTTTTTTACAATCCGACCGCACATTATCATATTCATGTTATAAGATGTATGCATATAAAAAATCACGTAATTTGAAATTCATTTACTCATTGATCTAATCGTTCTATTTTGTTCTACTGTTTAAAAATCGTTAATGTTTGAACTCAAATAAAATAGAGTAAACAAACTTCAAATCACGTGAATTTTTATATGCGTACATCTTATAACATGAATATGATAATGTCCGGTCGGATCGTGAAAAAAAAATCGGGATGTTAGAATTTTAAGCCGTCTCTTTAGGTTACAATCTAAGGAGACTTACTAGGAACACTTTTCCTATATATATATATATATATATATGAGAAAAATGTATATCAGCCGACGGCTGAGAGACCCTCTCAGCCTGCGGTGATGTGGCACATTATTAGTCACACTAGAAAGGACGGCCCGCCTATCGAAATAGTTGAAATTACTAAATAGCCCTGCTGTAAAAGACAGTAGATCTGTATAGTTTATTATATTTTATATTTGCTGACGTTACTCAATTTTGTCATAATTATCTTTTATAACTGCGGCCAAACTGTAAACATTTTTTTATCAAATCACGAAACTAATTTGAATGCTTCTTTATTATTTTTTGGTTATCTGATTTGAAATTTAATGATTTTTTAACATAGTCGCAGTTTACTTTTTTTCGCATGTAATGTATAAATTATTATTTTTTTTACATATTGAATTCGGATAAGAACTGCGACTATGATCGCAGTGCTTAACGAGAGCAAGTCGTGGACGTTTTTTTGCTTGGTTAAATGTAATAACGGTGACTAATAATGATAGTATAATCGCAGTTTACGTATTATTTTATATATTTTTGTTCTTCATTGTGACTGTTGTCTGATCCGCCTATGAACTATTAAATTGGTTTTTACGTATAGCATGCGATCAAGGACTGCGACTATGGTCGTAGTACTCACGACAGCATTTTTTTTGGGTGAGTTTTTTTGCTAAGTTAAATGTAATAACAGTGTCTAAGGACTATACTATAGTCGCAGTTTACGTATGGTTTTATATGTTTGATCTTCACTTTAACTTATTGCATGCGAAGTAGGACTGCGATTATGATCGCAGTGTTTTAAGAACAGCAGTCGCAATTTTCTAATTTGTGATATACAGTGAAATATACAGTAAAATATACTGATTTGAGTAGATTGCGATGATGTTCGCAGTATTATCTGTTTATATAATTTATTTTTGGACTGCGACCATGGTAGCTGTTTATAACTTTATTGAATGCAAAATGATCAAACTGTTTATGACTGGACAGCGACCGTAGTCGCAGTTTCATATGTAATTATTATATGAGTACTGCGACCATTATCTCAGAAAAGATGCAGAATTAATACCTATACGGTATACTTTATATGTATTTAAAAAATGTGAAGATTATTTTACAGATAGAAGTAAATTTTATTTATAACATAATATGGTGAGAAAGAGACCTTACAAAAAAAAGAGCATTAAAAGCTTTTAAGAGAAGACAAAATAACGTTGAATATCAGAAGATCAAGAAATCCTAATCCTCGTCATCATCACCATCATAAGTAGATTCGTCTTCTTCATTCTCCTGGTCTTCCTGTTCATCACTTATTTCCTCATCATCTTCCTATTTTGAGGTTTTTTTTGTTCATCGATAAACTCCCAGAATGGATTGTCTCTATCAAGCTCTTTGTCCGATCCGTTGCTAGAAAGCGAGCCTATAGCATCAGAGGACATGCTTTCATCAAGCATGCCTCCGTCAAGTGGCCGAGGAATAATGTCCTCCTCACTAACCCACATGAAAACTTTATCATCATCATGAATAGGAGGATCAGTTAAAATATTATTTGATGTAGTGAGATAGTCAAAAGGAGTGAAGTCCAGACTGGTATCAGATTCACTAGAATACCCTGAAGAAAGAGGATTGGTGGGGGATTGATTGAAGTTGAATTCTGAGTGTTCAGAGGAAGAAGATGGGGAAGACATGATTCAAGAATGAATTATTTTTCTGGAAGTTTTTGAAATCAAATTGAAAAGGAGCAAAAATATAGTTTTTAGATATGAGGTAATATATTAGTTACAAGCACTATATAAAGGTCAATAATGTGAAAGAACATGAATAGTAATAATAATTGTTATAGGTGACGGTTGAGTATGGTTAGAAGTGGTAAAAAAAATTAAATATTTAATTGAAGAGTTATGGCTGGAGAATCCGAAGAGTTCCTTTTTTCCAGAGGTTTATTATGTGAAGTACAAATAAACTTGTTATAGAATGTTTTGCCTATATCTTTAGATTACGTATGGTGCACATCTTTCCTTATCGTGATTAACATTAGTGCATTTCTTTTTCTAGACTGTTGCTGTATCACGGTAGATAGATTATTAATTACTTCATTAAATTCAGTGTAATTAATATAGTACTTTTATAAGATGTGATATACGCGAACTGATCTCAGGGTCGCATGGCTAAACTACCTTGTAAAATTATAAAAAATCTTTTACATAAGGCATGCGAAAAAAGATTGCAACCTTGGTCGCAGTGCTGAAGGAGGTCGCAGTGTTGTACGATAACATGTTTTCGTCTGTTATTTTTATGTTATAAGGAATGCGACTATGGTCGCATACGTGATATAAAAAAGTTTTTGTTATACTATGACTGCGACTAGTGTCGCAGTCGTCATTTAAAATGAAAGTATTTTGTATTAAGTCTGCGACCATGGTCGCAATGATTGAAAGTTTTATTATATTATGACTGCGACTATGATTGTGGAATTTGTAAAACGGTGAGAATTTTGTTACAGAAGGCATGTGAAAAAAGATAGCTTCTGTCGTCGGAGTGCTGAAGGATATCATGTTTTTTTTATATTTCAAACATGTTTTTTTTTTACTTTTCAATGCTTCTGTTTATTTCACATTATGTTCATCCAATTTTTTTCTATTATATTTTCGATGTAGTAGAATTAAGAATTTTATAACTGTAGATATATTCAACTGAAAATTATTTTATGTAATTTTTGTTTGTGGATGAGTTTGTGACAGTTTAGAAGAAAAAAAAAGATATTTTTGTCATTTTGATTCACGAATGTTTAGGCGGGATTTTTTAGTTTTTTTTGGCGCCTACACTCTGCGGCCGATCTATGGCATATATTCAGCCACGTCACCGCGGGCTGAGAAACTCTCTCAGCCGTCGGCTGAGATACAGTAACCCTTATATATATATATATATATATATATAATATATAATATATATATATATATATATATATATATATATATATATATATATATATATATATATATATATATATATATATATGGGCTTACTGTACCTCAGCCTGCAGGCTGAGAGAGTTTCTCAGCCTGCGGGACGTGGCTGAATATAGGCCACACATCGGTCACAGAGTGTGGGCGCCAAAAAAAATCAAAAAATCCCGCCTAAACAATCGTGAATCAAAATGACAAAAATACCCCTTTTAAATGACGACTGCGACTTCTAGCATTGAAAAGTAAAAAAACATTCCATGGTCGCAGACTTAATACAGAATAAAGAATACCAGACAAAAAATGCTATCGTATAGCAATGCGACCTCCTTCGGTACTGCGACCAAATTCGCAATCTTCTTTCTCTTGCCTTATGTAAAAGAAGTAATTAATATTATATCTACCGTGATACAACACCAGTCTAGAAAAAAAAAGATGCACTAATGTTAATCTCGAGAAAGGAAAGATATGCACCATACGTAATCTAAAGATATAGCCAAACAATTCTATAAAAAGTTAATTTGTACTTCGGATTCTCCCGCAATAAATCTTCAATTAAATATAATTTTTTTTACCACTTCTTACCATACTCAACCATCACCTCTAATAATTATATTACTATTCATGTTCTTCCACAATATTCACCTTTATATAATGCTTGTTACTAGTATATTATCTCATACCTAAAAAAATATATTTTGCTCTTCCTTTTCAATTTGATTTCAAAAACTTCCAAAAAAAATTATTCTTGAATCATGTCTTCCCCTCTTCTTCCTCTGAACACTTAGATTTCAACTTCAATCGTTCCCCACCGGTCCTTTGTCTTCAGGATATTCTAGTGAATCTGATACCAGTCTGGACTTCACTCCTTTTGACTATCTCACTACATCAAAAATGTATTAACTGATCCTCCTATTCATGATGATAATGAAGTTTTCATGTGGTTAGTGAAGAAGACATTATTCCTCTGCCACTTGACGGAGACATGCTTGATGAAAGCATGTCCTCTGATGCTGTAGGCTCGCTTCCTAGCAAGGGTCAGACGAAGAGCTTGATAGAGACGATCCATTCTGGGAGTTCATCGGTGAAACAAAAAAAACCTCAAAAACAGCAAGATGATGAGGAAATAAGTGATGAAGAGGAAGAGCAGAAGAATGAAGACGATGAATCTGCTTATGATGGTGATAATGACGAGGATTAGGATTTCCTGATCTTCTGATATTCAATTATATTTTGTCTTCTTTTAAAAGCTTTTAATTCTATTTTTTTGTAAGGTCTCTTTCTCACTATATTAACTTATAAGCTCTTTTAATTACATATCCAAACTGCGACTGTTGCTCTTAAACACTGCGACCTTAGTCGCAATCCTACTACGGATGCAATTTATGGTCGCAGTTAATCATTTCTCAGTTCCCAATGCGACTTTGGTCGCAATAATGTACTGTTTTGGAGTTCAAAGTAATTTAAAGTTATAGTGTATTAACTTTTAAACTGTTTTGGATAACTGAACAGTCACCTAGGAAGTATACAATTTTGGGAAAATATAGAAAATATAATTGGGAGATATTCACGTGGTCCGAGAGCTTAAACCTTTTGGAATCCGGGATTAAAAATATATAAAGGGTCATGAGCAAAGGATTAAAAACATACCATCGTCTTCACCGGAAAGAAGCCAATACATTCAAACAATGTCTTCACCATCACCACCGTCTTCACCGGAAAGAAGCCAATCATCAAATGATGATTTTATGTTTAGTTCTGAAACAATGTCTCGCTACGGGTTAGAATCTGAGCTTGATACAAACGACCCTTTCTGGGAGTTCATGATGAACCAAAACACAAACATGAAGAGGAAGAAAGCGACGATGAGACTGTACCTGAAGAGGAGAAAGAGACAGAAGATGAAAGCATGACTCTTGACGACGAATCTAATTACGATGGTGATGACGACGATTAGAAGTTAAAAAAATTGTATTTTGTTTTTCTTTTTAATATATATAAATCTGTTTTCTAAAGTTAATTGTGGTGAATTACATTTTTACTACTATGTATTGGTTGAAATACTGCGACCATGGACGCAGACTTAATAAATACACTGCGACCTTGGTCGCAGTTGCTGGATTTTAGTCTTAATCAACAACAACATGCTGCCTTGGTCGCAGTTTCTGACCGTAGTCTTAATAAAATAAACTGCGACCTTGATCGCAGTTGTTGGTGTTTAGTCTTAATAAAATACACAGCGACCTTGGTCGCAGTTGCTGGTCTTTACTCTTACTTCAAAACAGTACATCACTGCGACCTTGGTCGCAGTTGGTGGTCTTTATAAATAATCAACAACAACACTGCGACCTTGGTCGCAGTTGATGACTGCGGTCTTAAAAAAATAATCTGCAATCTTGGTCGCAGTTGCTGGTCTTTAGACTTAATCAACAACAACACTGCGACGAGGTGACACGTCACCGCAGCAGTTGCTTAGTCGCAGTTTTGGTCGCAATGTCGCCCCTGGTCGCAGTTCTTCTGTTTGCACTGATAGTCTTATGCGACCTTGGTCGCAGTGTCGTCTCTGGTCCAAGTTGTTTTGTTTGCAATGCATGACTGCGACAAAAGGTCGTAGTTTATTAAAAACAAATATGCTTTTATTTATGTCCACGCATTTATCTCCAGGCATGTGAAAATGATACAAAACGATCTCTTATACAATAAGATTGAGTGTTACAATATAGCAGTACAAAGAGAACTAAACATCAAAAGAGCCATTGTTGACTAAGAGCAGTGGTGTTATTGAGGTCTTTTTATTATGTCCAGGCATTTATCCCAGGCATGTGAAAATGATACAAAAAATGATCTCTTATACAATAAGATTGAGTGTTACAATTAGCAGTACAAAAGAAGATTAAACAACAAAAGAGCCCTTGTTGAATAAGAGCAGTGGTATTATTGAGTCCCCGTGTATTAAAAAACTGTGAACGTCGAGGACCATGACTTCTTCCCTTGTGGACGAACATCGATCAAGTTCACGGCCAAAATATACTCCCAGAGGCCCAGCGAACCTGAAAAAGGACAATCAAGCTCTGGGTCATCTTCGTGCATAGGGTCATCTTCATCCATGGAGGCAGGCCCCTGTTAGAGACTCTGAAGAAGGCGGAAATTCTCAGAGCAATTGCTCGAAAAAAGTCTAATTATGGGCTGTTAAAAGGAGAGTGTGAGCCCTATTTATAGCCAGCCCATAATAACCATAATTAATGGTTCATTAATCAGAACGGCGGCCTTAATGGTCTCAATGAAGAGCCGACGCGTGGACAACAGCTTCGGGAAACAACGAATGGTGCGGGTTCGTAAACGTAGACTTGACGTTAAAAAGATCTCATAAAATCTTTATGACAGGTCGCGTCTCACGGAGTGACTCCAAGTCGCATCAGACAACAGACAACTTTAAGGTCGCAGTTGCTGGCGGCAGTTTAAACCAAAACAGCAGTTGTGACCTTGGTCGCTATGCATCTTAATCTAAAGGAAAAAACACTTACTTAACGTACTGCGACCAAAGTCGCAGTCCATGTAATGCAACCTTAAATTGCAGTTGCTGGCCATCTTTATCAATAACAACACTGCGACCTTGGTCGCATTTAACCATGTACACTGCGACCAAAGTTTTGACTAAGGTCGCAGTTTAAATGTACAATGCGACCAAAGACTCTGACTACATTATATATAAAAAGATAAACTATAAAGTAGAATTTTATCGCAGGCTGAAAACATTGATCTGAAAAGATTTTATATTTTCAAAAAAAAAAATTTATCCCAGGCTGAAAAGGAGAAACTAGATCTTACAAAAAAAGAGGTAAAGATAAAGGCGAAAAGTAATTTATATCCTATAAAGAGCGGCAAAATAAAAGGGGGAAAAATAATAATAAACAATAAGGAAAAGTTATCATAAGGGTATTGGTAATTTAACTTCTCCTAAAAGCGGGCCGCAAGTCAGTGAGGTGACAAATCGAGCCACGTCACCGCAGGCTGAGAGAGTACTCTCAGCCCGC